>CM053623.1:326554863-326595892 GCA_028646595.1 Phalanger gymnotis | reverse complement strand
TGAATTCAATTTAAATGGGAAAGAAAATGCTTTGAATCTTTCAAAGGTCTTATGAAATAGAAGTCCTACATGTGAATAAAAAATTAGAATGGCCAACACCTGACCTGGGAATTAGACTGATTCCTAGCAACCTAGCAACAGCATTCTGCAAGCAGATGTGCCTGGGTGTTCTTGTGACCTGAGTGCAGCTAAAGTGCCCAGACATGGGCCAGACATGCACTTTCAGCCATGCAGCAAGAAAAGACTCACTGGGAATGTGAGTTATGAGGCCAGTGGATTGGAGACCAGGCAGGCCTGGCAAATGCCACCTTATAAATATTGATGTAATAAATAATTGATATAATAAGTAATGATGAAAGGGATGTATAGTAGGAGCAAGGTCTTCTCTTCTCTCCTCCATGCAGGTTAGGCTAGTTTTTCCTTAAAAGCTATTGAAACATTCCTCAGTAGTTGTCTGGCTCAGGGGTAGAGGGCTAAGACTGTTGACAGCACTTCCTCATTGCTAAGCAACCACGAGTAGGGGGGAATGGGGAGGGTGCTCTCAAATGCTTGGCTGGTGGGTCAGGATGGGAGTTTCACTCAACCGAATCAATTCGAAGGGTTCTCAATGCCTCTCTTTTTTGAATATCCTTCTCCTGGTATGGCTAAATAAATCTCCTTTTGTCAACTATTGAATGATCCACAAGTATCTCATTTTGTTCCAATATCAAACTTAAACTACCAAGAGATTGGATTGAGTCAGGCCCAGCAAGGGACAGAATGGTTTCAAAGAAACCTGGAAGACTTATACGAACTAATGCAGAGTAAAACAAATAGGACCCGAAAAATACAACTTCATACAGACGAACAATTTTGAAAGACTTAACTTTAATCAATACAATGGTCAACCATGATTCCAGAGGCCTCAGATGAAGCATATCAACCACTTCCTGACATCTTAAAGTCAATTTGTCCAAAACAGAACATGAATTTCAGGTTGGTTCATCTGAATTTAATCCATTAAGCAATTTGGAGCCATTGTAGATTCTTGAGCGGATGGCAGTAGCATGCAGGATGGATTGGAGGGGAAAGAAGCTGGTGGTAGGGCATCCAGTTAGCAAGCTACCTCAATTATTTAGGTGATAAAAAGATTGAATACGGAAGATGACATTAGGAAGGGAGGGGAATATCTCAATTGGAGCTAAATTTTGAGGGGTTACTGATTGGATAAAGAGTAGATTGAGAACAGGTGGGGCCATAGAGTAACAGCAAAAGATGAAACACCTCTTCCCCCACCCCAAAAAATGTGAGGAACCAATATTTATAGTCCTTTGAGCTAAGGGTTACAAATGTAAAGGAAGGCCTTTGTGAAGTGAGTGGAGAAAATGGATGGAAGAGGAATCAGGGAAGTGTTCCTGAAAGAGGTCACAGTTAAGTTGGGCTTTAAAGAATAAGAAAGAACTCAATAGAGAGGAGAGCCCAAGCAAAGATGTAAAGGAATAAAAATGCGAGATATATTTTTTAAAATAAATTTTTACTGACATTTTCATTGATAAATCGCCTGCCTTTTCACTAATCTTTCCAAATTAGTTTTCAATTGACAAGCCTTTATTTTCCCTCCTCACCACTCCCACAATGGACAAAAATGTAATATACACATAATATGTAACAAATATGTATAATCAAGCAAAACAAATCCCCTCATTGGCCATATCCAAAAATATTGATTGAAATCAATCACTCACTAAGCATTTATTAATTACTCATAGAGTGGCAGGCACTGAGCTGGGTGCTGGGTATACAAAGACAAAAAGGAAACATCCCTGCTCTCAAAAAGCTTACCCTTTAGTGGGGGAAAGAATGTGGATGTGTCAAGAAATACACAATGGAGCTCTGAGGCCTCTAAATCTGGGGTTCCTGGCTCAACTACTCCTTTGGCCAAATTATTCGTGTGCGTCTAGATCTTGAGGAGGAAGTAGACATATTTTATTCAGCTCATTATTATTTCACAATACATGTCCAAGATGACTCCAAATGTTGACCTTGTTGGCCAGAGCCAGTAGTGATGCGCTGATGAAACGAACATGAGAATAGGAGTGGACTGGATGGGGTCCGAGAAGATTAAGAGAAAGGCTTCCAACTCATTGACTTGGAGTCATCGTTGGGATTTCCAGTTAGAAACTATCTTCTAGGCAGCTGGAAACAGAGCTAGAGCTTGGCTGAGAGGTTAGGGCTAGATATATACTTTAGGAAGTCACTGGTGAAAACCTAGGCTGATTCTTAGCTTCAGTCTATTCTTAGCTAGAGGTCTTGTCACAAGGCAGGGAAGCTGATATTTTTTTTAACTTGGAGTGAGAAACAAGTAGAGATTAGAAATGAATTCAATTTAGGACCTTGATAAAATCTCACCTGTCTCCCTTAAATTACCTGTAAAGGCATCTGCTGAACCACAGCACTGCAAAGTGTGTGTCTTTTATTATTCAATTTTATCTCTGGCCAAAAGCCCTTTCTTCTGAAATATTGCTTTAATAGTGACCTCTAGTGTTAGAATAGAATAGCTGCTAGCTGATGGGGAGTTGGAGAACCCCAGTCTTCACTGTAGGGGCGCAGAAGGACTTTGGGGGCTTATTGACTCCCCTGTCTGCCCTTAGAAGACCTCATGAAACATTTCAAACACCTCTCAGCCCCTGAAATGATGTACAAAGTTCTGGTCACCACACCTCAAGAAAAGCATAATGAATCTTGAAAAGGTCTAGATAAAGGCTATTAAAATAAGGGTAGTGACAGAGGGGCTTTCTTGTGAAGATATTTCTATGGATTCATGGACTCCTGGATGTAGAGATTCCTCCACCAACGCAGATCACAACCCAAGCTTTCTTATAGCACATAATTTTTGTCCTATGTGTTTCTATAAAATACTCCATAGAGATCTAACATATGTGCTAGAGGCATCCTTCAGATTCTTTTAATATTTCATGGATAGAAGTGTAACTATAGCAATCAGGCTTTCCAGTTGTTATCTCTTACCCTCACTGCATGACTGGCCCACCTCCCTTTCTGGTCCTATGTGTCCTCCATGATTTTTTTGACTGAATCTCTTGCCAGAAAATTAACGTAACGTGCTGTATCCTGATTATACCATAACTCTCTCTTGCCCTTTGGGTCACCAGCAATAAAAAGAAGCCTTCAGTATGTTTTCACAACGATGTTCCATATTTTGTAGCCATATAGCATCATTTTGTTGTTATTGGGGAAGGAAAAAAATGTACGGACTTCCAACATTAGTGTGGAGAATTCCCGCCATGGAAATTCTCCACTGTGAATTGGTTCAGCCATTCTGGAAAACAGTTTAAAACTATACCTCAAAGTCCCTAAACCAGTAGTGGGGAACTCGTGTCCTCAAAGCCACATGTGGCCATTTCGGTCCTCAAATGTGACCCTTTGACTGAATCCAAACTTCACAGAACAAATCTGTTATTCTTCTGCCAAGTGTGGATTCAGTCAAAGGGCCTACTTGAGGACCCAGAGGGCCACATGTGGCCTCAAGGTCGAAAGCCCCCCCTCCCCCCACCCTAAACTGTCCATACCTTTTGATTCAGCAAGACCACAACTAGGCTCATACACTACAGAGAGCAAAGAAAGAAGAAAAGGACACATGCATAAATATATTTACAGCAGTTCTTTTCATAGTAGCAAAACACTGGAAACTGCCAGAGTACCTACCTACCGGAGAATGGCTAACAAATTATGGTATATGAATGTAATGAAATATTATTGTGCCATAAGAAATAATAAACACACCTTAGGCATCCTGGTAAGCACAGTGTTTAAAAAGAAAAAAACCCAAAACACTGGAGTTTACCAAAAGAGGTAAGTTTCGGAGGAAACTGGAAAGACCTCTACGAAATGATACAGAGTGAAATGAGCAGAATCAGGAGGATAATTTATACTTTAACAACATCATTAAGAGAAACAGTTTTGAAAGATTTTAGAATTCTGATTAATGCAATGATAAAGCAAAATTCCAGAGGACTGACCATGAAACAGGTACCCACTCCCCACCAAAGAAGCCATGGACTCCAAATGAATGATGAGACACATATTTTTAGACATGACCAATGAAGGAATTTTCTTTGATGGACAATGCATACTTGTCATAAACATCTTATTATTATGGTCCAATGGGAGGGGGAAGGAGAAGGAGGAGAAAGAGATGGTAAATGTTTATAAACATTTTGTAAATGAAATGCGAAGCCTTAGGGCATTGTCCAAGGCACTAAGAATTTAAATAATTTTCACAGTCACAATGCAAGTATTTGGCAGAAGTAAGATTGAATTTAATTCTTTCTGATATCAAGGCCAGCAGGCTGCTTCTCAGGGAGTACTGCTATTTTTTTTAATATATTTTTTATTGTTTTGGGTTTGTTTTTTTTTTTTGAGGGATGAAGGCAGGGCAATTGGGGTTAAGTGGCTTGCCCAAAGTCACACCACTAGGAAGTGTGTCAAGTGTCTGAGGCCTAATTTGACCTCAGGTCCTCCTGACTCCAGGGCCAGTGCTCTACTCACTGTGCCACCTAGCTGCCCCACAGGAGTACTGTTATTTAAAAAGATGGGACTTTGGGGCAGGAAGCATCTAAGCCTAGCCTCATTATCCTTTTGCAATGCAAGACCAACATAGAGAACCTAATGAACTAACTCAGTAAACTGACTAAACGTCACACTCTGGCCACTATGGAGCTAACTGAGGAAACCATCTAAAGTTCCCGGGCTCTATACAATCAACAACAGGGCTATCTGGACAACCTCATCATCGATAGTCCTTCTTTCACTTGGATTCTGTGTAAGATTCTCTAGGATACTGGAGAACTTCTTCAGTGAACATATCTCCTTGTTTTATTTTTCACAATATTCAAACCAACTAGCTCTAACCCTAAATCCTAAATTCCTGTGGTTGCACCTATAATGGATTCTTGAATAATTTCACAAATAAATAGAAGATACCTTATTAGAACCCCAAGTCCAATGTCTTTTTTTGGCAATGTATATTATCAGATTTCATATACTACATAAACCTGAGTCAACATGCGACTCAGAATAAATGAGAGTTTACTTGTTCCCTTCTCTTGTTTTCATTAAGGACACGAGAACAGATTTATCGAAATAGTTTGCGTCTTTAAGCTTATCAAACATGAACATAATAGGATAAATGCTAATTTATCACCCCAATTGAATTTTAACACTGGAGGAAACAACCTCCACATTTTACAGATTAGGAAACTAAAATTTTTATAGATTAAAGGAAATACACCAGCCAGAAGCCTATGAGCCACAGTGTTAGGATTAATCACCCATCATAAGTTTGCCCCTAGAACCCAGGTTAGCAGTTGCCTCTCTAGAAATCCAACCTTTCAAGATTAGTTAGAATAAGTTAGAATAAGCCAAAAAGTAAGAGAGAAAGCCCAAAGTAGGAGAGGAGAAATGTGGTATATATGGACCCATGAATTTCCCAGAACTTTTTCAAGTATTTTTACGTTTTTGGCATGTACACTTTTGGTGTGATGAGTCCTATAAATTTGCTACTTACACACACACAGACACACACACGTAAGGTACAAAATTTTATCAGTCATACAACTACTTCTTTCAATTTTCCAAGGGGCAATGCCTTCTAGGGGGGCAGACAACTAAGAATCAGAGAACCTGGTTTCTAATTTTGTTTCTGCCCCGACTCTACCTAGATGTGTTACCTTGGGTGAGCCATAGACTCTGCAGGGTAACCCCTGGATTGGATGATCTCTGTTATGCCTTTAAGCTCTAAGATCTATAACTTTTTCAAGCTGTTATGTTAGATAAAAATCTATCTTATATATAAGATTCTTGGGAATAGGAGATTCAACTCTGCCCTATAACTCATTTCATTATATAACAACCTCATCGTCAGGAAATTCTTCCTTATATCGAATCCCAAAATTCCTAACCCAGGGTACATGAGCATTTTTTAAAAATGTATTTTGATAACAATATATCAATATGATTGGTTTCCTTTGTAATCTTATGAGTTTTATTTTGTGCACCTAACAATGTTCTTCTGAGAAGGGGTCCATGAGTTTCAGCAAACTGCCAAGGGGTCCATGACACCAAAAAAAGAGATGAAAGAATCCCTGATCTCATCTAAGGCCCTCCAGCTACAGCTTAGCCTGCTTTTAGTGGAGGTAGCCATTTACTGTTTACAGATATGAACCTGTGCTCCGAACTCTACATTCCACCTGTCCCTACATTCCACCTCTCCCTTTGTCTGTTTATTTGTGCAAGCCCTCACCCATGTCTAGAGTATGCTCTCTCCTCATCTCTGTGTTTCAGAATTCTTCCTTCCTTGAGGAGCTTTCTCCTTCAAATTACATTTCTATTTATCTGAGTAAAATTTAGATTCCAACTCTCCCCGGTAGAATGTAAGCTCCTTAACGGCAGAAACTGTTTCATTTTTCTTTGAATCCAAAAAACCAAGAACAGTTCTAGACACATAACAGGTACTTGATAAATATTTGCAGAATTTAATCGCCAGGAGCATCTGAGGCACAGAAATCCTGGGTAACTAGAGATGAAAATTCAGTCATCTCAAGTCCTGATCCAGAAACCTGAGAAACAATCTCTTCGAACAGTGGAAAAGGTTGGTACCAACTCCCTATTTACAGATATCCTGGGCATAACCTATCAGAGGAAGTTTTTGTTGAAAGACAATGACACCAGTATGTATTCTGTAATAAGTAAAAAGGTCTAAGTTCTATTGAGTTCCATAGGGAATGTTTTCCAATGTCACCATTCTCATAGGACGTATGCTACCATTAACATATCCTAGATATTAGTAAAGAAATTGATGAGTTCTTCCAGAATAGAAAGTAGTAAGAGACCATTCCAATAGAATTCAAAACTATTATGATAAGGGAGTGGACCAAGGATTTGTCTTTTTTTACAACCTCCTTGCCTCTGCATAGACAAACTCACCCACACTCCACATATGTGTGATTCATTTTGTAATAATTGCATTCTTTTCCTGCTTTTTACTCCCTCTTCCTTCTTTCCTTCTTTTCCTCCTTCCTTCCTTCATTTTTTCTTTTCTTTCCCCACTTCCCCTTCCCTTCCTCTCTCTTTTCTTCTTTCTTTTCTTCATTCCTCTTTCTTCCCCCCCTTTTCTTTCTCCCTCCTCTTCTTTCTTCTCTCTTCTTCCACTTTCCTCTCTTTGTCCTCCCCCATCCCTCTTCTTTTATGTCTTCCATAATAGCTACTTCTCTAGGCCTTGTTTCTTTTCTCTTAGAAAATTGGAGAGAAAAAATAAACAAGGAAGATCTTACAGCTAGACCCTATCTGTCAGTTAAGTTGTCCTGTACCTCACCCCAGACCAATTCCTTTTTCAAACCTGTGTGGAAGAAGGTGAGGTGGATTTTCCCAAAGGACCACATTCTAGCTCTTCATCTTCAGAGGCTGCCAGACCATTTCTCCTGGTCCTTGGGTCATTCCAATGAGGCACTGGGGCACATGCACCAAAACCAAAGAATCCAGGAAAATACCCAGGGTTACCTGCCTCCTGAACACTGAAGCATTGTCCCTCTTCAGTTTTTCATTTCTCCAGGTTCAGTCATTCTGATTTCTTTGTATTCTCTTTTTAGATTTTATTTTCCATCTTTGTGGCATCTGTGAATGTTAGTGGCCCATTCAAAGTCCTAAAAAGAAGCTTCTGCCCCTGGAATCAGGTAAATTAAGAACACGTGTGAACATCGTGACAACAAGAAAAAAAAAGTTTGTCTAGCATAGAGACTGTAGGATATACGACAACTAAAGAAATCAGAGGTTATTTTGTTTTTAGCAAATGGTAAAATATTGGGGCAGCTAGGTGGTGCAGTGAGTAGAACACCGGCCCTGGAGTCAGGAGGACCTGAGTTCAAATCCAGCCTCAGACGCTTGACACACTTGTTAGCTGTGTGACCTTGGATGAGTCGCTTAACCCAACTACCCTGCCTTCCCCCCACCCCTCCAAAAAAATATTAAAATATTAGCGAGTAAGCAGTCTTTTGTTGAAACCAACTTTGGAAAGAGCACTAGAATTGTAGTTGGAGGACCTGGCTCTGCCATTTGTTTCCTATATCACCTTTTTCACCTCTTTGTAAAACTAGACTTGGGTGGCTCTTAGTGGCCCATGCCCCTAATCCCTGCTGCCAAGGAGGCTGAGGCTGGCAGATCTTTGGAGCATCAGGGATCTAAGCCTTTCTGATGTCTGCATATCCTAGCATTAATACGGTATGTCCAAGGGAAGAGTGAGACCAGGTTGCCTAAGTGGATTGTGGAGCAGGTCAAAGCTCCTACGTCAGAGTGAGACTGGGTCGTGAATAGCCCCTGCATTTCCAGCCTGGGTAAGATAGGGAACACCAATCTTTAAAAAAAAAAAAAAGTAATTTAAAAATTAAGGCATTGAACTAGAAAGGAATGTTTTCCAAGCTCTTAACCTAGGATTCTAGGATTTGGAAATTACCTGGGACCTCATTTTCTTCATCTGTAAAATAAGAGGATCGGACAGGGTAATCCCAGGCGTCTCCTCTGGCTCTCAGTACTTTGTCACTATGCTGCCCCAGGTTCCTCTCGCTTGAAAGTGGCCCCAGTGGTCCAGGGGAAGGAATGGCTATTGGAATTTTCTAACCTTCTAGAAACTTGTTTCCACTTCTTCACTTCCCTGGGAAACTGAACCACCTTCCCCTCAGAATATAAGCTGCTTGAAGGTAAGGATCGTGTCCCCAGCATCTTAGCACAGAGCCTGGCATGTACTAAGGACGCGATAAATGCCTAATCAAATTTAATTGAATCGAGTTGAGTTGAATTGTATTGAATTGTATTGGAGCTGGGAAGGTATAAATTGTATTCTAGGGTTCTGTTTCATTTTCAAAAATAGGACCCTAAGAGGCATGTATGGTATATAGGGGTCAAAGGAGGACAGGGTCTTTTCTTTCACAGTGGTAGGTTTAGGTGGGAAGTCTCAAGGGCTGGTTTATGGTTTAGTGGAAATATTTTATTTGTTTTTGCTCTCTGGAGCCCAGTTCATACTTCCGCATGTCATATTTTAGGAGGAGAGAGAGTGTTTCAAAAAGTGTTGGATGTCCTGGGAGGATGTGGGCTTCTGCAGCCCCCACGACTGGCCCAAAAAGCCAGGACGGCAAAGCTTCCTGGTTGTTTAGAGGCAGCTGCTACTTTCCTGCTTGGTTCCTCAAGGACGGCCAGTACAGTCCAGGACATCGATTGCATCTGGTCCTACTTCTTTCTGAGTGTGGGGAAATGAGAGCTTAGGATAAAAGACCGTACTAACCATACATGGTTGTATTCATGGTAGTAGGCTTACCTGAAAGAAGAGATGAGAAGCCTACTGTTGATGTAGAAAGAATGCTAGCCCTGGATCGGGAGGCCTCGGTTCATTTCAGGCATGACTTAATTGAATTGAGGATGGAGTGGTATAAATTGTACGACTGCCACACAGAGGCTGTGTCATTAGGCAAATCACTAAACCTCAGTCTCATTTTCCTCACTTTAAAAATGAGTAAAGATGCTCATACCATGTATCACACAGGATTTTTGTGAAGAAAGTGCTTTGTAAGCCTTAACAAGCCATTGGATTGTTAGTTCTGAAGAGGACGATGATGATGATGATGGTTCATAATAGTAAATCTAGCACAGTAAATTTAGTATTTAGCACAGTAAATAGCTTGATGCCTTCCCCTGCTCCTCTCCCATTACTGCTAGGATCAAATAAAAACTTTTGTTTGGTGTTTAAAACCCTACATAACCTGACCCCTGTCTACCTTTCTATTCTTCTTACATTTTACTCCCCTCCACATACTCAGTGATCCAGGAACACGGCCCTTCTTGTTATTATTTTTTTAATTAGATTTTTTATTTTTAGTTTACATCACTTAGTTTTACATGTTCTTGAGTTTCACATTTTCTTCCCTTCCCTCCCTCCCTCCTTCCCCCCCAAGACGGCATGCAGTCCTATACAGATTCTGCATAGACCTTTGCATTAAACTTATTTGCACAATAGTCAAGTTGCAAAGAAGAATTATGACCAATGGAATTGCTCACACAGGACACTCCATCTCCCAAATCCATGGTGGTTCACTGGCTGTCCTCCATGCATGGAATTGCCCTCCCTCCTCACTGTGATCTCCTGGCTTCTCTGAAGACTCATTTCTAATTCCACCTTCTGCAAGACACTTTTCCTCATTCCTCTGTAGTGCCATCCCTCTGAGATTATTTCCCACTTGAACTATCTATATGTATATTATCTCAGATGGATATCTAGATATCTATCATCTATCTATCTACAAACATACATACACATGGTGTCCCCCATTAAAATGTGAATCCTTTAGGGCAGGGACTGTGTTTTTTGCCTTTCTTTGTCTCCCCACCACTTAGCACAGAGTCTGGCACATAGTGCTCTTAATAAAAGCTGGAGTACTGATCAATAGCCTCTGAGGTCCCTTTCAATTCTGAGTTTCTCTAACAGGAAGAATTTGGAGGAAAGGAAACAACATCAGAAATAAACCATCCAGCTGGGCCCCATTCATCTTTAATCAGAATTAGCTAATTTCATTCCTACCCAGTGTATATGTATACCACTTAAGCTTTTTTAAGAGGAAGACCTTAGTATTAACAACTGGGGGAGTAGGCAGGTCACCACCATGGCATGAGTTCAGCAGTAGACAGGGGACCAAGGAGGGAACTCCAAATAAGGGAACACAGTAAAAAGAGAATGTTTGAAAATTGTCCAGTAGTTATAAATATAAATTCTTATAAGCTGATGTGAGAATGAATAGTGAAAACAAGAGCGCTAAAGAGAAGACTTGAGGGTAACTGAGATTCCTAAATGTTAATTGATTGGATCAGCTCAAAGGCAGGTTGGGAATTAAAGGCAGAAGGCAGCGGGACTAGAGGTCTTTCCTACCTCCTCATTTGTACAATTCACTGCCTCTCTCAGAACATACAAAAAGGGTAAAGAGGATGATGCCAGGACAAACAGCAAAAGTCATGCTGATAAAAGACCGTGACTAAGAGATGGGGACCTACAGTCTAGGAAGCAGAATGTGATATGGAGGAACATGGGAGGGGGTGAGGAAGATCATATTCTATTTGGATTACCTCATTTTTTAAAAAAGGACATAGCAGAAATAGAATCAATCCAGAGAAAAGCAAGCCAGAAGTCACTCACAGCTTCCACATAAGGAGATATTTAAATGGATAATGTGATTTTCTTCAAAAATGAGAGGCAGCTTAGTGAAATAGAATGATTGCTGGATGTGGAGTCAAAAAAAAAACAACAACAAACCTAGGTTTGAAATTGCTGATGCTTAAATAGTTAGCTACATGACCCTGAGCAAGTCACTTGACCCTTCTCAGCCTCAGTTTCCACATCTGTAAAATGGAGGCAATAACACTTGCAATACCTACTTCACAAAGTTGTTGTGAGGCTCAAAGGAGATGTTTGCAAAGCATTTTGAAAATCCTAAAGTGCTATATAATTGCAGGTCTGGATCCATAAATACATGAATGTCAATTGTTACTTTGATTAAAAATGAGAAGAGAAATGGGAAATTCACAGGCCCTCCTTGACTCCTCCAGCTACTAATACTACTACTATGCCTGCCCTGCAATTTACCTTGAATTCATTTTGTACGGGGCAGCTTGGTGGCACGGCGGATAGAGTGTCAGGCGTGGAATCAGGAAGACCTGGCTTCAATCCGACCTCAGACACTTACTTAGCTGTGTGACCCTGGGCAAACCCTGTTTGCCTCAGTTTCCTCATCTGTAAAATGAGCTGGAGAAGGAAATGGCAAACCACTGCAGCATCTTTGCCAAAAAAACCCACTACTACCACCAAAAGGGGTCACAGAGTCGGACACAACTGAAAAATAATTAAACATATATTTTATAAGTACTTACTGTCTTCCCTTCCTCTCTCCTCCCATTTCCGTTCTGTAAACTCCTTGGGGTCAAGAACTGTTTCCGTTTTGTCCCTGTGTCCCCAATGCCCTCATAATCATTTAATATCAATTTAGTAACTTCAATAAGGGCCAGAGCCTGAACTAATCAACCAGAGGAAAAGTTTGGACCTAACAGCTTCTTTGTTCTCTGAGCAAACTCAGAGAATACCTCTTTTTATGTCAACAATCCCAGATGGGGCTGACTTAAGAATATTCTTTCCTCTGTCTATGGCCATTAAGGATGAGACCCTTAACCTGAGACACTATCTTGAATAATGTGACCTTTTCTTATCTTAATATTTTATGGGCATATACTATGTTATAGCATGTTAATGGTAAATTAAACACAGGGATCCTGGGTTGTAATTTCAATTGACACTTTGTCAACTCTCTTATCTTATTGTATTTACAACCTATTCAATTAAGGAAACTCCTTTTTTTTGTATCACGATTAAACCTACATGGAGATCATAAAACTGAGTAACACAGACATGCTGAGTTGAGACTAAAAATGTATTTAAACCTTCCCATTCTTTTGTTCAGACAAAATGCTGGCTCTGGCCCTATGCTCTGGCTCCTTGTACATACAAGTAAGCTGGCTCCGCTAGCTTTAAGGGAATAAACAATATGAATTTACATGTCACCTAGCTTGTTTGCCTCCTTTAACCAAACTTTCAGGTCGACAGCCCGGAACATCATGGGTATTTAATAAAGACTTGGTGATTCTTCGTCTTTATTGAGCATTTTCCATCCGTAAGGTGCCCAGAAAAATCCAGAGATCTAAGACAAGCTTTAAAGTCTCAAGGAGCCTACAGTCTGGTAGAGGAAACAGCATGCATACAAATAACTGCCATGCCAGGCAGAAAGTGAGGAGTAACACCAGAGAGGTGAAGGAAGACAGAGGAGAGATGGCTTCCAGCTAGAGCGGGATCCAGGGAAGACTTTCCAGAGGTGGCCTTTGAAATGGACCTCAAACAGCAATGAGAGCGAAGCACACAGAGGGGAAGGGACAAGGCATGTTTTTAGGACGTGAGAAGTCCAATGGGCCTGTGTGGTGTGGGGTACACAGAAGAGAGTCTGAGGAATCGGGCTGGAGAGATACAGAAAACAAATGGTCATTCATCACTCACCCAGTTGCTCTGTAATCTCTGGGGAAGAGGAGAATGCAAGGGAGTGGTGAAGGAGAGGTGTCACGTTTAAAATTAAATCAAAATTAAATTTAGGAGAACACAAGTATTTTGGGTCAGATGTTACATAATTAAATTTGCAATCACACTATTACTGTTGTTATCAATGAAGTAAGTCTTGATTCTGTTGCTAACTTGTTATATCACTTTGGGCAGGTATTAGCTTTGCAACTATGCGCAAATCGTCTTTCAACCTCAGTTTCCTCGTGTGTTAAATGAGGATAAAAACAGCACCCATCTAACAGGTTTGTTGTAAGGATCAAATTATATGTGAGTGTGAGTGTGTATACATATACATATATATATATATATATATATTATTTTGCAAACCTTAAAGTGTTATCTAAATATTAGCTATTATTATTTACCTCTTTGAGCTTCAGGTTCCCCCATAAGACTGTAAGCTCCTTGAGGGCATAGACTGTCTTAGCACAGTACCTGGCATATAGTACGCACTTAATGCATGTTGATTGACTGACTGATTTTGTAAAATGATTTCTAAGTCCTCTACAATTTTAAAACACCTTAGTGAAAAACAAAAGTAGAATCTCATACCAATGGGTTTGGAGACTCAAATTATGCTTACAAATGGTAGAAATTAGAGAGCAATTCTTTGTATTAAAGTAGTCTTCCTCCCTTTAGGAAAGTCTTCACCAGTGTTCCCCTGAATAACAAGCTCCCACAGTGCATTTAAAATGATTTTACACATGGCTTCTTAGGGACATGCCCATTGCATAAATCAAAGCACTCCTCTAACATGTCTCTTTGTCTGTCTCTTTGTCTGTCTGTCTCTCTGTCTCTGTCTCTCTGTCTCTGTCTCTCTGTCTCTCCTTCTGTCTTTTTTCTTCCCTTTTTTTGTTAATTTACTTTTAGTTTTCAACATTCACTTCCACAAGATTTTGAGTTCCAAATTTTCTCCCCATCTCTCCCCTCCCCCTCCCCAAGACATTGTGCATTCTGATTAACCCTTCCCCCAATCTGCTCTCCCTTCTAACACTGCCCCCTTCTCTTAACTCCTTACCTTCTATTTTCCTGTTGGGCGAGATAGATTTCTATTGAAATAGTTACTTTTTACAGCTGAATTAAAGTAGTAGGATGGAAGCTCCTCTTGTGTAGGCTCACCAGAAACCATCATCAGGACAAGTCAAGTGGCAAATAAAATGACAGAGATAATAGATTTCATTCTATTCTCATATAGTTTTGATTTTATCTGCTAGCAAGCACTCCATAGGGGGAGAGAGATGGTGCAGTGGATAGAGCTCTGGGCCTGGAGTCAAGAAGACCTGAGTCTTCTGGCCTCAGACCCTTACTAGCTGTGTGACCCTGGGTGAGTCTTCTGTTTGCCTCAGTTTCCTCATCTGTAAAGTGGGTATAAAAAAGAGCACCTACCTCCCAGGATTGTGGTGAGGAGCAAATGAGACTTCATTTTTAAAGCACCTAGCTCAATACCTAGCGCATAGTAGGCACTTTACAAGTGTTAGCTCTTTAATATTGTCGTTGTGGTTGTTAATTGTTATTTTGAAAGCGTCTCATTGCATGTAGCAATTACATTACACCAACTAGGGTGCTAACCCAATCAAAGATGTCACTGGAGCCCAATTCACCAGCATTTTGGGGTTGATGCCAGGCATTCAGAGCTCCTCTAACAGTATCAGGGCACACATGGTCCCACTAGACTCCTCCCTGGCTGGCACAGCCTTATATTGCTATTGTCACCTCCATGCTTCACCCATCCCCCACTACCAGCATAAGGCTTTGAAAGCATTATCATAATTATTTTATTTTTGGACATTTGTCCAGATGCTGATCGGGGGCCTCTGTATTCTCTAACAATCATTTAAAAGAAAGAATTGGATTATAGGGTTTCTAACTTTCCTTCCAGCTCTAGCAGGCTGCTAGGAGGTGGAGTATGAATAGAATCCTGGGCTCAGGGTCAAACAGACCCGAGTTTGAATCCTGCCTCAGATACTAGCTCTGTGACCTTGGGCAAGTCATTTAAACTTTCTCGGCCTCAGTTTCTTCATCCGTAAAATAGGGATAATAATAGCAGACAGTTGCTGTGAAGATCAAATGAGATACCTCTTATTATAAAACAATGCTGTAAAAACTGGGCATTTTCTGCACCTAGGAAGACAGCCTCCATTAGGAATCAGGCAGTAACTTCCAACAACCTCTCTCCCCTTTCTTCTCCCCTCAGTTTATATGACATGCTCAATCATGCCTTCACGAGCACATGCACACTCCAGGGGACTAGATTAAATGTCATTTATCTAAAACGAGCTTTGCAAATGCGTGTCTTCACCTGCCCTGGTGACTGCAGCTGTGGTCACCAAGAAGTCCTAAATCTCGTCTGTAATCACACTGTACGTTGTTCCATTGTTCCATTGTTCAGTCACACAGGTGGCCAGACCCAGATTAAAATGTCATCAGGTCATGTTTATCAAAATGAATAAAAATATGATACAACATAGATGATGGTCGTTTGTGGTTTTCTAAGCCAATATATGTCTGCAAGGATACATTTCTGTTTGTGTTTGATACCACTTCTCATCTCTCCTCAGACCCTCCACTGGGCTTTCACAGAGTCTCAGATTCTTGGTTTCAATGGAAGAGCCGAAAGATGGTTCAGTTGCCTCCAACTCTCAGAAGATTTTGTTCAAGATAGAACTAATAACAACTCTCTCTGTTTTGTCCACAGAGCCCAAGTGGATATTGTGGGCAGCTTCAGATAAAAGGGTACATTGATAAAGAGACAGATACATAGACATTTATGGCCTTGTGTGTATGGATACAGATACATGCATATTTATTTCAATACCTCACTGTTCCATGATTTCATAGATATGGATGCTCCCACATCCACAAATCCTGTCTACATGGAAGGCAGGGTGGGGCCGAGGTAAAAACACTAGATTTGGCTTTAGAGAACCTGAGTTCTTATCTGATCACCTGTGTGATATGTTGGGCAAATAACTTAACATCTCTGGATCTCAGTTCTCTCATTTGTAAAATAAAGGTGTTAGACTCTATAACTTCCAAGTTCCCCTCTCACTCTAGATCCATGATCCCTAGAAAATAGTCTTGTGGCACCATGGCCAGCCTGGTGATGATATTCTCCCAATTTAGAAAGGCTGGTCCTTGGACAACATATACAATCACATACACGCTCATACGCACATATAATTGGATCCTTATTTGAAACATTTTCTTCTTGGTAGGACCTACCAGAGCTTGGGCTCCAATGACAAAAACTTTAAGAACTCTAGAACTCCCCTCTGTTGTAATGAAGGATCGGAGTGGGAATTTAGTGAAAGATACATCTCTATATGCAGATGATAGATAGAGAGACAGACAGACAGACAGATACATACATACATACATACATACATAACTGGGTTCAAATTAAAATACCCCATTCTCACCCATGGAACTACACAGCTCAACTAGATGCATTATAATTATCAAGGTCTTGCCTTCTAGCAAAAGATGAGGCACAAGAAATAGAAGGACAAGAGTCTGAATAGGATGAAAACACTGATTAGTTTCTTGTTGGTACTTCTAGTGTTTTTGCTCATACATAAAATATATTAGGTACATCCTTGAAAATGGCCCTCTTCCCATCCTCCTACTACCTTGTCAGGGTCTAATATATGAGGGCGTAATGTTAGAGAGAGGCATCTTTCTGGCCTGAGCTGGCCACTAAATTAACTTATGCTAAAAGGCTGTCTGCACAAATCTCTCAGCTCTATCATCCCTGTCTCTTTCCTAACATATCTCACACGTTTCATTTCTCTGTGAATGACATCTCATTTCATTCCCAATGTCATTTTACCTCCTTTTGGCAAATGAAATTTCTCAGTGAAAGGGAAGTTCACTGACCCCTTCTGAAAGTGACAAGGACACCTGTGTGTGTGTGTGTGTCCCAGACAAGAACAACATTCAATGCTACATCATTGCTGGATTTCTCCAGTGGCTTTTCTGGTATTGGGTCTATTAGAGAAGTATTCGGAAGTCACCTGAGTCAAAAACAATAGGAAAGTATGGCCCCTGGCTACCCAGAGGTTGTGGGGAAAAGGAAAGTGGAACCAAGGGGTAATCTTCAAGAATTACTGAGATGGAAAAGCTCTTCATTCTGCCTGTGACGAGACAATTCCAATTTAGCCAGGCTGGTCCTCAGACATTAGGAATACAATCAGGCCATTTGTTGGACCTGCATTCAAAGTCTTTCCTGCTTGAAAGCTGTTCCACCAACATAGCCTACTGGCAGGCTATGCTCTTGCCCAGGCTATCCCCACTGCCACGATGAGGAATCAGATCCGAACTCAAGTGGAGACTCTTCTATACGCGAGCCTTCAAATTTACATTTAAATCTTTCTACATTGTCATTGGTTATATTTCATACATGCTAAGGAGGCACAGGGGTGCTTGTAGAAAAGACCTAGCAAGCTTGTTTCTTGTGAAAGAATCAGAATATTAAGTTTAGGTGGACAGGCCTGATCTGCTTTAAAGCACTCCGGAGTTTTGTGCACAAAAATCCCCATGCTCCCATTCTGCCAATTTGCTGCTGCTGCCGCCTCAGCTAAAGAAAAGTAACATGAGCCAGGCAGCTTCCCAGCCACACCCAGGGCGAAACTTCTAAGGCCCAAAATAATCATGCTTCCTGTGTAACCTTGTGCTATTCTGAATTGAGTGGTATTTCTGACTTGAGCCAACATCCAACCCAGATATCATACTTCAGAAGCACGTGTTTAGTCATGGCTAACCTTTCCTTTCCTGGCTATGACAAGAGCTAAGTTTAGGGAGCCATTAAAAAAAAAAAAGCCTTCCATCACCATCATCAAAAAACATTGATTAGAGAATGTGCTGATTTCTATACATAGCAAATGGAACAGTCATGGGACCTGCCTTCTAAGAGGTTATAGCTTATAATAGACTACCCTGTGTTTGTAAAGAGATACACAGTCACAGACATGGGTAAATAATGATAAATACATTTAATAAAGCATTCGTGTAGCATATAGGCATTGATTCAAATATTCACATGTAGTGAAAATTTAAATTTGCAAATTGAATTGGATTTTTTATTTAGGGAAGGAAGGTTTAGAAAAATTGTGATAATAACATTTTATTTTAGCATAGTAAGCAGCTGGGTAATATAGTGGTTAGAGTGCTGGGCCTGGAATCAGGAAGACTTAAGTTTAAATCTGGCCTCAGACACTGACCCTGGGCAAATCATTTACCCCTGTTCAGTTCAGTGGTTTTTTAGTCAGGTTCAACTCTTTGTGACCCCATTTGAGGTTTTATTGGCAAGGACACTTGTGCCTTATCTTTTGCTAGAAGGCAAGACCTTGAGTGGTTTGCCATTTCCTTCTCCAGCTCATTTTACAGATGAGTACCTGAAGCAAACAGGGTAAAGTTGCTTGTCCAGGGTCATACAGCTAGTAAGTATTTGAGGTCAGATTTGAACTCAGGTCCTCCTGAGCCCATGGCCAGCATTCTATCCACAACACCACCTAGGTGCCCTTGCCTCAGTTACCTCATCTGGAAAATAATCTGGAAAAAGAAACGCCAAACCAGGAAAATCCACAAAAAGGAATCACAAAGAGTTGGATACAGCTGAACAACAAAAAACCCTGTGAGACTTAGCATGTCAGTCTGGAAGTAGTCCTCTTGGGAGAGAGCAAGTTAAGGAATTATTAGCCCACTTTTAAAATGAGAAAAGCGATCCCCAAAGGGGTTAAATGACTTGCTCAGGTCACACAGCAAGTAAGTAGCAAATGTGAATCAAGGTCAATTTGATTAAATTCAAAAAGCATTTACTAAGCATCTAATATGTGCCAGGAACCACCCTAGGTGCTGGGGTTACAAAAACAAAAGCAAGGCTGTGCCCTCCTCAGGGAGCTTCTGTTCTACTAAGGACAAAGATCATATATCAAGATGAGTAAATACAAAATATAGCCAATACGTAATCCATAATAATGGAGTGGGGGGTTGGAGTGGGAGAGCACTAACCTCTGGACAGATCAAGAAAGGTCTCCTGCCTGTAGTCCAATGTTTTCTCCAAACCACCTTGCTCCATTTACACTTGGCATCCAAAAACCCAGACATCCTATTTGGGAAAGGAGGGGATAAGCAACTCTCCTATTACTTGACGCCCCGCTAAGGGATAAAATAAATTGGAGGAGCACTCATAATGTCCCCCCCAGAACAATAGCTAACATGCTCCTGCTGGGTATTGTGTCGTGACATCTGGCACTCTGAGCAAAGGCAGCAGCAGCTGTCAAAAGTACTATGTTTTGAGATTCAAAGAACATGGATCTGATCACTGTGATCAATATCCAGAGCCTACCATTTCCTGTGGGGTCCGTGTAAGACCCCATGCATGACTTGGCAGTCACCCCAACATCAGAATCCCTTTGGGAATCAACAGTTGATTCTTTGACGCTTTGTAACGTGAAATATTAGAGGGCTCTTTTAAGTCTCCATTTCCAATCCTATCCCAACCACAGAATAAAGAGAATATCACATTAGAAATCCTTTCCTTCTTTACCCTCAGCATGCTTCACTCATGTCTGCCTCTGTACATTTGCCCTCAAGGCCAAAAGTTCCCCACCTCCGAGTTAGAGCACAGGAATAGGCCCTAGTTGACAAGTGCCTTTCGAATGCACCCAATTTCTAACTACACAGTCAATGACTGAGGCTCTTGCTGCATTATATGCTAGCTGATGAGAATAAGTTAGAGAATATGTGTTCATCCTCTAAGGCTTTCCAAGGTGTTTCCATTATATGTCATCTCTGGAAGCAGGCTCCCCAGCCTTTTCCACATGGAGGACTCCATCATTCATTGCAATACAAGTACATCGTAAGTGCTGAAGAGATGTGCAAATAAAGTACCATGCGGAAGGAAAGAAGGGGGAGGATGCTTGCTGATAGGGCACATCAAAGGTCAGCTCTAGATTTTTATCTCAGAAATGGCTGGTCCAGTAGTAGTTATTGAAGTCAATTAAAATTCCATGTTCAAGAAACCGGACATACAAAGATAGAAATGAAACAATCCCTTCTATTAAGGAACTTCTAATTTAGGAACTCTTGAGGGAGAAGGGGAGTTAACCAAATTATTTCAGGAGGGACAAAGCGCTAATAACTAAGTAGGTCAGAGAAGGCTGCCCAGAGGTGGTGCCAACCATGACTTGAAGGAAAATAATGATTGTTAAGAATCTGAGGTGAGAAGGAAGCACGTTACAGGCACAGGAATTGTTTGTGCAAATGCACAGAGGCCAGGGGTGGAATTTGGGCAGAGTTTGATGCACAAGTAGAAGTTAGGATCAAATATGGAGCTTGAGGTGGGGAATAATGTGCAATGAGGCTGTAAAGGTAGGTTGGAACCAGATGGCGAAGAGGGTTAAATGCTAGTGTATATTTCATGCTCAGGGCAATAGGGAGGCCAATGACGGTTATTGACCGGCGGAGTGACACGGTCACATCTGTGCCTTAGAAAGATCATTTTGGCAGTTGTGTGGAAAATGGATTCAAAAAAAGATGGAAAGCAAGGAAACTAATTAGAAAGCCATTATAATTATAACAGAGTCTAGGTTAGATGTGACAAAGGCCTAAATTAGGATTGTGGCCATGTGAGTGGGGACAAGGGGTAGGTTAGTAAAATGTTGTAGACAGAGAACCAACTAGACTTGGCGACCGATAGGATTTGGGGAAACCAGGGTTGAGAGAGAGGGCAGCGTTATAGATGACTCGAAGGAATGATAGTATCCTCCATAGAAATGGGGAAATTTGGAAAAGGACCCATTTAGTGGGAAGTAGTAATTTTGGCTGGTCATGAAAACTGAAGTTTTCTCTAATGCTGAAAATATAAAACAAACTATAGATTTTTTTAAAATGTTAATAAAAGAGAAAGGATATTCAACAAAGCTATAGCATTGATTCAAGTAAACATAGCTCCCCTGCACTGGTGTTGGTCATGCCACTGGTCTGTGAGTTAAAAGCCTTGAAGAAAAGCTGGATTTCCACATGCCCTGGGCTTTTTGTACTTAAATAGTTCCTTTAGATAATTTTTTTAGTGTTGTTAAATTTTTATTTTAAATCCATCATTTATTTATTTAAGCTAGAGTTGTAAAAGTTGAGCTGGTATCTGCAATCGCTGCTTTTTAATTTCCCATATCTATGGAAACTTTAAGATTAGGTTTCTATGGACAAGTTATGATTTTGGAGACCAAGTCCTATTCTAATTCTAGATTACATGGGATAATTTCTAAGGAGCACGTAATAGAAAAATTCCATTTATTAATTGAATTTTGCTACTAAAACCTCAGGAGTTATTGATAGTATTTTAAAATATTCAAGTAAACTCAAGAGTCTTCAGTGACTTCCTATTATCCTTAAGATAAAATACAAATATCTCAGGTTGGTATTTAAAAAAAAAAAACTATTTATAAATTGGTTTTAGCCATTTTATCCCGACTTATTTCAATTAATTTCTTCAAATGCTCTATATTCTAGCTAATCTAGGCTACTTCTTGGTTCCTGAACTCAGCATTCCAATACCACCTATATATTTTTGCTTAGGCTGGACCCAGAGCCTGTAACGCCTCCTTACCTGTACCTCTTAGAAGCCTTAGCTTCTCATAAGAACTCTGATGAAAGTGATCATTAGCCATGATTCTAGAGAACCATTGATAAAGCATGCTACTGACCTCTTGACAGAGAAGAGATACACTCAGTACAAAATGAAACATACATTTTTTGGACATGGCTAATGTGGGAATTTGTTTCACTTGACTGTATATTTGTTATGAGGTGCTTTTTTCTCCCTTTTATTTCAGCGAGGGGAAGGGAAAAAGAGAAAATTTCTTTTTTTTGTTAATTAAAAAAAATTATTTTAAACAAAAAAGAATCCTCAGCTTCTATAAGGGTTCAGCTCATGTGCCACCTTCTATGTACAGTCCCTCCCTTTAGTGGTTAAATGTTCTTTCCCTCCTCAACTTACCAAATATACATTTGTTTCTATGTTTTATCCCTAATTAGAATGCGAGTTCTATGGGATCAAGGACTGTTCCTTTTTGAAAAACAAGTGACCTACGTAGTAGAGAGCTAGTAAATGCTTGTTAAATTGAGCTATTGAAAATACTGAAGCAAGTAAAAAGTTAAACCAGTAGCATAGTTTCTTTTGCCTTAAAATTTTATGCAATGCAGCTAATATAAATATGAGTTTAAAAAAGAATTTCAAATCTCAGAGGTGGAAAATATCTCAGAGACCATTTAGTCTAACTGTTATTTACACAAAAACAATCTATCTGACAAGTAGACATCTAGCCTCTTCCTCAAGTCCTCCGAATAGGTGGAAGCCACCATCTCCCAAAGCAGCTCATTCCATTTGGGAGCAACTCTTGTCTTTAGGAAGCTTTTCTGGAAATCAAGCTTAAATTTGCTTCTTTGCAAATTCCTCCCATCGCTCCTAGTTGTGCCCTCTGTTGCCAAAGAAAACAAATATAATTACTCTTACACATGACAGCCTTCTAGGTCCTTGAAGATAACTATCATGTCACCCCTGAGCTTTCCCTTTTCAATTCCTTTGACTGATTCTCATTTAATTTGCTTCCTTAAATAAGTGTTGGAGCCGGCAGGACTAGATAACAAATAGGTAGCTCTGAATGAGAGGTGGAGTAAAGGACATCATTAGATAAATGTATGATCACAAAAGATAGCTTAGTCATGTGGTAGGAGCAAATTTGCATCAAAAGCATGATAGTGGTAGACATGTATTTTCATGTAGCCCAAGTGGAGAAAGTCAAGGATATTACTGTTGAATCCCAATCCTGTATTTGTACACGTGTGTTTAGGGAGAGTGGTTTGAATTCCCTAAGTTGTGTGACCCTGGAATCTAGTCTTTTAGGCAGAAACATATTTTTCCGAGCTCTATTAACATCGAGAGTTGCTTCATGGGTAATTCTAAATTTCAGATTTCCTATGTCTGATAGTTCGTAGAAGAAAATTTCTTCAACAATATTCCCCTGTGAGAAGGAGATGGATTTCCAGTACGGCCCCACATTGGAACCACATCGTGATTGGGGGTACATTAGGAGATCTGGATCTTGCTAACTCTCCCGTCTGTTGCTGTGAATTGCTCAGACAAGGCAGGTCCAAGGCGAAAGGGTGTGCTTGTTCAATAACCCCCAAAGTGTGTTTGCCTTCCAGAGGGAATCCAGTGGGTCAGAGGTTTTATGTTTCTGTATTGTTAATGGGATCCTCTGGGTCCTTTTTATGATCTTTTTGTGGGGGATAAAAAAAATATCATACCATATGCACCCATATTGTACACCGAGTGACTTAGAGGGGTCAGGGCCTCTGTTACCCACATTTGAAGAGATCTAGACTCAAGCTATACCCCAAGATTCATTTTGAAGATTTCCTTTCAACGGAGAAAATAAGCCAACTGGCTAAATTATGTGCTTGGAGTCAGGCTCCCAAGACAAGCCTGAGCCCTGAGCCCAGACTTCTTAACTATGTGCTTCAAAAAGACTCTATCTTTTGCTCTCAGAAAAACCTAGAAAGACTTACATGGATTCATGCAAAGTGAAGTGAGCAGAAGCAGGACAACATTGTACACAGTAACAGCAACATTGTAAGATGATCACCTCTGGATGACTTAGTTACTCTTAGCAATACAATGATCCAAGACAATTCTGAAGGACTTAGGATGAAAAATGCTGTCCATTCCCAGAGACAGAACTGATAATCCATCTGAATATAGATTAAAGTATACTTTTTAAACTTTCTCTATTTTCTTGGCTTTTTATTTTGGTCTATGTTTTCCTTTGCAACATGACCATTATAGAAATGTGTTTTGCATGACTGCACATGTATAACCTATATCAAATTGCTTGCCTTCTCAACGAGGGGAGTGGGGAAGAGGGAGAGAATTTGGAATTCAGTTTTTAAAAACAAACATTGAAAATAGTTTTTACATGTAATTGTGGGAAAACAAAATACTAAAAATCGATTTGCTAAATGCTTTTTTTTTTTTAAAGTTCTATCTTTCCCTTTTGTCTCAAAGTTTTTAACTCTCTTTGTCTTGGTCAGACATATTGGAATTCTGGGTTCATTTCTGGATGCCATACTTTAGGAGAGATATTCATCAAAGGGAAAACATTCAGAAGAAGGCAACCAAGATGGTGAAGGCCTTAAGAATCAAGTGGAGGAACTAGGGGTGTTGAGTCTGGAGAGGGAACATGAGAGCTGTCTTCAAATATCTGAAGGGCTGTCATGGAAGAGGGATGAGTCTTGTTCTCTTTGGCCACTCAAGGCAAAAATAGGAGTGATCAGTAGACACTGCAAAGAGGAAAATTTGGACTTCACATCAGGAGCAAACTTGTTAAACATTAGAGATATGCCTAAGCAAGAATGGGCTGCCCAGAAAGTAGTGGGTTTTCAATCACTAGAGGCCTTTGAGCGGTGTCTCAATAACCACTTGTCAGAGATGCTACAGACAGATTCTTTTTCTTGCATAGGTTGGACTAGATGGACACTGACTCTGTGATACAATATACAAAGGCTCAGTTTATTTAATTTAATTATCTCACTGGCCTGTGGAAAGTTGCCAGGACATTTAGAGATTCTCCTTAGGTCTTTGTCCATCTGGAGTTCTCTTGTGAGTAGGACTTGTTAAGTCACTTCAAAAAAATTGTTTGCTTTCTGGTTTGCCTGATTAAAAATGTTGTATCACCTCCCTCAGGTCTCACAAAAACTACTGGAGGCCTTTATCTTATTCCCACACCGTTCTGTGGGCAGTTAATTGGGAACTATGCTTTTCCCAGGCTCGAAGGAATTCTTACTTCTTAGTGACTTTAGAAAAAAAAAACTTAACATTATTGAAATGCAAGAAAAAAAAAAAGACATTATGGTCCCCAAAGCTCCTTAAAGGGTTGGAAAAAAAGAGGGCCATCCTTTAGCCTGGGACCTGAGGTAGAATCAAGTTAATGCTTCTTTAAGTGAATTGGAGCCTTTTTAATTAACTAGGGGAAGGGGGGGAAGGAAAGAGTATTAAATTAAGATAGCAATAAGGATTCATGTGCCTGCTCCCTGTACTCACTAAACAGTGCAATAATGAAACTCCAGCAAGTGATAGTGACCAAGCTTAGAGAAGAAGGCAGTGATTGGCTCAAAGATTGACTTTTTTGGCATGAGCCAGGAGGCCTCAGAGAGCACACTTAAAATAGAGTGGCTTAAGAAATTTGGGAAAAAGGTCATAAGGAATGTCTGCATCCTTTGTTTGTTTGTTTTTTGCAGGGGGGAAGGCAGGGCAATTTGGGTTAAGTGACCAAGGTCATACAGCTGGTAAGTATGTCAAGTATCTGAGATCAAATTTGAACTCAGGTCCTCCTGATTCCAGGGCCGGTGCTCTACTCATTGCACCACCTAGCTGCCTCCATCCTTTACTTTCTAAAACTTTTAATCAAAAGATTCATTTCAGGTTTACTTTCTTTCTTTGATTCCAGATTTAGGATGGACAACTTAAGTTATCCTAAAGGAAGAGCACCCCCTAAAGTTACAACTTTACAAAAGAGAAACAAGAGGAAAAACTTTCCAAGAAACTTGTCCAAAAATCTATTAATTGCTTGTCTTGATTCTTCAAGGTCTCCCAGGATCTTCTTTATGACAGGGTAATTTGGAAATGCATTGCTTTTAAGTGTTTGTTACTGGCTGCCCTTGTTTAGGCAAAGCAGCTTCTCTGATGCATTTCAGACATTATGGATGTAATGGGGTTTCCAGAAGGCAGGTAATGGCGGTTGTCCTGTACATAACCCTAGTCAGACCACATCTGGAGCATTATGTTCAGATTGGAAAAGCATATTTTAGGCATGATATTTATGGCTGGAGCTGGAGGGTGACCAAGGTAATGACAGGAACTCAAAATAGTACCATATGGGGATTGATTAGTTGAAGAAAGTAGGTATGCTTAGCTTGGAAAAGTAAAGATGTAGGGGATTGCATAGCTATCTTTCAGTATCTGAAGGTCAGGTAGAAGGAGATATGTTCTACTTGGCCCCAAACAACTGAAATAAGGGTTGAAGTCCCAGAAAGGCAGATTTGGGATCAGTGGGAAGAAAAGCTTTCTGTCAGATCTGTCCCAAAGTGGAATTACTGTCTTAAAAGGAAATGAGTTTCCCATCTACATCTTGTTCTTAAGTTGGAAGCTGGATGACCACTTACTAGTATGGCATTTAAAAAGCTTCCACAGACATAATTTCTAGGTAATTTAATCATTTTATTAATACTGGCAACATTTTAATAAAAGGATAGTCATTTGGCTGTCTCCTTTTTAGACCAAAGACAATCATGGTGGCAGGCTCACAATTTAGATACCCTTCAAGAGTAGATGTTCCCCAGGGTGAGAATCAACCCTGATTGGTTTAAAATTAATGAGATAATGAATATTACAATGAGGAACTGGACCTGAACTTTGATTAAGTTATTTACTTAAGTTATTTACTGCCCAGTCTTGGGCAATCTATTCAAAGAATTTATGCCCCACCCAAGCTTGAGCAGAACACAATGGCTACCTCACTTGGATGGGGTCTGAACAAGAAATTTAGTCCAATCTTATTATCAGCAATGTCCTTCAAAAGACTAAGCTTTTAAAATCAGGGCTTTAGAAGTGGGGGGAATTCTGGATCTCCCCAAATCATTGATTATTAATAATCATTTCTCTTACTAGTCATGGAGGTTGTAGAGGGAATTTCTTTTGGGGGATGGGCTGAACTATCTAATATCTGAAGCCTCTTCCAATTCTATTATCTATGTATATATGGAGGGGCTTACTCTCAGAGTAGGATATTAAATCTCAGTAAGACATCTTGAGATACTGATCCATAAATATTGTACCACAAACTGAGAATGAGAGAAGCCCAGTAAGACATGATATGCTTCTCTGTTTCAGAGTATTACATTTGTAGCTAGAGACGAATGGCTGAAAGCCAGGAAAAAATTTAAAACTAAAGCATGGTATTTCAAACTGCCAAGACATCTTCCTCTCCAAAACTTTGTATGACAGCTCTAGACAAGGGTTTCATAAGACAATATTGTATTGCAAATGAAGGATCACAGACTTAGAGCTGAAAGAGACCAAAGAGGTCATCTACTCCAACCCCCACATTTTGCAAGAGAAGAAACTGAGGCCCAGAGAAGTTAAATGAATTGTCCAAGGTAATATCGTAGAAGTTAAATTTTGAACTATGGACCTCTGACCCTAAACCCTAGTATTCCTTCCACTGTGTCACACCGCGAGTGATTGACATTCCCCTCCTAAAATATTAATTGTAAAATTATGCATTATTACATGTTGCAATTTAGAAGCACAAAAAACCCCAAGGAACTCAACTAAGATGGTAAAGGCAATTTGGACTAGCTAAGATTTTAATGCTTGATTCGACTTAGACTAACACCAGCATGATTTCTCAAATACTGACCCCCAATGCCCAACGTCTAATTTAAAAGAAGCCGACTCAAAGCTGAAATCCTACAACTTAATTCAAGGCTGTGAAGTGATCTGTACTGGACTAGTTTCCCAGGTACTTGGAAGTGTGTTAAAATCAACAGACACAACTGAAACTTCATAATAAGCTGACTGTAACACTCATTTCTGAAGTGGAAAGAAGAGAAAATGAAGCCAAGAATTAACATTTCAACCATATTTGATGGAGGAGAAAAAGCTGGTCAAGACTCTAATCCTCAACAATTAGTAAAACAAGGAGGTTTAATTATACGGGCTCCAAGGTCTGTCACAGCTCGAATATACAATTCCAGTAAAGGGTGGGGGTGGTGCAGGGTTGGCAAGTATATGTGTGGATTTTCAGCACATAGGAAATCAATCTTCATTAGGAGCCAGCCAGTAACTTTCAGCTCCTATCAGGTAGGAATTGTTTCTTTTCTATTTTTTTATTTGAATACTCAGATCCTACTATAGTACCTGGTACACATTAGGTGCTTAGTAAAGCCTTGTTGATTGAGAGATCATTTTATCTCTCCTTTTCTCTCTCTCTCCCAATTCTTATATGACACGGTTAATCACACATTCACAGACACAAATCGAGAAGGCTCAATTAAATGTAATTTATTGAAAACAAGCCTTGAAATTTTATTTTTTTACCCTGTTAACCTGCAAAACTATCTACTAGTCCACAAAATTGACATAAGCCTTTCTCATACCCATTATTGCCACATTAGTAATACACCAAAGCAGGGCGCCAGTAAAAAAAGTTTCTAAAATTGCTTTGATTCCTATTACCTTGTAAGGTTAATTCATGATTTTTCACTCATAATATTCTTTGTGACTCATTATGTTATGAGGGATCATTTTTAATTAATGTTTTAACTTGTGCAGATCCCAAATTCCTTCACATTCAGCTTTCTCTTCCAGGTCTTAGGCTTCCTCTTTTTTGCTTGTTTGAACTAAAATAAACATAGGCAGGATTTAACAGAATATTTTTACATGTTGTTATGAATCTCCTTTGGGAACCTGAAGCTGTCACCGCAGGACTAAGAAATTCCATACCAGGGAAAAAGAGAGAGAGACAGAGGCAGAGACAGAGACAGAGAGAGAGACAGAGAGACAGAGAGAGAATGAAACATAGAATCTGATTACTTGAAAAACTAGAAGTCCATTTGGCTCAAGAAAAAGAGCCACACATGGCTTCATTCATTAGCCTAATTATAGCCTAAAGGATTCTTCTCTCTTGGACTGGGGAATTGTCTGCCCCTCTTTCATTATGGAAAAAAAAAAATCAAAGTCTGAGAATAGGAGGATTAGTGGCCTTGGTGGTGGTTGAACATTCTGTGTGATATATTGATAGCCATGCAGCTCAAAGAGATTCAGAGAGAGTCCCTTAGCACATTGGCTAAACTCCCTACAGAAGGATTTGTCCGAGGACATGGACAAAATTGCCCAAGAGAGGCAGACATGGATGGGTTTCAATCTGGATCATTAGAAGGAATGTCCATATGGATGAGATCACAGATCCATCAAAGTATTAGTCAGAAATGTGATAAATCAGAGCTAGCCAAGTTTCATCAAGAAGGAATCATGCCAGACAAACCTCATTTCACTTTGCATAAAGGGATATCGGACTGAGAGATTGGGGGATGCTATAGATGTACTCTACCTTGATTTCAGCAAAGCATTTGACAAATTCTCTGTGTCTAACTTCTGCAGGATGAAGAGGTATGGAATCGATAAAGTTTTGTTGTATTTAAAAAAGTAAAAACCATTCTCAGCTCATGGCTGCTGGCCAGATTCAGCTGCAGGCCAGATTTGGCTACTCTGTGTAGTTTGTTGAATCCTGGACCAAACAGAAAACTAGGTAGGTAGATTTGGATTGGGTTGAAAAATTATTAAAGTGTCAATATCTTCTTGAAAGGTCTCTAAGAGAATGAGTCAGGGAGCTTTGCTTGGCAATGAATCATTTAATGTTTTAATAATAATTTAGATTAAAAAATAGATGGTTTGCTTATCAAACTGTCAAATGAGTCAAACATGGGGAGGGTAGCTAACACTCTGGATGACAGATTCAATATCCAAAAAAAATCTCAATAGAGGTGTCAAACTCGCAGAAAACTCTGCACTACAGGAATCAGATTAAAAAGTAATCCAGAAAATCAAGGGGATGCCCATCAATTGGGGAATGGCTGAACAAGTTGTGGTATATGAATGTAATAGAATACTATTGTGCTATAAGAAAAGGGGAAGATATGGACTTCATAATAACCTGGAAAGGCCTGCATGATATGATGCTGTGTGAGCGGAGCAGAACCAGGAGAACATTGTACACAAACACAGACATAATGATTCTGTGATGACTAACTTTGATAGACTTGGCTCTTCTCAGCAATGCAAACATCTAAGACAATTCCAAAAGCTTCATGATGAAAAATGCTATAGCCACATCCAGAGAAAGAACTATGGAGTCTAAATACAGATCGAAACACTCTTTTCTCTCTCTCTCTCTCTCTCTCTCTCTCTCTCTCTCTCTCTCTCTCTCTCTCTCTTTGTTTCTTCATCCTCGTAGTTTTTCCCTTTGGTTCTAATTCTTCTTTACAACATGACTAATGTGGAAATGTGTTTAATATGTATGGCCTATATCAAATTGCACATCTTGAGGAGGGAGGAAGGGAAGGAGGAGAAAATTTTAAAAACAAAATCCTATAAAAGTGAATTTTGAAAATTAAAAATAATTTTTTTTTTAAAAAAGAGTTCTCACGAGGTTCCCTTTAGGTAAAACTCTCTGTTGGGCTCTGATAGTAGGTGGTTTTGTAGAGTTCGTATTTTTGTTGGCTCTTTCAAACTACTTCATCTCTTGGGTGGCTATTTTTCTGTATCTGTCTCTGTTCTCGTTTTTCCTGAGTCTCTTTCCCTGTTCCTGAATAGATGCATTGTCTCCTACTGGTATATGTCTTTGATACCATGGTCAAAGGGAGGGTATAAAACTCCCTCTACACCTTGCTGCTTTTCTTCTCCTTCTCCCCTCTTCTCCTTTTCCCTTTTCCCCCTTCTCCCTCCTTTTCTCTTCTCCTCTTTTACTCTTTCCTTCTTCTCCTTCTCCCTCTCCCTTCTTCCTTTTCCCTTTCTCTTTTCTGTACAAGAAATCTGTCTAATTTTGTTGTTTTTGTTATTCAGTCATGCCCAACTCTCTGTGGGGTTTTTCTTGGCAAGGATACCAAAGTGGTTTGCCATTTCCTTCTCCAGCTCATTTTACAGTTGAGGAAACTGAGGCAAACAGAGCTAAGTGACTCGCCTAGGATGACACAGCCAGTAAGTGTCTGAGGACAGATTTGAACTCAGGAAGATGAGTCTTCCTGACTCCAGGTCTGGCACTCAATCCATTGTACCACCTAGCTGGCTGACCCTGATTCTTTTAGACAATCATAAATTTTTTCTCTGTGTTGTCATTTGCCTTTCATGCAATGGCCAAAGGATTTATAAACTGATTAAGGGCCCCTTCACACATTTTGAAGGCATTATAGGAAATTTCCTGAATATTTACTTTACTCCATTGATCTATTGATTCAATTATCTGTGATTAATTAGAGTAAGAATGGAACTCCACCCACACATGTACCCCCAAAATATTCATGGTAGTACTGTTTATGGTTTCAAAGAACAGAAACGGAGTGGGTACCCAATTGGGGAATTGATGAAAAACTGTTAGATGAACGCAAAGTCACATTTCCTGAAAAAATGTGTCATTTAGAGCCAAATTTATAGATTATATAAACATGGAGTCTCTCATCAGAATGCATCTGAAAAGAAGAAAACCTATGGCAGTAAGTCCCAAATCTTCTAGGAGTTGTGACATCTTTTTGTTATTTGATTTTGTGACTCATTTATTTATAGTATAGGACTCTAAAAATTCTGTGCTGTTGACAGATATGAATAGAAAATTTTCAAAATAGGAAATGCATTTTGTTAATAGTTGCTTGAAAAATGTCTAGCCTCACTATCAGAGGTACAAATTAAAACAACTTTGAGGTACCACTTCATAACCATGGAACTGACAAAAATTTATGTAGAGAAATAGATATGCCCACTTTAAGAATCATTTTGGAGAGTAATCTAATAACTTTTTACACAATAAAAGTTACTAAAATAATAATTCCCTTCAACTGAATATGTTTGCTGGAAATATACTCTGAAAGTAGTTTTTAACTATTTCCTATTTATCCTGCATATAAGTAGTTCCGATGTATTTGTTTGCTTGTTGTGTCCCCCATTAGATTGTGAGTTCCTTGAGGGCAGGGACTGTCTTTTGCCTCTTTTTGTGTACCTGGCACATAGTAGGCACTTAATAAGTTTATTGATCGATTACCATTACGTTGGACAAGATAGAGAGATATGCTAAATGAGAGTATAGTTATTTGAATTCGGAACTAGTCGAATGACTGGAAAAATAGAATAGTGAAGCCCAAGAAGAAGTGCAGTGCCCTGGAGACCTGCCTTTAGTGTTTTGCCGTTCGACATTTTTGTCCATTACTTTAGTGAAGGCACAGAGGGTGTACTTATCAGATCTATAGGTGAAACAAAGTTCAGAAGGCTACTTAGCTCATTAGGTGACACAGTCAAGATCTAAGATGGTCTTTTAATCTAGAACAATGGACCAAATTTATGAAGAAATCTAACAAAGATAAATGTAACCATAAACTTAAGATAGCTAGCTGGCTAGATTTAGATAGATACACACACATATATGTCTATCTATATATCTATATCTACATATATACATTAAAAACGAAACACTCCCACCCCCCCAAGTTCCTGACTACAGTATGCGCTTCCACTATGACAGGTTGATCACTTCTTGGGGAAGGTCTAAGAATTTTGAATCAAGTAGAAGTCAGGCTACACAGCCTCTGAGGTCCCTTCCAATTTTTCCATTCTGTGACACGTCTAATAAACCCCAAGGATCATGCAGAACATTAAGCCTTTTTAGTTGATCATAGGGTTCAGAATGGGAAGGGACCTTACAGATTATTTAGCTTAAACCTTTCCTTTTACAGCAGAGACCCAGAAAAGGCTAATGAGGCAAATGGCAAAGCAGGCTTTGAACCTAGGTCTTCTGACTCCAAGTCAGCCTCTGCGTCATTCTCTCAAACTCTCATTTTACAATTGTTGTTCAGTCTTTTTTTCTGTTGTGTCTGACTCCTCATGACCCCATGTGGGGTTTTCTTGGCAAAAATACTGGAGCGGTTTGACATTTTCTTGTCCAGCTCATTGCACAGGTGAGAAAACTGAGGCAAACAGGGTTAAGTGACTCATCCAGGGTCACAGATCTAGTAACGGTCTAAGGCTGGATTTGAACTCATAAAGATGAGTCTTCCTGACTCCAGGCCCAGTGCTCTATCCACTGCACCACCTCCCTGACCTACTGTTCCACCTCGCTGTCCTTCATTTTATTATATTCATATCTTATTTTATAATGTTTTATAATTATGGACTTCTACCCAAGAAAATAAGGATGAACCTTTAGAAGTTGGAGTAAAACTTTTAAAACAGATATTGCTTTATTGTGTTCGTTACAATAAAGACAAAAAAACCCAGAATTATATAGAATAGTCTAGAATTATGTTGTCAGGTAGACTACCTGTCATCATAATGCCCCTTTCAGTTCCATGAGAATATAAGATCTTTGAGGGCAAGGGCTTTCCCCTTTCCTATATTTGCATTCTCAGCATCTAAATATAACAGTTGTTGAATTGAATACACAAATAAAATAAATCATTTTTTTCTCATTTACAGACTGGCTCCCACAGGGCCACAGAAAGCTGACTGGCAAGCTAGTATTTCATGGGAGAAAACAGTGTATGGCTATTTAAATATCAATCAATATTGTACAGTCAGTTTATTTCCTGCAGTCAGACTTGAATGAGTAGAAGAAAAGATTCTAAACATGAACTTCCATTTTTTTAGACAGGGTACCACAAATTAACTTTATGTTTATTGGCCAGATAGGTAAGGATAAATTTTTTTAAAAAACAATGAAAAATATTTCAATACACAGTAAGAGTCAATAAAATTCAACCAGAATTTTGGAAGTATGGTGAGTTCTATTACTTCATCATGGATTTTTAAGACCATATTTTATGAATGGATATAATATCCTTTAATACAATAAAAGTAATCAGTGTGAATATCACTATTCCAAAGGAAAATTTAAACAAATATGGTAAGATCTACATATAAAAGTGACGTAATAAAAATTTGACTAACAAGATAATCAAATTTTTAAAAATACTTTTTTCATCAAAACAAAAAAAATAAATTGTTTAGACTAAAAAAGCAAGTATTGGCAAAATTAGAGAAATATTTAATAGAATGTGTGAGATTTATAAATAAAAATGTTTGTGTCACATATATTTTACAAATTTTAGCACTATTTCAGCATAATAAATTCCATAAGAATTTGGCATAATCTGTAATGCAGATACTGCACAATATTGATGTATTTATACTTAACATAGATGAAAAAGCAGTTTGGAAAAATCTGCCTCAAATACAAGTTACAGATATCAAAAAGATACTGTGAAGTCTCATTCCTTCATCTGACCCTTTATTTACAAATGACACTTTAAATAATGAGTCGTGTAATATATATGCATGTAGTGTGTGTGTGTGTATATACTAGTACAAAGTTGCACTCACTTTGTATATTTTATTTTCACAAGAAATTGATTGCTGCTTTTCATAGTTACTTTTTAAAAATTATATCAGAAGTCCCTAGGAAAAAAATCAGACTACATGGTAAGCAAAAAAACTATCTGAATCTCACGAGACTATCTGAAGAGGTCAGTAACTAAGGCAAAGTTTCCTTCTTCATACAAATCTTAATATAACACACATATTACTACAAACACTTACTAATCTATAATGTTCATCACTTCTACAATATACACTTGGAGCCATCTTTGTTCACGCTTCTGAAATAAGATGTTTTGAAGATGGGCTTCTGTTCACCTCAGTTACTGATTCCTCAACATAGATGAATTTAAACCATCTGGAATTAAATCCGCACTTCTGAAAGGAAGCAGAAAATGACATCAATTCAATCCGTAGGGAGCTGTGAGTCCAAGTTATCCTTTTTTGGGGAAATGCAAGCCATATTTCCTAAGTAAAGAGCCTAGGGAAAATATCCCAAATCTATATTGCTTAGTTGAAATATAAGGTTTTTTATTTACTTAGTCACCACACCTAATTGGCATTTTAAAAATTCACTTTACCTAGATGGCTTTGTAACTTAGAGGAAAGGCTTCTGCATTTAAATCATAAATTACCAAGACAATCTGGTTTTCATTTTTGTTTTTACTTAGCTAATTACACTTGCTATTTGTACTCCTTAAATTTTAACATGAAATTAGGAAAAGTCTATTACTCTTCAGATAACTTACATTGGATAATTACTTACATGATAAACAATGAATAAAATTTTCAAGATCTGCTAAAGAATCATGAAGCTTGCCATTGATTTCTTGACTTCGGAGAAATTTTTTAAGGGTTTCTAAAGCAGTCACTGCCTCCTTTTTTGATGGCAAAGGTAATTCGGTTTCTGGAGATCCGTCTTCATCCTCTTCATCAGAAGTATAAAAGTCAGTTTCATTTGTTTTGCCCTCTTTGGTCCACATCACCATACTATCTGATGCTGTTTCACAAGTCACCAAATCTTCATCCAGGGATGCATATTCTTCTAGAGATAAACCTTCAGGAAATTCTACTCCTGCAGCTAGAGCATGAGTAACTAAATCTAGGCCATTTTCAGTCTCCATATTTGTCTTTCCACTTTTCCCATATTGTGATTTGAATCCTGCCTTTTCATAGCTCCTGACAATAGTCTCTGGGGTAACAGTCCTCCAACACAGATGCAACAGATCAACAGCATCTAGCAGAGAGAAAGTAAATTCTTTGCTACTTTCAACAGAGTCTAAAAATTTCTTGACAAGACAGAATCGGTATTTGACCTTAAGGTTTTTAATAACACCTTGCTTCATAGCTACAAATTTGGAAGATAAAGATGAAGGGAAAAAAACTAGTTGAGCAGCCTTTAGAATCTTTACTTCAGGATGTGTTGGTAAAGAATCAAGAAAAATCACAACTCGTCGTTTCTGGGCTTGAAATTTTTCATCAAGCTTTTGCATCCATAGCTCAAATATTTCTGAAGTCATCCATGCCATTCTGTTTGCTTCATAATCTACAGGCAGGGACTTTACATTTTGAAAACAACGTGGGTTTTTATTTTTCCCAATAACAAGCAAAGGAAGCTTTTCCGAACCATCCATATTTGCCCCGACCACTAGAGTTATCCTTTTTTTGCTTAGTTTTCCAATTGAACATGCTTCCCCCTTAAATGCAAAAGTATTAGTAGGTAACATTTGATAGAGCAATCCTGTCTCTTTTATGTTAAATATATCCTTGGGGTGATAATCGTTCAAATAATATAGAAGCACGTTTTGGGACCAGATAGTTGCGGCATCTGCTGATGCTGCTGCAGCTTCTACTGGCTGAGATCTGAATACTAAACCATATCTTGATTTAAAGCGGTCTAGCCAACCATTACTGCACTTAAAATCTCTATGTCCCAGTTTCTGAGCAAAATCATTAGCTTTGAGACGCAACATTGGACCATTAACTGGTACATTTAGACACTGGGCAATTCGATACCACCTCATTAAGGCCTCCTCCAGATCTGTGTAAAAAGCAGTTCTGAGTCTTTTTCTTTTGGGATCAAACCTTAAAGATTCAAAGGCTTCTAGAACCTTATCTTTATTCTTCATAATTGAAGATAATGAATTTTTCTTTATTCCATATTTGGCTGCAATTTCTGCTTTTTTCTTACCACTTTCTACTGCATTTATGATGTCAATCTTTTGTTCAATAGACAAACTTTTCTTTTTCCTTGTTACAGAGACAGGTAAGGGAACCACTGAAGAAGCCTCTGCCATCTCATCCAGGCTTTCTGAAGAGATTTCTTCTTTTGCTTCCTTTTTACCTGCTTCCTCAAATGTTTTCCAGTGTGACACAATCTGATGCAGTCTGTTCTACCTCAAATGCAAAAACTTGGCAAACATCTAAAGTATCCAAATAGTCATATAGATACTCCAAGAGATTAATATCAAAATGTCTAATTTAAGTTACTTAAGTTTACTAGAAGAAAAATTATAACCAGGCTAGCAAACTCATGAGGAAAAAAGTCTTCTCTGGGCAATCTGTTTTTAGTTCAAACTAAGTTCCACAAGTCAAAGAAAAATAGAAATCTCATTATGTCAGATGTGTCTGAGCCTGCTGATATATTTCTGGAACATCAGTCCTTTCAAGACATTTTAATTTATTCACAAACACTCCTCATTTCTTTTTAATCGGTCTCCTTAAAACAGTTCAGAAATAAGAGGGAAAGCATTTTGTAAAGAAAATTACTGTTATGAAGAATGCTTTAGTTAATTTTTCTTGTCTATCCAGGGTTGGGAAAGGAGAAGAATCCCTCTGAGATTGTTGTGTCACGGGGTAGCTTCCTCAGCCGCTTGCAACTATAAGAAAGAAGGAGCAATGTTAGAAAATAATATAGCATCCCTTATCTCAATTAATGATTTAAAAAAAAACAATTTCAGAGACTTTCTGAAAATAAAATCCAGAACTTTTAGAGGAAATGTTAACCTCTTACAGGTTTTCTCTTTGAAAGTCCTCTGGATCTGTCGTAAGTTGAGTTTTCACAGCCTATCTAAATAAGCACTTTATATATGCCACAGAAATAAACTAAATTTAATGTTTCCAAAATGTGCCATAACAAAAATAAAAGGACTAAAAATGACACTGGCTAGCTTCTTCATGGCTATCTTTTGCATGCAAGTCCTGAACTGTCTCCTTTGCCTGCTCTAAAAGAAGAATGGGAATAAAACCAGACAGTTGTCATAATCACCTACTTTTGGCCTGGGGGGAGTGTTCAGGCCTGTCATGTCATCAATGTAAGGAGCTCCCAGTGAGAAAACTCTGTCTACCAGTACATATATGCAATTTATAGTACTGGAAAGTTGCTTAGGGTCTTTGAGACATTAGGTGTCTTGTCTAGCTGGTATGTGTCAGGGATGAGACTTGAACCCAGGTAGACTGGACTCTGAAGACAGCCTTCTCTTTATAGCCAAACTGCCCATTTTTATTTTTAGAAGCAGTGACTACTTCACAGGACTCTGGTGGGAAATGCTTCCTTTAAAAATCCAAACATTACTCTAAATATACATAATAACCATCACATTTTTCTATTAATCCTACTGAGCATTAAAACCATGTAAATTCATTCAACAGGTATTTAGTGGACACCCATTGATTGGCAGATAGGAAGAATCAAAGATATATTAACACATAGCCCCTGCCCTCAAGGTATTTATTTTCAATAGAAGAGATTAAACAGGGACTTATATAACTAAAAGGCAATTTGATAGGACAATGAGTGAAAGGCACTTAAAGTAAGTGCTTAAAAATACAAAGACAAAAATAAAGCTGGTCCCTGACCCTAAGGAGTTTTATTAATTGTACAAAGGCCTAAGGGTGTTCTGATAAGAGATCACTTTCCCTATTTCTGTAATCACAGAAGCTGTTCTTAGGATGATTCTTTGAGTTGGTTCTGGGACAATGGGTAAGATATTGATATGCAGATATGTGAATCAAGTGTTCCAGCAAGAGTAAAGGTGTGGAGGAAAGAAAATGAAATGTTCCATGAACAGAGGCTCATCTCTTCTTTGCTTCGCTGGCTTCTTTCAAGTCTCAGATAAAAGCCCACCTTCTGCAAACAGGCTGTCCTGGCCCTCCTTAATCCTAGTGCTTTCCTTTTCTAGAATATCTCCAAATTATGCTGTATATATCTTGTTTGCATATAGTTGTTTGCACATTGCTTTTCCCATTAGACCATAAGCTCCTTGACAGTAGGGATTGTATGTTTGTGTGTTTCTTTGTATTCCCATAGCTGGGTCATAGTGATGAGCCTTTCTGGAGATGATGAGATTAACATTTGCCCTCTGCCCTGGGCAAAAGGGCTGGACAATGAAATTGAAACTCTGAGCTATAGCCCCTGGCCTGCATATCCCTGATTACCTCATCTAACTGCCCACAGGGCAAGTTTTCTCTATAAGAATCCCTAGCTTTTCTTAGCTAGTGGCTGGCTGCCTTAAGGAGTTGCCTCCCTTAGGGGGCTGCCTTCCTTAAGGGCCTGCTACCTGCTTGGGGTGTTACCCAGGGTAAATGCCTTTACTTGATTTGGAGATAGCCTGGGCAAATTCTTTCAAGATGACACCACCACCACACACAGACACACACACACACACAAACAAACACACACACACACACAAACAAACACACCTTCTATCTCGACATTTTGGTGACCTTGCACCTCATCAGTAGATGTTTTAATAAATGATTGTTGACTTCACATGATTGTTATAACTTCTAATTGAAATCTTTATTATTCTCCCTTTGGACTACTTTAAAAGGCTCTGAATTGGTCATTCTGTCTTTCCTTTTTTTGACTCATCTTTTATACCTGGGGTTCATGAATTAAAATTTTTTTTTTCAAAACCGTATCTCCATATCATCGGTTTCCTTTGCATCCTATAATCTTATTTTGTGCATTTAAAAACATTATTCTGAAAAAGGGGCCCAAAGGCTTCATCAGATTGCCTGAAGGGTCCAGGCCACAAAAAAAAGGTCAAGTTTTATACACGTGCCAGAATAACCTTCCTAGTACACCGGCACTGCTCTCATCATTCCCTATTCAAAAAGGTGACACTTACTTAAGCCCTCCACAAGGGCCCGAGATCTACTTTTCTGGTCTCACTCCTGTAAACCACTTCCCTTCATGTTCTTTGTATCCCACACAACCCAGCCTGCTCCGCATATCCTCCTTCAGCTCTCCTCTTTCCTGCCTTTTTTTTTTTTTTGTATTTCTAGGCTCTCCAACCTGGAATGGCCTAGTAAGATACTGTCCTTTCTTCAAGGCCCATTTTGGATGTTACCTGCTTCCTCAGTCCTTTAATTTCCTTCCCCCGCAACAAGTAAATTCATCCTTCTCAAAATTTCACATATCACTTTATTTTAGATGTCCTTCATGCCTTTACAAAAATAACTATAATAGAACTAGAATGTATTTGTATTATCTCTCTTCTAAAACTATAAAATCTTTGAAGGTGGGAACTGTGTATTGTCTTACTTTTACATCCCCAGAATGTACTACAATACACTGTATGTATTAGGCTCTTAATATTTGTTGAATTGAACAGAATTGATTAGGCATTTGGTGGACAATGAAGGCTTCAAGAGGAATAACACAATTTAACATGATACTTTAAGGAAGACTAATATGGCTGGAATCATGTAGAGTAAATTGGAAGGGGGAAGAGACTAGAAATACAAAGACCATTTAGCAGGGTATTGCAATAGCTAATAAACATTAATTAAGTACCAACTATGTGTCAGGCACTATGCTAAGCACTAGAGATGCAATAAGAGGGTAAAGACAGTACCTGCCCTCAAGAAGCTCACAAAATAATAGGAGCAATGATAAGCAAGCAAATGTATATAAACTAGGTATATTCAGAATAAATAGGAAATTGTTAAGAGAGAGAAGACACTAGAATTAAGAGGGGTTGGGAAAAATTTCCTGTTCTGAGAAATTATTATAAGTAATCAATAATTTGGAGGGAGATTAAGAGCTCTCTCCTTTTTCTAAAGTCCTTTAAAAGTTTAGTCAGAAGGGCATTACTGATAACGAGATTGCACTGACTCTCTTCATCTTGGCTAGACCCCACTCAACCTGGCAAGGAATTTAATCTAGGGTGAGGAAGCCCATTGTGTTCTGCCCAGGCATGGATGAGGTATACATTCTTTGAATTGATAGCCTAAAGCTATGGGTATTCTGATATAGAGATATTTTCTCTATCCAAAAGCCCTTCATTTTAATATAGACCACCTCCAATCAGTTAGCCAATTAGATTTAATGCCTGTTTGATGGACTTCTTACTGTTTTGAAGGGTATATAAACTGAGTTTGCCTCCGTGATTGTCTTTGGTTAGAGAGACAGCCAAATGACCATCCTTTTATTAATAACCTGTCAGTCTTATTAATAAAATAAAGAAAATAAAAACCAGAAACTATGTCTCTCAAACCTTTTTTAATGTCAAACTGCAGAAGATGGAATTTTAGTTGGGACTTTTAGGAAACCAGGAGGCAGGGAGGAGAGAGCATCCCAGGCATGAGGGATAGCCAAAGAAAATGCCCAGAGCTGACTGGTGGACTGGGAATGGCAAAAA
>CM053623.1:326538509-326554363 GCA_028646595.1 Phalanger gymnotis | reverse complement strand
TGTGCTGAATTAAAGTAAGCTTGCCAACCCCTTCACCTTGCTCTCCTTATTAAGGCAGATCAAAAGAACCTGTGCTGTCCGGCAGCTTTCTGGGTGCTGGCTGTGGGTGGATCTTCCCCCCGCCCCCCACAGAAGCTGCTAGCCAGATTGTGGAAACAAACAAAAAAAACCCCAAGAGCCAAATCTCTTAAGTAAGGAAAAACAACTAATGGTCTCTTCCAAGAAGAAAGGAATCTCCCAAGTTTCCTTTTTCTTCTCTGGTTAATTTCTAGTTAAGTCAGAAATAAGAACTGATACATGTATGTGTCTTAGGGTGAGAGGAAGAATTAGAAGTGAAGGTGCTTATCTCCCAGATGAGAGATAGGAGACTGCATTTTGCCTGTTATTAATGGTTAGTCATTTCTATGAGTCAATAAAGAAGGAGATAGCTTCTTGGCAAAAGACAAATGAATGATTCCTAAGTTAAGATAGCAACCTACATTTATTTCTACAACAGTAGCCAACGCACCTTCATCCTGGGTAGTAAAACTCAATATATCTCCATTCCTGAAACTAACACATCTCTAATGCCAAACCACAAAAGTCAGCCTTCTTCCCTGGAGAAGAGTTAGGAGCCTACATTGTCTAATCCATCATACCCACATTCTCCATTCTCCCATATCCAGCAACTTACTCAAGCTTCAACTGCATTAAACATCCCTCGGGGGCCCTCTATCCTCTCCATTAAGCGACCATAGTCGGTTTCCCTTATTAGAGTACCAATCCCGTTCTCAGGAAGCAGCCAGGATTCTCTAATGTTGAAAGGAAAACCAGAAACCCTTCCATTCAGAACTATGCCATTCATTTACTAGTAGCTGTTAACCGCTATTTAAGGAGAATGGGACCTTAAAGAGGATCTAGTACATTCATTTTATGGATGAGGAAACTGAGACCAAAATAGGTGAACTTCGGTATAGTGAACAGAGCATAGAACTTGGATTCAGGAAGACCTGAGCTCAAATCCCACCTATATCACTCATTGGCTGTATGAACCTGGGCAAGTCAATTAACTGCTCTGTTCCTCAGTTTCCTCTTCTGTAAAATTGAGATAATAATAGTACGTATCTCACAGAGTTGTAGTAGGATCAAATGAGTTAACAAATGCGTAAAGCATTTTGTAAACCTTAAACTGCTAAAAATATGCACCATATAAATGCTTGCTACTAGAGATTGTCCACAGTCAAACCGGTACTAAGTGGAAGAACTAGGATTTGATCCCCAGTCCAGTATGAGAGGACCTGTTGCTTATTCGAATACACACTACCCCAAAACGATAGTAACATTTTGTAATATTTTTTCATAAATATATGTTTTGTACTTCACTGAATCCCCAGAGTTAAATAACAGTGCCTTTTATTAGGCTGAAATTTGCACATTTAACCAGCTTTGTTGTTTTTCATTGTGTTTGACTTCATGACCCCATTTGGGGTTTTCTTGGGGATACCAGAATGGTTTGCCATTTCCTTCTCAGCTCTTTTTCCAGATGAAGCAAGTGAGGCAAACAGGGTTAAGTGACTTGCCCAGGGTCAGACACCTAGTAAGTATCTGAGACCAGATTTGACCCCAGGAAGATGAGTTTTCCTGACTTCAGGCAAGGCACTCTATCATCTAGCTGCTGTCACATAACCAGCAGCTAACATTTAATTGGTGGGAAAAAAGAACACATGGCTGAGACGGCTTTCACTCTCAGGAGGAGAAAATAAAGGCACTGACCAAACAAGAACAGTTATTTTATTATTTATGGCAATGCTTAAAATGATAACATCTAAAAAAATACACATTTTAAAATACTCCTTGATAGCTCTAATGAGATATTTAAAGGTTTTCCAACTGCTTTTTCATGTATACATCTTACCTACTACTACTTATTAACAAAAGAGAGCTATTCCTCTATTGCCAATATGGGGATTTGTTTTCCATAAGTATGCTTCCTTGTAGCAGCATTTTGTTTTCCTTTTTTTTTTCCCATCAGGGGAGGGAGAAGAATGGCGGGGGAAAAGTGCTTGACAATTAAAAAATTAAAATTCAATTTAAAAAAAGAACAGAGTCCATGTTCTTCTACACTTGTTCCTCTTCCAAATTTCTCATTTTTTTTTGTCCACCAACCCTAAAACTAATACAAAAAGTTTAAAATCCATTATTGTACTGCCAGTAGAAAACTAATCCCACCAGTCCAAACTTTGATGCTGCTTATGCACTGGGTACTATTAGAGTTGAGGGGGATTTTTTGGGAGCGGGGAAGGAAACCATTTGCTGAATAAGGGCTTCTCTAATTCAAGCAGCATCCTTTAGCCCTTCTGGTACCATGGGGTCCAAAATTGTCCAGTCTGCAATAAAAGGCGTTGAAGCCAATAACTTTATTAAAGGGACTGGATCCCTGTCCGTGGATGGGACCTCAGATCTTCCTCATGATCTGAGATGCTCCCTCCCTCTACAGCCTTAGTTTTGTAATGTTTGATACCCAATTGATACAGAAAAGGAACAGTAGAATACAGTCTCATTGGTTGAAAGACCTTGACCTTGCCCCTCCAAGAGGGCTACATAAAATACAGAATCCTATTGGCTGACATATCTATAGCTTGACCCTTCAGCAGGGCCTACAGGGTTAAACAAGCAGGCCCTTAGGTTGGACTGGCGTCCACATGGGCTGATGGGCCAGGAGACAGGCAGGCCACAGGCCAGCAAAGAGGGTCTCTTGTTGGCCAAGTGCTCATGGCCATCTCCCCTTGTTGAGCAATAGACAGCTGCAGGCAGCTCCAGCAAAGTCCAGCATTGGTCAAGTGTTCATAGGCCTATTGGCCAAATCCCCACAGGCCTGTTTCCCTGACAACAGGACCATAAGGGTGGAAGGACAATCAAAAACATCTGGGGGACTTTTCATATCATTAGGTCATTCCCTAATCATCAGGAAGAAAGGGTGGAGGTCCTCTAGTTAGCTTCCTATGATTAAACAAGTAAACTTCATAAGAAGCAAGTGAACTTATAATTTTGTAGTTTAAAGTTTGGGGCCTATTATAAAAAAAGAATCTATCTTAACTAATTATCCCTAAATAAAATATGTATAAAATATGTGTTTATACATGTAATTCCTATACTAATATTCCTATACTAATAATACTAATATTAGTATATACTAATATAATATACTAATAAATGTATATTCATAGGTAAATAAAACACTAAAAATCACTAGCCCTATGTAATCACACTAAACTAACCAATACTGATTGGAATAAAATAAGATTTCAATAAATCATTCCTCACAGTACTAAGTAGTCAACAAAGATCAGACCAAAATTTAGCTGCAAAAAAATTATGTTTGTGGCACCTGGTAGTATAGTGGATAAAATGCTAGCCTTCCAGTCAGGAAGTCCTGAGTTCAAATCCTGCCTCGGTCGCTTACTATCTGTGTGATCCTGGGCATGTCACAGCTTCTCAGGGCCTTAGATTCCTCATCTGTAAAAAGGAGGTAATAAAAGCACCTGTTTCATATGGGTTGTTGTGAAGCTCAAATGATATAACATACATAAATTTAGTGCTTGCAAACCTTAAAGCACTATTCATTGTTCAGTCGTGTCCGACTCTACATGACCCCATGGACTTTGTCCATGGGGTTTTCTTGGCAAAGATACTGCAGTGGCTTGTTAATTCCTTCTCCATTGTGTCCTCATTTTCCAGATGAGGAACTGAGGCAAATAGCAGTTACCTGACTTGCCCAGGGTCACACAGCTAGGAAGTGGCTGAAGCCAGATCTTCCTGACTCTGGGTCCACTGCACCACCTACCTGCAGATAAAGTACTATACAAATGCTATTATTACTACGAAAAACGTTCTTCAACAAATACTCAAAATGGATGAGTATTTTAATATGTATTTGTTTAAATACGAAGTTTTCTGCACAATGAGCAACTGACCTAGAAACTTCTTTTTTTTCTCCAAGTCCTATTAAAACATGACACAGTTGCTGTATGTAATATATCCAAAGTGTTTATGGCTACTTTAATTATTTGACAATTTTCCTGCTCTAGTAAGGGGATTTCATATTAACTGTACTACCTTTCCAAGGTAAGGGAAGTGATAAAAAATTAGAAGACATCATTAGTGATTTCATACTAGAGAAAAATCTGAAGAAACATCTAAACACGGCCTCTATTGTTCTTTCTTCAGAAATCAATACTAATTAATAGTAGGCTGTATCCAATCTCAGAAAAGCAGAGACAGAGGACAGCATTCAGCTTTATCCCATTCAAGCAGAAATAAGAATACTATTCTCCAACCACTCATCCTGTCTCCTTCCGGGCCACTAAATAAAAAGGCAGGTTACCTGAGCCCCAGAAATCAGGATGAGCAAACTGTGCCCAACTTCAAGAAAGGAAGGAAGAGATAGCATTTCTTATAAGCTGAGTAAATGGCCAATCCTGTCCCAAAGGAAAATGAACCAGGACTAAAAAGAGAAGGAAAAAAAACCCACAGGTTACCGCTCCTTGGCACAAAGATTAGGGAAGCAGTTCTTCCTTTTGTTTCCTCTCCAACTCCCCTAAAACACTAATGCTAATGGGCTGGATAGATTGTAATACATTTTCACCATTGGGCAGGCAACTTGGACCCCACCTCCTGGCAAAAGACAAAATTACTTTACCTAAGTAGGAACAGGGCTAAGATCAGGCCCATCAGTTAGAGTCCAATATTTTTCCCTAAGACTAAAAGTAACTGCTGCACTCACTCTCCCAAAGGGACCTGTGAATTGTAGCAGCAAGAACTTGCTGAGGATTTCACTCTTTTCCATCAGCAGCTGAAAAGGCAGCTGCCCTTATTTTCCTCAAGTCTGCTAGCATTCTAATTTCCCGTGGGATGGCAATGATCAAGGCAGCGTATGCAATTCCTTATACAGAATAGTGCTAAGTATTGGGATTAAGTTCCCCAGTCACCCAGAACAGCACCTTGCATGAGGGTGATTATCAAGTCTGGAAAAATAGTCACCGTCACCAGTACCTCTACCTGGCAGTGGTTATCATTAATACACTGTGGAAAATCAATATTAGCAGTACACTAGATGTAAGGCTATCAGCTCTAATAATAACTAAGTCCTCCTTCATGTACAAAGTACTGAAGTACCACATTTCTAACAGTAAAATCTGTGTCCTAAAGTAAAATTAAGTAAAATTAGCTAGTCTCATCTCCTGTTCCCCTAGACTTAAGGAACAGGGAGGAAGTAGTATCCCTAAACCAGGGCTGTCCAACCTTAGGTTATCTTAGGGCCGCATTAAAATAAAATAATTATTCGAGGGTCGCACCCGGAGTAAAAAATATGATACACTAATAGAAAGTGGGGGAACGCATGTCATCAATACAACAGTTACAAAAGCAAACACAAAACAACAAAGGGACAACACAACAGTATAAAGGTAGGTGCATACTGACTAGTCTGGCTTGTACAGATGCAACGCATCCCACAGATGGATTGAAAATTCCATGAGATACGTTCCATCTGTAATACTGCTTAAAAACACCAAAGAAAATTAACATCAATGAGATTATTTATTACTGATGGAATTAAAAAATCTAATACACATTCCATGCAAATTATTATTTTATTTTTTCACTTGCAAAAATTAAAATCACACTGTGGGCCGCAGGGCCCGTATTTTGGACAGCCCTGCCCTAAACTACCAAACAAACTCAATCATTAGGTAACCATTGCTCATTCTAGCCCCTTTCTCCCACTGAACACATGCCTTGTAACTGGTAGCACATCTCTTCACTAGGCCATTAGTTTACCACGTTTCATTCTTGAGTAACCAAATGGCTTCAGTTACCAAGTTTCAGATCTTCTCTGATTCTACATTCTCTCAGTAGCAAGCATCCTTAGATTGGGATACCCTTTGCTACAAGAGACAAAAATCTTTGTGTCTTCTACCCAAAAGCTAACAGAAAATTTCCAGGCAGTAGAATCTACCGAAAGCTTTATTGTTGCTGCTAGATATAGGCTGCCCTGCATTTATGTGATATGAGGTTCCTATCCTTAAAAACTGCCTGAAGTGCTGCTCCTCACACAAACAAGAGTTTGGGGTTACTGCTCTCAGAAAGGGAGGCATGCAGTAATGCCGAAAAGGATTACTAGATTTGGGAGATTCTAAACATATTTTTGGTGAAAGGATGTGAAAGAATTTCTTAACAGCTGCACTAGGATATGGCTTGACTATGGAAACTTAAGAGGCAGACTTTTAACAGCTACCCTTTATAACAGAGGAAAGGAATGATGATGAGAGAGAGTTTAAGAGTCCTTTCCCTAGAAGGATGATGGACCCAAGGCAAGAAGGATTGGAGTGGAACAAATCACCCTATATGCATTCATCCTAGCCCCGTGCAAAGACAAGTTAATATGTTTGACTCAGTCGGGGAAGAAATGTGGACGGTTATTAAGGAGATAGAAATTTTTGTAAAAGTCAAATCAGCTTAAAATAGACATCAAGTGCATCCCTGAAAAAGAAAAAGTCACAAAACCAAAACATGCAAGCTAAGGTATGCGGCAGGCAGACCCCATTGCATGCAAAAACCTCGAACCCTTTTTACTGTTCCCCCACCAACTAGTAGAGTTGCCTCTTTTCTCCATCGGGCTTGCCTACTATCTGCTTTTTGTAGGGCCTGGAGTTTCTCATTTGCTATACCCTAGCCACAGCTTTGAGAGAAGAGATAGAGCAGATATTTTGGTATGCATAAAACCATAAATTAATAGCTGGAAGAGACCTTAGAGGTCATAGAATCCAATCCCCTCATTTTACAGATGAAAAAACTTGGGACCAGGGAATCTGTGACTTGCCCCATGGTTACCAATGGTAGAGCTGGGATCTGAGCCCAAGTGTTCTGACCCTGACTCCAAATTCTGGGCTCATTCCACTGCCCAAAGTGATTTAAAATGAAGAATGAGAGATCAGTAAGGTAGAAAGAAGCATGAAGGGGGGAGGGTTCCTGGGATTGAGAGATTAGCCAAGCTCTTAGCATTACTTCCTGCTCAAAATATTAGGATCCTTTCCAGCTCTAAAACAGAGAATGTGTGAAGAACTCTGTGAGCTACAGCTTAAAAGAAGATGAGTAAGAGCTCTCATCTGCAGGGGGCAAGCGGCAAGAAAACATCTGGAATGCATTCCCCAAGCAGAGGTTGGATAACGACTCAAAAATCTCCATTGGGTCCTTTACGAGACTTTACAAAGTCTGGTCGGGGCCTGCTTATCCAAGCTCACTGCACGTTATCTTCCTTGAGTACACGTTCTGGTCCCACTGTTTGCTAGGTGGACGTGCCTCCTCCTTCCCAACCTTGCGCGTCCATTCCTCCGCACCTGGCGGTTCTTGGTGCCTTGGACCGCTAGTTTCCAACTCCCAGAACCTCGCTCTTCAAAGCTCCGATCGTGCGGCCTCCTGCTCTTACTGGAGGCCCCCACCCAAACTTCCTGGTACATATTTTCTATCTCCTTAATAACCGTCCACATTTCTTCCCCGACTGAGTCAAACATATTAACTTGTCTTTGCACGGGGCTCGAAGGCTTGCAAAGCTCCTTCATTGTTCTCTCATTTGAGCCTCACGAGGAGATGAGGAAACTTGGGGGGAGGGGGTGTTTGGTTCCCGTGACCAAGGGGACCCAGGTTATAAGCAGCAAAGTTAGATAGATTCTATTATTATCCCCACTTTACGGACGAGGAAACTGAGGCGCAGGGAGATTAAGAGATTTGGCCAGGGTCACATGGCTGGTGAGAATCCGAGGCAGGATTTGAACTCGGGTCTTCCTGACTCCAGGCTCAGCGCACTCTATGCAGGACAGTCAGGTGCCATGGAAGAACGGAGATGGAAAGTTACTTTAGCGCCGCAGAAAGCGCTTCATAAATGGGGACCTGGGCCACCCAGGTCAAGTCGCCTAAGCTTCGGGGCCTCGGCTGTAAAATGATGTCAGGATGCAGCTCGGGCAAGGAGGTGGGAGAGGAGGCGCCCTCGGGGTGTCGGGGTATCCGGGGCCTCCTTCCCAGCTCTGTCCCTCGCCCCTCCCCCGGCCCGGAGGCGGCGGCGGCTCCCGGCTCTGCCAGCTAGGTCTCCCTCCCCTCAAGCAGGCGGGAAGCGACACCGGCCCAACCCCTCAGAGCCCCGCCCCAGCAACAGCCAGCGGGTTCCCGGATGTGGTTGCTAAGGCCGCCGCGGCAGCTGAGGAGGGGTGTGAGGGGGGAGGATGAGAGGAGAGCGGAGGAGACCCGGGAGGGGAGGGGGAAAGGAGGAGAAGTGGGCGTGGCCTCCAGCGAGGATGGGGGGAACAGGGAGGGAGGAAGGAGTGGGCGGGGCAACCGCCCTAGGGAGACCAGGGCGGGCCTGGGCGGAGGGAAGAGAGTGGGCGGGGCTCCCCGCACGAGAGGTGTGGCCACTTCCAAGTCGCCGGTGGGGCCAGGCCGAACCCGAAAGATAGGCCAGCTAGGGCCAGGGCCAGGGGCAACGTGGCTTCCGGTCTCCTCACTTCCGGCTCCGCGGCTCCCGGTCGGGCTCTTCGGGACAGGGAGACCGACCCTAGAAGGCGCACAGGGCTGTGCCGGTGGCTCGGGACTCGCAGTCAGAGACAGCCGCCGGGGCTCCCGTCCCCCCTCCCCCCGGGCTCGAGGTGCGTGAGGGCGGGGAACTGGGCCGGGCCGCGGCTGCTGCTTCCCCTCACTTCTTCCTTTGCGGTCCGCGCGCGGGCTGGGCACCCGGGGGTGGGCTGAGCCGCGCTGGTGGCCCCTGCTCCGGGGGCGTGGTCACGGGTGGTGGACACGTCGTCCGCCCCCGCACTGACTCCCTCCCCGGAATCCCCAGCCCTCCTCCCTCCGTCCGGCTGCTCCAGCCCCGACTCGGCTTCCTCCCAGCCAGATGCGGGGCGAGGAGCTGCGGTCTGCCTCACGGGAGAGGGGAGCTGGCGTCGGGGCTTGGCGGGGGTGGGGGACCTCTGGTCCTCGGCGCCTCCTTTCTGGTCCCCGCTGCACGCTCCCACCCCTGCTTCCAAACTAAGTGAGCCTGCAGCTTGATCAAGTGTGCCCAACGCCCGGGTCTGGCTGCGGGAGGCGTCCGTGAGACGTCTCAAGCTTGGCAGCGGCCCGAGATGGGTCGGTGGGAAACGAAACGTTCCCGAGTGCTTTCAGCGGCTGCCGGTGTGTTTGGGTGCGAGTGATGTCAGTGGTGCAGCCAGAACCAAATTTTGTTGTACTTCTCCGTACTTTTCTGCACTCCTTACCCCACTCCCTACTTCTTACGTATCAGAAAAAGTTTAGCTTTTCTGTACTTCCTAGGCCCTCCTTTCCTTTCACTTTAAAAAAAAAAAATTACTTCCTTTATCCAGCTTTTGTGTTCTTGAAACTTTTGATCTCTGGACCTTTAGTACTTGTCACTTCCTGCAGTTCTTCCAGGCCACTTTTAAGACTTCAAGTACACCACTTTTCCCTTCTCCTCTTCTGTTAGTTACATTTAATATATTTAAAATTCAGCCCTTATACTCATTTCAGATTGATGATTTTTCTTGAAGAAACCTGTTTCGAAGTGAACAAGCTTTAATTTTAATTTCATTAACATAGCACAGTAAGCTAGTATTGGTTACATTAAGCCAGGCCCATTGTGTTTAAGGTCACAATAATTACGGCATTGGCTTTTCCAGTCGCTGCCCTTTACAAGGGGTGCTAGGGCTGTCTTTACCTTTAAACCTTTCTTCAAGTTGTTTTGGTGTTTTGTTCCCTCTCTTGTCGGAAGCCTAATAGTGTCCGGGAAGTACTTTTATTCATTGAATGAAACGGGTCATTCAGTTTCAGAATTTTCTTTGACATTAATAAGTTTAAGTTATTTTTCCTTTGATGTAGCTGTTTGCCTTAGAGTCTGCTTCTGACAGTTTTTTTTGGCCACAGAAACGCTTTTGTATCTAAGAAAATGAAATACAGAGATCTTCTACAGCCTTAGAGCCCAAATTTTACTGCCTTCATAAAAAAAGAAATTTGTCAGTTTGCTTTTTAGTTCCTGATCTGTGGTTTTGTGGTTTCTTTCTAAGTATGACTATCTGTGGTTCCACAGGTAATACTCTTGAGATCTAGTAGAGATGTGTTAAAGGATTGGAAATGTGCTTTTGGTTTTGGAATACTTACCGAAACCTCACCCTGGGTTCAGATAGAAGTTTAAACGATGTTTTAACTTCCTGCTTCCATTTCCCTTGTGGGGCATCTTGTGGTTTGGTATTGAGGAAACACTGCTTTGCTAGAGAGGGTTAAAAGAGTGTTCTTGGAAGCTTGGTCATCACAGCTTCACCCCCTTTCTTACTACTCTGCATTCTTTCCTTTTGGTGTTTGGCTCTTTTCTTGCCAACTGAGTTTTAGTGCTAACACTGGTGTTTATTGAGTTTGCTTGTGATAGCCTTTTGTTGTTTGAGGAAAATATAAGCTCCTTGAGGGCAGGCACTGATGTAAAAAGAAAATGGATATCCCCCTCCCCCCCAGCAAAATAGTTAGCAAATAATACATGCATAATAAATATTAAATAAATGAATGAGTTCAAAAAGGTGAAATTTGAAATGTTTGGTTTTGGAAGGTCATATTCTGTGATGAGCAAGCAGACCCTTTAACCTAGAAACAGAACAATTCTTTCTTCTGGCCAGCATCCCCTTCTGCCAACTTTGTGAAAAGTATCTTGTCAGGCCAATTTAATTTTCTTCTTTAATCAAAGCAAAGAGGAAGATATTGCTGTAAAGTATTCTTTTTCGGTCTCATATAGTATTTAATAAAGATAAATGTAAAGTCATGCACTTCAGTTAAAAAAAATCAGATGTAGAAGGATAAAGACCTAAGGATTTTTTGACCTGAAGGCTCAGTAATCCGCAGTGTGATGTGGCAGCTTGCAGATCTAATGTCTATCAATTGCATTAATATAGTGTCCAGAACAAGGGAAATGATAATCCCACTGTACTGTGCACCAGTTAGATGATACCTGAATACCATATTCCGTTCTGTGTGCTGAATTTTAAATGACCGGGATGATGAAGGGATTTGAAACTGTCAAAGGAGATTGTGCTAAAGGAAATGGGTATGCGGAACTTGGAGATGAAAAAACTTGACATCACCTCTTCATCTCAAATTTGGCATGCAGGTTGTTCTCCCAGCCTCAAGTGCCCCTTCACCTTCCCTCCCCCTCTACACGCATACACACTCTCTCTGTCTCTCTCCCCCCCCCCTTCTCTTCCCCTCCCTCCCTCCCTTCCTTCCTTTCTCCCTCCCTCTCTACCTAGTCCATCCTCCACTAGGCTGTCAGACTGATCTTCCTAAAGCTCCCTAAAGTTCAGGTCTGACCTATTCAACTACTCCCTCTGGCCCCTCCCTATTCAGTGAATTCTGCTAATTACCTGTTATCGCCAAGATTAAGCATAAAATCCTTTGTTTGGTTTTTACAGCCCCTCATAAGCTGGCATCTTCCTTGCTTTCTAGTCTTCTTACATCTTGCTCCCCTCCACGACCCAGTGACACTGACCTTTTTGCTGTCTCTTGCATGAAACATTCCATTTCCCAACTTCTTTACTCTTAACTGGCATTCTCTCCTCTCTCTACCTGCTGTCTTCCCTGGCTTTTTTGAAGTCTCAGCTAAAGTTCAGCCTTTTGCAAGAAGCCTTTCTAATTTCCCTTAATGCTAGTGCCATCCTTCCAAAATTATCTGCAGCTTATCCTGTGTGTATCTTGTTAGTACATAATTGTTTGTATGTTGTCTCCCTCATTAGACTATGAACTCCTTGAGAACAGGGATTTAAACAAAAACTTTCTTTCTTTGTGTCTCTAGCACTCAGCACATTGTCTGGCACAGAGATATTATATTTAATAATTAAATATATTTAATAAATGCTTGTTAATCCCATCAGTGACTTCACAAGATTTTATATTTGCTATCTCATTTGAGCTTCAATAACCGTGCGATAGAAATGTTACAAATATTTTGTCCTCACTTTACAAATAGAGACAACTGAGACTCAAAGAGTTTAAATGACTTAACCATGGTTACACAATTAGTAGTCGTCATAGGTAAGCTTTGAACTCAGTTTTACTTGACCTCCAGCTCCACATTCAATCCAAACCAATATTGTGTGAGATGGAAATTCCAGGTAGGTAGACTACAACCAACAGAAGGAAGAACCATCCAACAACTTGAAATTTCTCAAGTATGCTGCCTTATGAGATGAGTATCTCATAGGCAGTGGTGTTGAAGGAGATATTCTTGAATTGAAGAGATAACGAATCTTCCATTCTAAAAGTCTATATTTTCATCAAGAAATTAGCAGAGGACCATCTTCATTGTACTGTTAACGGCTGACTTGCAGGCCACACCCAGAATTAGTTATTTGAAGCAATAAAGTTGGGAGAGTGGCATGAAGTGTCTCAAGGATTGGTCTAAGGTCCAAGCAACATTTTTATTTTATTGTAGGAGCTTGGATTTGGGAAGATAGGAAGAATTCAGAATGACTTAGATGAATTTGAAGAGTACATGAAAAACTCTTGAGGATGCACGGTGGTGAAAAACTCTTGAGGATGCACGGTGGTAACGGACTGTATATCGGCAGAGTGCAGAACAAAAAGCCCCAGAAGCTATAACTGACCACAAGTTGTTTGTTTTAATTACTATAACTTTAAATATTGTTTGAATTCTTATTTTTAGTTTAGTTGTCATTTTCTTTTGCCCCTTTTGGTTCATGTTTTGTTTATTTAAATAGTAATTATCATATCTTTGTTTTAAGAAAGTAAATCTTTTTCATTTAATATTTTTGAGTGTTGCCTCTTACTACCTCCCTTCACTGGGCCTCTGTTCTGCATTTGTAAAGTGAGGGGTTAGAATAGAGGAATTCTGAGGTTCCTCCCAGCTCTAAATCTAGGATCTTGTGGTTCCCTGTTTATACTGTGAAAATTTAAATTTAGAAGTGCATGGTCTAATAAAGCATAGTCTAATGATAGTGCGGTTTGATAATATTTTGGTAGAATTTGGTTACATTGTATTAATGACAGTATTGTGGATCCATTCATTTAGTTAGATTTATTAAGCACCTACTCTGTCCCTTCTTTGTTTGCTAATACTGTCCAAGGCACCACCAAGGTACCTTCATCCTCCCAGTCACCCAGGCTCCCAACACAAGTGTTAACCTTGACTCCTGATTCTCTGTCACTCTACATATCCAGTCAGTTGCCATGTGCTGTCTTTTCTATATTCCTAGCATCTCTCACATATACCCCTTCCTCTCCGCTGACATTCATAACCTCATCACCTCAGTATTGTAGTAGCGGCTGGTTGGTCTCACTACTTCAAGTTTCTCCTCACTGCAGTCTGCCCTTCACTCATCTGTTAAACTGATCTTTTGCAGCAACAATCTTGCTAGCAGCTGCTGTAGCGGTGTAAGACCCACCACCAACAAAAGATGTTAGCACAGGTTCTTTGATCTGCTTTATTAAGGAAAGCAACATTAAGGGGTAAACAATCTTACTTTAATCCAACATACAAATATCATTCACTTAGTTCAGGAGAAAAGGCCAGCAACCTGAACTCTAGAGCAAATACAAACAAATTATAAACATACACAATATAAACACACCAAATCACAATTCATAGTTACTAGGAAAGCATCAACATCTGGGTTAACAATGGCTGCCCAGAGTCTCCACATCAACACTTCTCCATGAGTGAGAGCCCCAGACAGAATGGTAACCTTTAAGCTTTTATACTCTGTTCAGGGCTCAAAGGAGTCATACCTAATCAGAAAAAGGGTGTGAGCCTGGGACTTTATACTTGGTTAGCAAAAGGGTATGTGCCTGGAGCTTTGCACATAGTAAGACTCAATCAAAGACAATTAATTTAGCATTCTAAAACAGTAAAAACGTCCCACCTTAATTACCAATATATCTTCCTACAGTGTAGGTCTGATCATGTCTCCTATATCCATCTTTCCCCATTGAGTCAACACCAGTGGGTCCCTTTGACCTCTTGGGTCAAATAAAATGATCTGTTTTGACTTTGAAAACCCTTCAAGACCTAACCCTTTCCTACTTCTCCAGTTTTCTTATACCTTACCCTCCTTCACGTATTCTCTAATCCTCTATCTTCTTTGCACAAGACACTACATTTTTCCCTTTTCACTAGCTGTTCCTATCTCAGGAATTCTCTTCCTTGTCATCTCCACATCTTGGCTTCAAATCTCAGTTGAAAATCTCATTTTCTGTGAAAGAACTTTTTCCATTCCATCTTAATGCTAGTGCCTTCTCTCTAAGAGTATCTCTAATTTATCCTGTTTGTATAATTTATCTTGTTTGTATATAGTTGTTTGAATGTTGTCTCCCCTCTTAGATAGTGAGCTTCTTGATAACATGGACTGTTTTTGTCTCTCTTTGTATCCCCGGTGCTTAGCACAGTGCCTGGCAGTAGTAGGTGCTTAATAAATGCTTATTGACTAACTGTGCTAAGTGCTGGAGGCACAAAGACAAAAATTGTATACTGCCTTCTGTGAAGGAATTAATGGAGGTCAGGGGGCAGGAAGAGAAGAGGGCAAACAAGTTTTTAGTTGAGATAGTATTATGTGAGATATACTAATGCTTAAAGAAGGCCCTTGCTCATAGAAAAGAGATCCTGGTGAAACAGCAAATGACAGTATTTTATGTTTCAACATTTTCTGCCACGTGTTAACCTTGGTGACTTTGAACAGTTCAGTTCATATCTTTGAGCCTCATTTTCTTCATTTCTGATGTGAGGAGTGTAGACTCCAGGACTGGAGGCAGTGTGATACCATGCAAAGAACCATGGAATTGGAGTCAGCCCTGAATTTGAGTCTTGCCTCTTACTACCTCCCTTCACTGGGCCTCTGTTCTGCATTTGTAAAATGAGGGGGTTGGAATAGAGGAATTCTGAGGTTCCTTCCAGCTCTAAATCTAGAATCTTGTGGTTCCCTGTTTATACTGTGATAAAAAAAAATAGGCTATATTATGCAGCAGCAAGTTGTATGGCATGTAGTCTTCTAACTGAATGATATCCTGTGTGATTCGGCCCCATGTAGTTTTTCATTGGAAACTGGATTAACCAAAAGGCATTTTTAAGTACCTACCATTTCCTCTTCTCAGTTGCTTAAATCTTCCAATTCCAATTCTTTTTTCTAGACTTTTTATTTCATTTTTAAATTCTTGCTTCATTTTTAAACTCTTCTAGGTATTTATGTAGTCCTTGTAAAAATTCAGGTTTTCCCCCCCTTTTTAGTCTCTGTTTTGCCATTATTGTGAAGTTTCTGAAATCATTTTGAAGATCTGTAGATTTGCAGTCATTTTTGATACTTGTCAGTCTTTTCTTTGATTTACTCAGTTCTTTTCCATTTGAGTCATGGCCAGGTTTTGCCCCCTGCTGCACTTTTGGGTTGGTAAGGCCCTGAGTTCTTGAGCTGACCTTTACCTCCTAGAGTTAGCTTGAGGTCCTCACTCCCATCTCCCCATCTCAGAGGTTTAGAATGCCTGATCTTTAAGCCATCTAGTCCCTTAGGACTTAGTGACCTCATAGCCCCTGGCCAGGTCTAATTGCTATAACAGTGTGCTCAATGTTCCTGCCAGGTGCTTCGCATGGGCTTCCTAGGTCTATAGCCTGGGGCTTTCTAATCATCCTGTGGCTTTCCCAAGGAGCCCTCCTTTTGCTCTTGCTGCTTTAGACAGGGAGCTTTGAAAGGTAGTATTCAAAATGGTAGTTAATTAAGAAGTGACACATTCTTATGTATCGATAATGCTTAATTTGGGGAAAGTAAGTTTCACATAATCTTGGTGAGCTAACA
>CM053623.1:326484016-326538009 GCA_028646595.1 Phalanger gymnotis | reverse complement strand
TGGCTTTCAGGCAGTGCAATAATTTTAAAATTATCTCTCCTGGATCTATTTTCACAGGTCAGTGGTTTTTCCAGTGAGATATTTCACATTGTCTTCCTTTTTTTTCATTCCTTTGGCTCTGTTTTATAATTTCTTGATTTCTCATAAAGTCACTAACTTTCACTTGCTCCAGTCTAATTTTTAAGGTGGTATTTTCTTCAGTTGTCTTTTGGACCTCCTTTTCCATTTGACTAATTCTGCTTTTTCAAGGCATTCTTCTCCTCACTGGCTTTTTGGAGCTGTTTTGCCATTTGGGTTAGTCTATTTTTAAGGTGTTATTTTCTTCAATATTTTTTGGGTCTCCTTTAGCAAGTTATTGACTTGTTTTTCATGATTTTCTTGCATCACTCTCATTTCTCTTCCCAGTTTTTCCTCTACTTCTGTTACTTGCTTTTCCAAATCCTTTTGGAGCTCTTCCATGACCTAAGACCAATTCATGTTTTTCTTGAAGGCTTTTGATGTAGGCTCTTTGACTTTGTTGATTTCTTCGGGCTGTATGTTTTGATCTTCTTTGTCACCAAAAAGAGATCATATAGTCTGATTCCGTTTTTGCTGCCTGTTCATGTTCTCAGCCAACTGCTTGACCCTTGAGCTTTTTGTCAGGGTATGACTGCTTGTAGAGTAGAGTACTTTGTCCCAAGCTTGAGGGGCTGTGCTGCTGTTTTCAGAGCTACTTCTACTCCACTGTCACCGCAAGGTCTGCCACACCAGCGCTCCTCCCCCCTAAGAACTGCCAGCCAGGACCTAGGCCCAGATCCAAGCAGGGCAAAGCAAGGGAACCCTACCTCTGTGCCAGCAAAGTGCTCCCTGCACCCCAGCTCTGATCCCCTGCTCGATTCCTCTCGCAGGTATTTGGAGGGATTTGAGGGAGAGCTTAAGGGAGTCCCTGCTTTCCAGCTGCCATCTTGGCTCTGCCCCCCAGGATTAGGCATTTTTGAGTATGTCAGCGCTGTGTCCTGAAATTTCACTTCCTTCTAACCTTAAACAATCACGGATGAAGTAACATGCAGTTAGATTGTTTGTCCTTCGTCTTTCAAAAGGGACCAGTGATGACATCACAGGTGATGTGTTGCTTTGTGTGTGAATTGTATTGAAGTAAGGCCAAATTGCACACAGTCATCAGCCTTATGCTCTCTTCCTGAATCATTGAAGTCCAACGGCAGGACAAAAGTCAGGATGATTGGCAGTGGCCCAGGATGCAGTGGGTGATGTTGGTGTCTTTGCTGTCTGACTGAGCTCTAAGTAAGCACGCCACAGGGCCTGTTACAGCCGCCTTTGTGGCCATTGGACCAGATTTTCTCATTCACCCATTCAGCTAGGGAAAGTCTTCACAAGCTTAGCGCAGACAGCCCCTAACTCACCAACAAGTTTGATGCCTGCCAGTTACCCTCAACCTGGTTTTGCCCATCTGCTCAGATGGTTTCCTAGGGTATGGCCCCTTTGCATGCTGCAGCTTCTTGGAGCCATAGTCGAGTTGAGTCAAGGTGGATACCAAGGGTGAATGAGCCCTAAAAAGGGCTCAGCAAGCCCGCCCCCCAGAGGTACTCTGGTTCTTCCATGAACACCCACATACCCTAACATCCAAATACTGCATATATAACTGACTGATGAGCCACTACTGATGTTATCATGCATGCGCAGTGTTGAGTCCGTTTTGCATAGCTCTGCCTTGGACAGTCTTTACCTGTGGCCTGGCCTAAACCTTATTAAATGACATGAACAATAAGTAACAGAAGTGTCTGCTACAGCGGCTAAAGTTCGCCTTGGTGAGATAATGATAATGCTTTAGCTGCGAACATTGCCTTAGAAACATATGTACAGTCAGCCTGGCAGTTGGAAGGCCACTGTGTTGTGCAAATTGTGACTAACCTTTTTGAATAAGCTACATCAACAATTCAATCCAAGTATTTTTCGAGTGCCTACTATGTCGCAGGCACTGTTCTAGGCACTAGGGGATACAAATAGAAAAACAGCTCCACTCTCAGATGTTCCTCTGAATATTGATGATTTCATTGTGTATCCTGACCAAGTGTAGATTATTTGAAAAATAGACTAAGCAGAGTTGGCTTGCTTGTATTTCTCCAGGTTGTTCAAAAAGCATGTTCCAGCCTTGGCAGAAGTTCCTTTTCACAGTAGAGATTCTTGTGTCCTTTGTGCTGCTAACTTTACCACAGCCGGTGGTTCAGACTCAGCTAAGAAGATACATTGCCTTTTTTGTTGGCAGGCATAATTCAATAATCCATTGAGCACTGGTTGCCTTTTTCTTTTTATTGTCTCAGTCCGTAATTGGAACAGTTAATACGGAAACTTGTGACCTATCCTGTTCCTTCCCTTCTCTTCTTTTCTTTCACACTAATTAGGTTTGTTCTCTCACCTGTTTGCTGTCCATCTCATATGACAAATGTTTAAGCATCTAGTCATTCTTTACAAGAAAATATAACAGTTAAGAGAACAAAATACATACTGAATATATGCTAAGTAATTAGATGAAATCAGGAACTCTTTTCATTTAACTTTAAGTTCCTTTTGGACAGCTTAGGTTATTATGGATTGCTCTGTCAAAACTTGTTTGGCTATTAGTAGTGTCATATAATTGTCACAAAAAATAAACTTCCCTTCTGTTAATTCCTTGCATTATTAAAAAAGATTTTTTACTCCTTGAGTATGCCTTTTAATAGTGTACTTCTTATTTTTCCTTAGCATGCATCAAATCTACACTGGGCCATTGCTTTAATATATCAAGGTACATTCTCACAATATAAGAATATTATTAATAATTTCTAGAAAAAGTCATTGAGCTTTATCAGTTTTCATTTCATAGCATTAGTATCCTGGTGTGGTGGAAGGAGTCGGGAGACATGGTGTCAAGTGGTCATATAGTCAGGAGAGAGAAGTTCAAATCCTGTCTCCAAAATTTACTAGCTCTGTGATCATGGGCGAGTCACTTAATTTTTAATGAGCCTTATTGTCCTCTTTTGTGAAGTGAAGATAATACCTGTAGTAACTTAACTTAGCAGATTGTTGTGAGGATTTTAAAAAGTGAATTAATGTATAAATCATGCCTGGCATGTGGTAGATACTGAACAAAATGCTTTGGAAATCTTAGTGCCACATAAATATAAACTATCATTAATTTATAATAATATTATCACTGCTACTAATAATCGCAGTAATTTAAATGTCTTCAAAATGCTGTAAAGTAATTTAATTTTGGACATAGCACAAGGTACAACAGAATGATGAGGTTAAAGTTGTAGTCAAGAAGTCAGATCATAACTGAAAGGCAATTTTTGAAAATCAATTTTAATTGATAGCTTTTGTTCTCACATTGCTTAGATATTCCTCTGCATAATTACCCCATTAGCCCAAGAACTATTTCTTATAACAAGGAATTTTTTAAATGAAAAAGAGGAAAAAGAGGAAATTTAGTAAAACAGATCAACACATCAAAACAGTTTGACTTGTAATGCGTTGTGAAAGGCTATGGTTGTGACAGCCAATTGGGAGGCCTGGGTGTAGTAGTAGCAGTTCAGTCAGTGTTCTTTCTCTGGTTATGGGATATAGTTGTAAAGAACAACAGACTGGGAACTGAGATGCCAGCTTTAGATCTAACTCTCATACAGTTATGACTTTAGTCCAGTTCCTAGACCTTTTCATTTTCCTCAGCTGCAAAAGGGTTACTTAGTGTTATCTGTCAAGGTAACAGTGAGAACACTATAGTGCCGCAGCATGTTTTGAAGTACATGGGGGGAGGGGAAGCTTAAGAGTATCATATAAATGAAAAGTCTTAAAATTAATATCTAGGAGCTTTTTAATTTAGGAAGATATTCAGTTTCCACATATTAAATTTTGTATTGACTTCATGATGATTCACAAAGTGTTAGATTTCCCCAGGTGTCTTCAATGTTGTTTCTAAACCATTGCTTTATAAGCAAAACTGTTTTGTCAGATATCATGGAAATAAATAATTGTGGCTCTTTTTTAGATGTTTATATTTTTTCTTTGACTTGGAAGCTCTAGATTTGAGTTTTGATACCCTGGAAATTTTCATTCGGGGTTTCTTTCTGGAAGTGGCCAGTATGTTCTATTTTTACTTTGCCATCTGGTTCTATGAGTTTGGGACAGGGTTCAGCACAGTGTCTGGCACAGAATAGGCACTTAATACATGTTTATTGATTGATTGGGAGTTTTCATTTATGATGTTCTGAGATAAGGTATTCAGCCTTTTTTCTGTTTATAATTTATTTTTTGTCTGGGCAATTATAATTTTCAGGGCAGTCAGTTCTTGAGTAAAGATTTCTGCCACCCAGCCAATTTTCCTTGCCATTCTTCCCTCCCTGGCTTTTCCATTCGTTATCTCTTGTTTCATTTGCTCCAAGTACACCTACAATCTCTGTGACCAGGACACTTTTTTTCTTTAAGCCTTTACTAGCCTTATTATGGGGCTGCTATTTTCTACTAGTAGAACAGTTATCCCTTGGGACTCTCTCAAACCAAGGTATTTCTTCATGGTGTTGGAGTTTTCCTTGGGTGTCTTGGAGAACCTATCCCCAGTTGAATAGTATGAGTAGGGCCTGCTGGTATAGTGTATAGTATAGTGTATATATAGTGTATATATATAGTGTATATATAGTATATATATAGTGTATAGTATAGTGTATATATAGTATAGTGTACCAGAATAGATTCCTTTTTTCCGGGACTCTGGGGCTGTTCCAGGACTGGTCTCTGTCTGAGGATACTCTTTTTTTTCAGAGGCTCCAGGATCTCTCCCAAATGTAAGCTCCATCTGGTACCTTTCCTCTTGGAACTATGTTTAGGGCTTATTCCCTTACTATTCTGTAGTAAATATTAAGTACCTACTCTATGCCAGGGCAGTTAGGTGGTGAAGTAGAATGCCGGGCCTGGTGTTAAGAAGACACTAGTTCAAATCCAGCCTTAGATACTTACTAGCTGTATGACCTTCAGCAAGTCACTTAACCCTGTTTGCCTCAGTTTCCTCATCTGTAAAATGAGCTGGAGAAGGAAATGGCAAACCATTCCAGTATCTTTGCCAAGAAAACTCCAAATGGAGTCACAAAGAGTTGGACGCAGCTGAAACAACTGAATAACAACAGCAACTCTGTGCCAGGCCCTGTGCTAAGCGATGGTGATGCAGTGAGGCAAAAGACGGTCTTTGCTTTCAAGGAACAATTTGCAATTTAAGGTTGCAACGAGCTTTCCATATATTATCTCATTCTTTTCCTGAAAACCTGAGGGAGGTAGTGCTATCATTATCTCCATTTTACAGATGGAGAAAGTGAGGTAGAGAGGGTAAGTGATTTGCCCAGGGTAACATGCCCAGTAAATGTCTGAAGCAGGACTCAAACTCAGGTCTTTCTAACTATCCACTATGCTATCTAGATGCCAAGTATTCAGCCCTAGTATATCTACTCTGTGACCAATCAGTTGATCAGTAAGCATTTATTAAGTGCCTGCTATATGCCAGGTACTGTGTTAAGCAAAAGACAGCCCTTGTCCTCAAGGAGCTCACAGTCTATCAGGGGAGACATCAAGCAAACAAATATGTACAAAAAAGTTATATACAGGATAAATAAGAAAATTAAGAGAGGGAAGGCACTAGAATTAAGAAGGATTGTAAAGGCTTCCTACAAAAGTCAGAGAAGCCAATAAGTGGAGATGAGGAAGGAAGAGAATATTCTAGGCATGGGAGACAACAGGCTTCAGAAACTGCATTTTTTCCCAAGGCTTTTCTCCTGAAGTTTGGCTCTGATAGCTGGTCGTCTGCTGGTCCCCAAGCCTACTTTCTCCTAAGCTAGGGCTAGGGCTCTGTTTCATGGTATACATACTCAGCAAAAATCCCAGTCTATCTTGGGTTTCAACAGAACTCTGGGGTCGTTCTGGATTCATAGGGTGGGTAGGAGAAAGTAGAGTTGATTCTATGGCTCGGTATAGTGATGCATCTCTAAGCTGCCAGTTTACTTTTATCACCTTGACTTTGCGCATGCTGTCACTTGTGCCTGGAATGAGTTCCCTTTTCATTTCTTTAGCCTCTTATAAGGATCCAGGTTTTTTCCAAGACTCAGCTCACGTGCTATCTTTTACGTGAAGCTTTTCTCAATAACCCCATCCCTAGACCCTTTCCCCTATTACCTTATAGCTATTCTGCAAATATCTATGTACATGTTTTGTTTACTCTGACAAAATATAAGATCTTTGAAGGCAAAGACTGTTACAATTTTGTCTTTTGTAAGACAGGTATAGTAAGGAAGTATAAGTACTTAAATTCTTATGGATTTAATTGCCATTGAGGAATAAATAAGTGATAGGGTATTTGGTTGGCTTTGAGGAAAATGGTCGTGAAGGAAGTATTGGGTAGCATGGTTAAGGGTTGTGAGGCATTTGGGGTGGAACTTAAGCATGTGCGTAGGCAGAGGGGAGGGATCTAGTGGAGAAGAGGGGTTTCCAGAGGAGGGATAATTGGTGAAGGAAGGACTTGGCAAGTGGATAGAGTTTGTGTGTGATAAGGTGGGACTGTGAGCCTTAGAGAATAGAGAACAGGAGGGTAAGAAGGGCAGGATCAATAAAGATACCTTGGGTCCTTTGGAAACAGCAGTGTTGCCACTACTTTCTCACAAAGAGTTACTTGCTTTTAAGTAGTTTTCCTGATCTTCAAAAGGGTGGGAAGAATGCTAAGTTTCTCTGTCCTCTACAGCTACAGGTATTATTGGTTACGTTATCTTGTCTCTCACCTATCTGTAAATGATGCCCGTGTGGAAATACTAGCAAAATAGTCAAAGACGAAATCACGGCAAAAAAGAGAGGCCACTTACTATTTCTTGTTTGGTATTTGGTATTAATGTCATCTTGATTTGTTTTCTTCTTTAGGAGTCAACCATGGCTCAAGAATCTCCCAAAAATTCAGCAGCAGAAATTCCAGTGACCAGCAATGGAGAAGTGGAAGATTCACACGAGCATGGCTTTAGCAGGGTATGCATATTTTTTGGTTTTAAAGCAAAGAATCACTAAATCATTGTTATTCCTTAAATGTTCAGGTAGAAATAACAGACAGAAGTTAGCATAAGAATACTTTTTGAGAAAGGAGTATTATTAAGTATTAATATGATGCGATGAACAAGGCCATATTCTATTAGGTATGTTGCAGAATTAAGCTATAAATTAATAACCATTTAAGGTTTCCATTTTATGACTAGAACAACACTGTTCCTAAGGAATATAGGCCCTAACATTTATAATGCTCTTAGGGCTTGTGTACAGAGGCTGCCATGTAAAATCAATGAGGAACATTGAAGAACAGGAGTAAAAGGTGTTTTCAAGGAAATATAGGAAAAGAGTTAGTCACATGGCAAAGGCTGATAGGTGGACAGGCAGAGATGCTCCACTGGTACCTTCAGGAGGTTGGAAAGAAGTAAGAAGATTCTCCAGCATGTTGAATAAACCCCCTGTGGCAAACTTTTGGAAAGGACCTCGGCAAACTCTGTACAGGATGAATAGTTATGGTCGTGCTGAGATCTTTATCATTGGAGAGAACATCAGTATGATGAGATCACAGATCCATTTGAGTTCTTAGAATTATGTTGTAGGTGAAAAAAAATGTAAATGTAGATTGCCTGGTCTGAAATTGACCTTTTCCAGTCTCTTATGTAAATGTTCTTAGTACAACTGTACTGTGGTTCCCAAACAAATTCTTCTTGGTCTTGTATTAGCTGGCTTTGGGTTCTTGACTGTGTAGGCACAAATAAACTTTGTTCAGTGGAAAATAAAGACTAGTGGCGCCTTTCGTGCTCATTATTCTTCTTCTTTTCAAAGTTTTAAGTCTAACCTGAGTTGGAAAAACTTTTTGGAACATATAATATTTCTTTCTGTAGTTTTAAAGATATGTGTATATTTAAAACATATGAAATATGTAAAAAATATAAACATATGATCTTTGTTTCCTAAGGTCTAGAAGAACATCTCTGGATATTTAGATAGATAGCTGGTTGCTCACCACCACATACATGTTTCTTTTTGCTAAAAAGATAGTTTAGCCCATTTTAGGAAATCCTTACAAAAATGTAGATGACTTAAAACAGCATTTTCTTTCATTCTTAAGCTAGTTACATATTACTGTTCCATGATAAAGTTAGGTCTTCAGTTTTCTAAGTATATAGTTTTCCATAGTATCTAAAAAGCAATTAGTGGGAAATGAGCCTTGAAAATTTTTATTGTTTAAAAGTTTTCAGAATTGATTCTAGTTGTGTGAAGTAAAAATCTGTCATTTTGCCCATTTAAAAGAAGATGGATTTCCTGATGTATTATGTATTGATTAATATTGAAAAAAATCCACCTCAGCTTCAAACTTTAGACTTGAAGCATCTTTATTGCAGTGTATTCTTGACATGGGATTTCAGCTCTCAGAGCCAACATAGAATGTGTTACAGATGAAACAAACTCTTAAGAATCTGAACACATATGGTGTTTTCACTCTGGGTTTCATTCATTCTTATGTTTGACAATGTAAAGACTCACTTGTTTCCTAAAAGATTTTGTACTGTGTACCAAAGAATTTGGTGTACAAATGATAAACGTTCATTTAAAAAAAAAGTTTCAAAATATGCCATGTATATAGAGTTAAGAGATGAACTGTTCTCAGTTAGCTTTTAGGCAGCACTGAAAAAAGTAAAGGACTAATAACTTTTTGGTAGGATCATAGGGTTTGAGATATAGGATTGTTTGGGACCTTAAGGTGTGTCTAGTCTAGCCCAGCCTACTCTTTTTATGGATGACAGAACCGTGGCCTGCGTGGGTAAAGTGACTTGTTCCAGGTCGCATAGGTGGTAATTGGCAGAGCTGAGATTCAAACACAGGTTCTATTGGCTACAAGCGTAGCACTTTTTCTGCTGTATAGTGATAGCTAGAATTTTAGCTGCTCTTAAATTTTTTTAATTAATTAGAATAATAAAGTGTTAAGGTATTTATTCCTGAAGAATGCTATACCAGAGAAATGAAAGCCGATAAATGCACATCATGGGAACTTATTGGTTTCTTCATTTCTTGATGTCCCTTGGATTCTTATCCTAAATGGTCTTTGTAAAATCCTACTAGAGGAAAAAAATATATTCTTCATGTTCCCTCCCCCTCAAAATGGATATGAACTTTATGGCATGATCTGACTAGAAGGCTGCTTGACAGCAATAAGCCAGTCAGTCTCTTCCCTTCACCCCCTTAAATAAAAAGAATTCTAGTCCCCTAACTTCTGTTTCTAATGCTGCCTGCTCCTGTTGTAAACAGACACATTACACTGATCTCTTGTCCTTTCAGTCAGCCAGAAGTTTGGAGTCCTTTATTTAAAATACAGACTTTTAAAGGACAATTGTCCATAGAACTCAGTCAGTGAAACAGATTAGGGCACACCACGTAGAGAAGCAAATGAAACTTGTAGCCTTCTATTCAATAAATCCCCAAACCCCAGTTACTGAGGTAAGAACTCACCATGTGACAAAAACTGCTAGGAAAACTCAACAGTGGTTTAGCCCAAATTAGGTTTAGATGAACACCTCACAAGGTGTATGTGCCCAGAGAAGCTCCAAATGGATCCATGACTTAGACATAAAAGGTCACATCATCAGTAAGTTCAAGAGCAAGGAAGAAATGATCTTTTAGATATATGGAGAGGGAAAGAGTTTATGACCAAACAAGGGATAAAGAGATTCACAAAAGATTAAAAGTAGACCATTTCGATTGCATAAAATTTGAAAGTTTTTGCACAAATATAATACATCCAAGATCAGAAGGATTCGAAGGGAAACAATTAATGGGGGGAAATCCTACAGTAAATTTCTCTGGTAAAAAATTTGTTTCCAAGATAGGTAAGAAACAGATTCAGATTTATAAAACTAAGAGCCATTCTTCAATTGATAAATGGTCAGAGTGTGTGAACAGGAAGTACTCAAGGAAAGAAATGCAAGATATCAACCATATGAGTCATTAATAGTTAAGGAAATGTAAGTTAAAGCAGTGCTGGGATCCACCTCTCACCCATCAGATTGGCAAAGTCAACAAAATGAGAAATATTAGATGGACTGTAAGAAAATAAGCGCATCGATGTGCTATTGGTGGAGCTATAAATTAGTTCAGCCATTCTGGAAAGTAGTTTGGTACTGTGCCCCAGTTTTCAAACTCTGCACCCGCTTTGATTCAGTGATGCTGCTATAGGCCTGTGCCCCAAAGAGATCAAAGAAAGAGGAAAAGAACATATGTGTGAAATATTTATAGCAGCTCTTTTTGTGGAGGCAAAGAATTAGAAACTGAAGGGGTGCCCAGCATTTGGGGAATGGCTGAACAAGCCATGGTATACAAATGTGATGGAATACTGTTGTGCTACAAGAAATGGTGAAGTGAATGGCTTCAGAGAAACCTGGGAAGACTTGTGTGAACTGATGTGACGTGAAGTGAGCAGAACCAGAACCATTTCTACAATAACAACAATATTGTAAAGACAAAGTGCTTTGAAAGTCTTGTTTGTTTGTTTGTTGCGGGGTGGGGGACATAGCTAATGTGAGAATTTCTTTTGCTTGTCTATACATATTTGTTACAAAGGTTTTTGTTTTGTTTTTCAATAGGTAGGGGAGTGGGGAATGGAAGGGAGAGAAAATAAATGCTTGTTGAAGAAAATTAAAAATAAATTAACTTATCTTTATCAAGTGTTCAGGCAGGCATTCAAAATGTTGAAATATTTTGCATAATAAATTCTTTAGGCTCACAAGATCCTGCCACCATAAATTTATAAAGTCTTCCTTTGTTTCTTTAATAACAGTAAGTTGGAGAGTAATTATGTCTCTATATGACAACACTTTTATAGTACTCTTTTACTTTGTTCCAAACTCATTGAGTAAGTACAGTTACTAAAATTATATTGCATAGTTGTGAAGACCACTGAGTAAAAGTTGTCAACAAAAGAATTTAAGGATGTTTTTCTTAACCAGACTTGCGGAGATATTTAAATAGTTTTACTTTTCACCAATTTTCCCCTTCTGTATACTCATTAGTAGCTGAACAGTGTGTTGTAGCATGTATTAACTTTATGTGGAGCACTTTGACAGTGTTGCACAGACTCAAGGTATTACTAGCTTTGGTCATAACTTGGCTGCCCAGTAGGGGCTGCTATGACCTAAGCTCTGAAATTGGAGAGAGTACTTTTTAGGTGGTGACTACAACTGCCTAATTCTTGCTTCATTAATGGTTTGCTTTTTTAACCTAGTCATCAGGATCTTTGTGATACTCTTGTATTCACATTCTAAGACTCTCAAATATATAGCCTGGAGGTTGTAAGGAAGAGTATTTAAATAAAAAAAATATTTTGTCATTCATTGACTCACATTGGCCATCTTTCCACCTCTCTAGGCTTGATTCCTGTTGTAAGATAGGTGTAGGATAGCTGGCACTGGAGCAATTTCGAGTGATGTTAGAATTGATCTGCCTTCACTGAAAAACAAAGTGTTTCATTTTTCTCGCTTTCTTGGCACTGCCACTGGATAGGGCTGCCGTCTCTTCACTAGCAATACGCCTGCCCTCAAATACTTTGTGATGCCTGAAACAGTAAAAAAGTTTATCTAGCACTGGTCAAGATAAACTGAAACTGGCGTACATCAAGAGCCATTGACACCAATGTAAGAAGATGAGATCTGATGACTACGTATTGGCTGTAAAAACAATAATAAGACAAAATACTTGCTGCCCAGTGGATTCAGGAAATCTTTGGCACAATACCACAGAACTAGAAGTGCTGCAAATCTTGACTGTGCTAAGATTGCCCACAGTATTTCTTAAGAATTATAGTTATTGCTAGAGAGGGTAACCTCCAGCCATTAATGCCATCAACCCAAATTCCTGCCTGAGTGAAGAAAATGAGTAAACATTTTTATTTGTGTTACATAAAACCTCAAACTGCAGTAAAATAAAATGAAAATAAAATTTTTTCTTTTCTAGTCAGTGGCTGAATGGGAAATAATTCCTCCCTTCTCCCTCTCCTCAGGCTTTTTAAAAGCTTAGAAATCTTTAAGGAAAACTGCAGAGTACCTTTTGACCTCATAGCAGTTCATGGGTTAATTATATCTTCAGCAGTTTTAAGGACTGATAAAAGGATAGAGAAATGATATTTTCAGCTTTGTAAAATTTAAGTTGCAAGCAAGGTTTTTGCATCTTCCAACTACTTGCCTTTTGAGGTGATACTTTTCAAATATTAAGTAATTTAAAAGTGTATGTCTCTGAGACTTATTAAATTATACTAAAAATTGTGTATCAGGCCCCCTGTTGATGAAAGACCTGAACTAGGGTGGTAGCTGTGAGAAATGAAAGATGGGCAAGATGCTAGAATTGTTAGGTTCGGTAAGACTTGGCAGTTGATTGATATAGAGGGACAGGGAAGAGTAAAAGATATTAATAATAATTTACATAATACTTAATAAGTGACACAGCACTTTAAGGTTTATAAAAGCTTTATATACATTCTTTAATTTGAACCTTACAACTCTTTCATGTAGAGACTACAGATATTAGTCCCATTTTACAGATAAAAGAAATAGACACTGGGTAAGCTAAGTGAATTATTCATAATCACACAGCTATTAAGTGTCAGAGGTAGGGGTTTAATTTCCACATCTGGAATTCTATCTACTGTAAGCTCCTTGAGTATAGAAAATGATTCGTTCTTTGTATTTGTAACCCTCATGCCTAGCACAATTCCTGGCATATAGTAAGCACTTAAGAAATATTTGTTGATTGATTTATTACACCAAACTGCTTCTCGAGGATGATGCCAGCAAAGTCCAGTAACAGGTAGGATGGAGATGCACTCAACAGAAAGAGGAAAGTCTGAAGAAGTAAAAGGGTTGAAGAAAAATCTAATTAGTTCTATTTTGGACTTGTGTTTGAGATGTCAATACAGCAAGGGTTCTTAAATATTTTTTGTGTCATGGACTCCATTGGCAGACTGAAGCTTGTGGATCCCTACTTGGATTCTTTTAAAATTCATTTAAAAATATATAGAATTATAAAGGAAAACAATTATATTGAAATAATTATCAAAATTTTTTTTAAAAAATAAGTTCATAGACTCAATTTTAAAAATCCCTTCTCTCTCTCCTTTGGTAGTTAGTATTTTTAAATTGTTACCTTAAAAGTATGCTTCAAAATTTACTTTTTGGAGATGTGTTCATTCCACCAACCACCTTCTATATACATTGAGAAAGGAAAAGAAGAGGCCCAGGACAGAGCTTTTGGGGACACCTTGGCTTCCTAAGTGGAAGATGCACAGTGATCCAGCAGAGGAGTCTGAAAAGGAATAGTAAGAAGAGAAAGCAGTGTCATAGTAGTCAAAGGACAAGAGAATATCCAGGAAGGGGAAGGCTGACAGCATTAGAAGCTGCAGAGATAACAAACAGAAGCAGGACTGAGAAAAGACACTTGCATATATCAGAGACTTTTGTTGACCTTTAAAGAGCAGTTTGTCCTGTAGTGGTGTCAGAAGCCAGATTGTAAGAGGGTGAGAATCTTACCATTTTCCTTAACCTTTTAAATTATAGTACCGAATTGCTGACAATGCCCAGCATGTTTTCAATTACGTGTACTCTCCAGTGTATTTGGTAAGTGCCCTCTATCATATGGTGTTTGGGTCTGTGCCCAGTTTCAGAACATCTTTTAGACTGAGCAAAGCATGCCTTTTAAAGTCTGTTAACATGGTAAGTTCTTCCACCAAAGTCCTACTCTGGTTTGTGGCTTGGAGGTGACTCTGGGTTCTTGAAGGCTATACCAGTGGAGCACAGATTCTTTCCAAGTTGCAAAAGGCCTTGCAAAGAACAGGCCTCGAAGATGAAGATCTGTTGTCTGAAACCTATACTTAGTTCAAGAAGGTTTATTACTAAATTAGCCTCAGGGTGATCGCTTATATTTGTTTTGCTGAAACAAATCTCAGAGATCATCTACTAAGATATCCGTGCCAAAATTTTTTAATTTTATGTAATCAGAATTGACTCTTTGCTCTTTAGTAAGTCTATTAAGATTGGTTGTAGTCTGCCTTGTTAGAAGGATTGCTCACCTGAATGAAATTCTGGATCTTTGGAATATTTAAGTAACATACTAGCTTATTCTACACTGAGTTCAGCTTTATTGCCTCCTTGTTTCATGAATGTTACTCCGGGTTCTTGAAGAGTGTGCTTGTGGAACGCAGACTCTCTCCAGATTTAGTATTCTGGAAAGGCTTAGAGTGTTGTTCCAGCAACAGACTATTATCTGCTATATGGAGATCAGCCTAGATGAACATAGGGAACTCATGAATAAAAGGGAAATAGAAAATGGCCTTGCTCCTGTATGATCCCCTTATGATTCTGTAGATACAGTACCAGAGTGACAGAATTTATAAATAGTAACTATTGGTACTCTAGAAGTTAGGTCCTGGTACAGTGACTGAGTGGACATATTATAGGAATGAAATTATATGTGTGTCCATTCCTACTATTGACATTGAAAAACAGGAAAAATTAACAATAGACAAACCATAAACATAGGTTATCATCATGTTCTAAGGAAGTTTAACTAATGCAAATCATTCACCATGACAAGGAGACCAAAAGGACTTTTGAAAACTATAAACAGATGATCTTCTCGGAGTAGGGAGGAGTTAAGCAGCCAAGTACAGCGTTGGTTTACAAGATAAATTTGTTTATAAAATCTTAGCAGGGTAATGGTGAAAGATTATGAATGTCATCGCCTCATGAAATGCCAAGAAGTAGTTTATATAAAGCTTATTGGTGAGAGACCTAATTAAGCCAGATAATCTGGAGATCATTTCAGGTAGAAACAGGGAGGAGGATAGCCAAGAAGTGAAAAATGGGAGAAATCTGTCAAGATTTCCATAGCAAAATCTTTTCTCTGTCAGTTATTGTAGAACCTTCACATTTGGACTCTTATTATCATAATTCCTGACAGTGCTTCATGAGGAAGTAAAAATGATGCTAAAAAGATGTGGAGAAAGGCTAGACTATACCACAGATGCTCAGAAGAGGTCTGTGCTGGAAGCAGCGCGGTTCTGAGGGCATTGCGGAATCAGATCTCAAAATAATCTGAAAGGAGACAAACGCTTGGAAAAACATCACGATCTTCTGATTATTGTTTTCAAAGGCTATCTGGAAACTGTCAGCTACTAACCTGTATGTTAACTTTCCTATCTCTAAAAACCTTGATGAGAAAAATCTACACCATGTAGAGGTGGTGCTGATTAGGACATGAGAACTGTGAACATGGGGGCTTTCACAAACAGTATTTTACCGCAGAGCACGTTTTTACAGTCTCACCTTTGACTGAAAAGTGGGTGCTTGTTGTTTTGTTACTGTCGTTTTTTCAGATATTTTAGTCATATCTGACTCTTTGTGACCCGATTTGGGGTTTTCTTGGAAAGAGACTATGGTGGTTTGATATTTTCTTCTCCAGCCCGTTTTACAGAGGAAACTGAGGCAAACAGGGTTAAGTAACTTGCCTAGGGTCATACAGCTAGTAAATGTCTGAGGCTGGCTTTGAACCCAAGTCCTCCTGACTCCAGGCCTAATGCTGTACTCACTGTGCCACCTTGCTGCCTTATTGTTCGTTTACCATAAAACAGTGTGTTTCGTTCAGTAAACCGACTCCTTGAAAACTCTTTTTACAAAGTATTGCTTATAGATATGTTAAAATCATAAAAGGTGGCTTCAAAGATGTAACAGCAGAGATAACTTTGATCCTCTGAATGCTAATATCTTGTGAAGCAAAAAATAGGGAGTTAAGTGCTTTCTAAAGCTGTTTGCCACTCTTTTGGAGGATGTTAAATAAAGCTAAATGGAAATTGGAACTCCCATAAATGGTGCTATCTTCCAGATGATATTCTGTGGATGGCACTATGTGGATCACATCAATCTCTGGAACACGGCAGAGGCCACACTGGAAAAAATGGATGAAGAATCCCTTTTATACAAACTATGATATTCATTTGGGTGGACAGCCCATAGTACTGTTGCCTCAGTATATTTGACAGACACTGCAGTTGGACAAATAATTGGGCTCAGAATTTGTTAGAGGAGATGTATGGGTGGACTTGCCTTTTGGAAGTTATGAGGTACTTGTAATGACCCCAAGCTTTTCCCTGAAACAAAGGCTCACTGAAAATCATTATTCTTCTGGTGATACTACATGTTTGTTAGGAATTAGGGTTGACTTGCCAAAAGGCAATGAAGAACCATGTGGTAAGTGTGAGTATGCTGCAACGTTATGAATGCAGTACAAGAAGAACATATCAGGACAGACGTATAACCAGAGAGATTCTTTGAGAGATAGCTGATGGCCAACACATATACTCTAGTCACATATATGCAATATCAAGAAATCTAGGAGGTCCTCCAGCCTGTCAGATGAAGTCCCCTGTGAGGGATTTACGGGAGGACATAAACCAGTCACATGGAATGAGAACGTATGGAGAGACCTTACTCTGAACCAGCTGTTATCTGAATCATTGGAGATAGTACCATTAATGAAATCTTAGATGGGTCAGAGCATGCTGTCATGACCTTAAAATTGAACAAAATTCTCTATCATATAACTTAGTTAAGTGGAAATTATTTTGGTTGTGAATGGTCACACACTAAATAGACAACTTTATGGCCATTTTTTAACATAAACATTTTATGTCTTTCAAAAGAAAATGATGATAAAAATTATTTAGAATTTATCCTCAAAGCTGTCATGTGGATTAACTTGGTTAATCTGGAAAATTATGTATTAAAAAGTTGTACTAAATGCTTCACAAATATTAGAACAAATTGAATGAAAATTGAATTGCATTAAAGGGACAAAATTAAGAAGAGACCTTAGAGATAATCTATTTCAACGTTTTCATTTCATAAACACAGATCATGGATGCTAAGTGACTTGCTCAAGATTACACAGTAGTAGGACCAGTATTTGAACCCCAGGCCTCTGGATTTGCATCTCACATTTTTTGACATTGAACTCTGTTGCACGAATTTCGTTCGAGTTTGCCAGAAGATCATTGAGCTAGCCTGAATCTTTGAGAATTGAATATTGATGGCAAAAAAAGGTTTATCTTCCACTCTTATCTCTGAAGGCCCCAAATCTGTTTTAATAACCTCAAAAATTAATACAATGGCAGATTTTCTAAGTTCCTAGCCTACTAAGCTAAGTTTGTCATCCTAAAGCCTTTAAACAAGACATAGATATGTGTTGTATTCATTGCCTAATCAATCATGGCTTACACGTTGTGTGGGACAAAAAACTAAACCCAAAATTAAACTCAGAGGCTACTCAAGTAGAGAGCAGAAAGTGATTTTATTACGATCCTGTGGGCAAGGGCCGTCTCGGAACCGATAGGAAATGGGTAGGGAGAGGCGGGGCCCAGAGGGCAGAACCCAGCCTTTATACCCTTATACTCTGACATAAAAAAGCCCCCCTCCACCCCCACCCTCACCCCACCACTGACCTTTTACTCTCATTGGTGGAGTTCAGGCAATCTAAATGCGGAAATCTACTACCCAAGGTACAACTCAGCCAATGCCAAACTCTTAAAGACCCTTTTTTCCTTATTTGGCGAGGACATGGTTCAGGTGATTTTTTTGTAACTTGAAACTTAGGCCTAGCTGTCAATCAGAAGCCATTCTGAAAGGTCCCCACCCCCATTCATTCCACTTAACTCACAGAAAGACCGAGATCCAGATTCCATGAGAGGGCTTCACCATCCCACTCAGCATGCATTGCATGCTCATTTTGTGTTGCATTCAGATGCCACACTACTGTCAAAAAGGCTTTTCTGTTAAGGATCTAAAGTGATCCATGTGTACTGTATCCAGATAAGGAGTCACACTCAGAGCTGGAGAGTCATACTCTCAGAGTTGAAGCCACCTAGGACTAGTACTGTTTTTATTTGATTTTTACTTTTGCTCTTTTTAAAAATAGTGTTTTACTGAAGGACTAATCAATAAAAAATACCCTTTTTTAATTTTGTGTTTATTGAATGAATTTCTTTAGATCATGGGTATAATGTTTCATAAGTTATTAATCATTAATACTCAAATCATCTATTTTTCAGGACATGTATATTGTAGGAAAAGTCACATTTTGACATTTCTGTACCTGCTTTAAAACGTCATATTTAGTTGAAGATATTCTATCATCTAACAAACCAATTTACATAATACGTAAAAGAGCTGCAGTATTCTTCCTAATATGGAAATTTAAGTAATATATTTTGACAGAACCATGTTTCCCAAGGGCTAAGTGTTTGACAGGAGTGGTAAAGAGGGTTGCTGAGAGTTTTAGATGGGAATTTTCTGTTGTTTGTTGCTGAAAGATGTTCAGAATGATGATTTAAAAAAAAATAAGTGGGATGCTGACCACTGGTTGGCAGAAGGTCTGATTCTTTGGCACTTTGTATCTTTAAGATGTGTTCTCTTTTACCTTTTGCCGCTAAAAATCTTGTCAGGCTTTAAGAGAAATCGTTTCCCAGAAAACAATTTTCATACTGGCACAGTATCAGTGTCTTTCAATATTTTAACAGTCCTATATGGAGGTTTAACAATGATAAGCCTCTTCTATATATGAAAAATTAAGACGATTTTGATATAGATATAAATATTTGTTGATTTGACTCAGTATGAATAATGGTGTTTCTGAGTTATTTGATGTTAAATTGAGTGCTATAGCATCACTTTTTGAAGAAGTGTGAAAAGTAGTTATTGGAGATTAAAAAAATTCCTATGGGGAATGAGATGTTATTTAGCATAGATAAGAAGGAAATAATATAAATAGGATTGTAGAGTGTTACATATTTGGCTCAAAGGGCGTAGGATATAAACTTTAAAGTTTTTATTTCAAAATATTGTTAACAAGCTAATGTAAAAGTGAAAGAAGGGAAGCCTCAAGAAATCTGGGCAGCAGGTTTTAAATAACATGAGGAAAACGTTTTTATTTTGTACCGGAAGGAAGTTGACCATTAGGAAGGACTTGAATTTCTTTGTCTAAATCCAAGGGTTTTAACCTTTTTTTGCATCATGAACTCCCTTTGGCAGCCTGCTGAAGCCTGTGGATCCCTTCTCCAAATTGTTTTTCAATACATAAAATAAAATACATTGGATTACAAAGGAAACCAATTACATTGAAATACAGTTTTTAAAATATTTTTTAAAAAATTCACTAACCCAGGTTAAAAGCTCTGAATTTAAGTAAATTCTGTGATAAGAAGCGTTTCCAAATTGCTACTTTAAAGTATGCTTCAAAATTTACTTTTTGGAGAAGACATGTATATTTATATACATATGTTTTTATTTGTGTGTGTGTGCATGCACACATGCATGTATATACTGTGTGCATGTGGTGAGGAGAGAAATGGGACAGAGAATTATAGTTATTTGTGTCTACATTACTAGCCATAGGAAGTTAGTATTTTGTTTCAGAGGCTAGTGTTAAAGTTGTTTTTTTTTTTTAAGAGTTGTTTAAGTCTGTTAAATATCTAGTATATGGTAGAATTTGATGCTTGGTGAGGCTATGCTAAAAATGAAGAATTATATTTAAATATACCTTAGAGTAAGTACATAAAAGAATTATTTACAACTACTGCTTGTATAACATTGCTTCAGGTGATGTTTTTTTAAAAAAAATTCTTAGTACCCCGGCCTGCCTAGTTTAATCTTATTGACACTTCCCTGACATATTAATTTTAGCGATTTAGTATTTGGAGTGGGAATGATGTACCTCTAGGAGCCAAAATTAGTTCTCTGGGCTCTTAATGAGAAAATAACTGGGTACCTATATACAGTCTACATTGTTTTTTATTGTGTTATCTGATGTGATAATTACATAGTATATGCACAATAAATACTAATCTACATCTGCTCCCAGCTCTTTGATCCATCCACATCTCTCAACTACCCCTGCTTTTTAAAATCAAAATAGATCTAGAATATATGTGAAAGAATAAGATATAGAAGTATATTACAGTAATAGTGTTGTGTGTCTGATAAGGACAGTAATGTACATTATGTCATTCTCTTATTAGTTTTTACATTTATTTGGAATTTTAAATTCTAGATTTAATAAAGCGTTTGTAATTTTACCAGAAGTAGCCTACTACTTGATTTTGCATAATAACATTGGATTGTGGCGCAACCAAAGTATTAAAGATATAGTACAGTTTTGTTTAGTCCCTTTTTAAGTTGACCTTTTTTCTTTCTAATGTTTGTTTAAAAGAACTTGCTCCTTGAAAATCTGGCTTCTTGTTCTTGACCTGTCAATCAAGTCCCAAGTATGTTTTGTAATATCTTTCAGTTGCTATAGAAATAACCGTCAGAAGTTCTACCATTTACTGGGAGAGCACTAGGTAGAGAAAATGAATGGGAAGGAAGAAATCCCTCTGGCTGTTATTTAATGCACCTATTTAATGTACTGATAGTTATGTTGTTTGGATTTATAGAGCTGTTTATGTTTTTTTAAATAGATAATGTAGAAGCCCAGAAATCATATATAAAATAATAATTTTTATCTCAATTTTCCTACTAGTTAGAAAATTTTCCATTTTATATAATTTTGGGTAGTAAGCTAGCATATTTTTTCTAAAAAATTTTTTGGATTTTTAAGGGGGGAGTTGAGAGAACAAATAATTTTTAGAATTAGAGAATTAGACTTTTCCTTGCATTTTTATTGAGTATAACAAATTCACTTCATATATGTAAATTCTTTCTGGCTAGTTTTTAGCAACTAACTCTAGTTATACCATCAGATAACCATAGAAGAAACATCCCTGACTAATGATGGTTTTCTGATTATTTGCTATGCTTTATTATAATTTATAATTGCTCATTGCAAAACTCTTGAGACTAATGGCTTGTATGGCTTAGCAAGGAACTTGTGGAGCTGGAAGATCAAGAATCACTTAAGGGTTATATTTGTAGACAATTCAAAAGGGTTGTTTGTGGCACAGACTAAATAATTTGACTTTTTTCCCTACATAGCAGCCTCAAGTACCTCAGGCCTAAAGATTCCCTTTGTCTTCAAAATAGAAGAATTTTATTTAGAACTAAGAGCAAACCTCATTTCATAGGAACCCTTATGTCAGATAATAATTGTTTGTAAAACATATATACCTCCCACAAAACCTAAAACTGCCAGACTCACATGTTGAAACATTAAGGCTTATTTTCTCTTCCTTGATAAGCAATATAAATTTTAGGGCTTTGAAAAGTTAGAAAGACAAGTAGTATTCAATTAAGAGCCTGAAAGTTATATAGAATATGTAGCTGGTGATCAGATTGCTTAATTATCCATGATCAATCAAAACAGGTGTCTTGCTACAATCTGAATTGAATGATACGCTGAGAATAATGTATATTTCTTTCTGTCCCCATTCAATTTTCTCCAGAGGTCTGCCATATCTAACTTTTCCAAAATTCTGTCCACCTCCTTAACTTCTTTTTGGTTTATTTTGTGGTTAGGTCTATCTAATTCTGGGAGGTCAAGGTTGAGGTCCCCCACTAGTATAGTTTTTCTGTCTTTTTCTTCCTGTAACTCACTTAACTTCTCTAAGAATTTGGATGCTATACCTCTTGATGCATATGTGTTTAATAATGATATTACCTCATTGTCTATGGTACCTTTTAGCAGGATGTGGTTTCCTTCCTTATCTCTTTTAATTAGATCTGTTTTTGCTTTTGCTTTGTCTGAGATCAAGATTGCTAACCCTGCTCTTTTTACTTCAGGTGAAGCATAACATATTCTACTCTAGCCTTTTACCTTTACTCTATGTGTATACCTCTGCTTCAAATGTGTTTTTTTGTAAACAACAGATTGTAGGATTATGGTTTTTAGTCCACTCTGCTATCCACTCTCATTTTATGGGAGAGTTCATCCATTCACATTCACGGTTGTGATTACTAACTGTGTCTTTCTCTCCATCCTATTTTCCCCCTTATTCGTGCTTTTCTCTCTCTTTTCTCCCTTTCCCTCCTCACTAGTGTTTTGCTACTGACCACCACCTCCCTCAGTCTGCCCTCCCTTCTATCCACCCCCTCCCTTTTCTTTCTCCTTTCCCCTCCTACTTCCTCTGGTAAGTTAGATTTCTATACCTAATTGAGTGAGTGTGTTATTCCCTCTTTGAGCCAAATCTGATGAAAGGTTCAAACAGTGCTCTTCTCCCTTCCTTCTTTCCCTCCACTGTAAAATGTCTTTGCACTTCTTCATGTGATGTAATTTGCCCTTTTTTGCCTCCTCTTTTCCTCTTCTCCCAGTAGAATCCTTTTTTTTCACCTCTTAATTCTTTATCATCACATCAAAGTCAGCTCATACCCACACCCTCTGTCTATGTATACCCCTTCTAAATGTCATAGTAAAGACACAGTTCTCAAGAGTTACAAGTATCCTATGTAGGAATTTAGAACAGTTTAACCTTGTTGAAAATCATGGCTTTTTTTTTCTTTTCCTGTTCACCTTTTTATGCTTCTTTTGAGTCTTATATTTGAAGATTGAATTTTCTGTTCAGCTCTGGTTTTTTCATCAAGAAAGTTTGGAAGTTCTCTATTTTATTGGATATCCATCTCCTCTCTTGAAAAAGTATGCTCCATTTTGCTGGGTAATTGATTCTTGGTTATAATCCAAGATCTTTGCCTTCTAGAATATCATATTCCAAGACCTCTAATCCTTTAATGTAGATGCTGCTAGGTCCTGTGTAATCCTGACTGTGGTTCCATAATATTTAAATTGTTTCTTTCTGGCTTCTTGCAGTATTTTCTCCTTGAACTGATAGTTCTGGAATGTGGCTGAAATATTCCTTGGAGTCTTCATTTTGGGATATCTTTCAGGAGGTGATTGATGGATTCTTTTAATGATTATTTTATTCTCTGGTTCTAGGACCTCAGGGCAGTTTTTCTTGATAATTTCTTTAAAGATGGTGTCTAGGCTCTTTTTTTTTTTTTTTTTGATCATGAGTTTCAGGTTGACCAATAATTCTTAAATCATCTCTTCTGTATCTGTTTTCCAAGTCAGTTGTTTTTCCAATGAGATATTTTACATTTTCTTCTATTTTTTCGTTCTTTTGATTTTGTTTGACTGATTCTTGATGTCTCATGGAGTCATCAGTTTCCACTTAACCAATTCTAATTTTTAAGGAATTGTTTTCTTCAATTAGCTTTTGTACTTCCTTTTCCATTTGGCCAATTAGGCTTTTTAAGGAGTTTTCTTCAGTGAATTTTTGTACCTCCTTTTCCCGTTGGCCAATTCTACTTTTTTAAGGAGTTATTTCCTTCAGTCACTTTTTGTCCTTCCTTTTCCAAGCCGTTGACTCTCTTCCTTACCTTTCATTTCTTTTCCCAGTTTTTCTTCTACCTCTTCCATTTGACTTTTAAAATCCTTCTTGATCTCTTCCAAGAAGGTTTTTTGGGCTTGAGACCAATTCACATTCCTCTTCAAGGTTTTAGATGTAGGTATATTGACAATGTTATTCTCTTCTGAGTTTGTGTTTTGATCTTCCCTATATCCAGAGAAACAGTCTTTGGTCAGTGTTCTTTTTTGCTATTTGCTCATCTTGTTTGCGTATTTCCTGGCTTTTAAAGTTGAGTTCTGCTTCTGGGGCACAGGGATCTCTCTTCCAAGCTTCTTGTGCTGAAGGCCAAGGGCCTGGTCACCGGCCTTGTGTGCTGGGGCCTCAGGTGCTGGCAGCTGGAGGCTGTAGGGGTTTGGCAGCTTACCTGGTGCTAAACTGGAGTTTTAGTGGTGGCATCTGGCATATACTAAGGCCAGGTGGGATTTTTCTGCATTTCCCTGGGGCTACACTGAAGTACATGGGGGTGCAGCCACTGGAGGATGCCTGCTTGCCCTGGGCTATGCTGGAGCCATGAAGATCCACCTGCCTGCCCGGGGCTGAGTCAGAGCACAGGGAGGTCTGACCAGTGGAGGACACCTGCCACCAGGGGCTTTGCTGAAGCACTGGAAGGTCTGCTGCTGGAGGATGCCTGCCTAACCAGGGCTGTACTGGCACTTGTGATGATTTTCCAAGCTGGTGTCTGTGGGTTCCCTTGGCTATGCTGGGGCAAATTGGCATTTGCCTCCTCCACCTCCCTGGTGCTCAGGATCTCCTGCTGGTTTGCTGAGGTGGGGCTTGTTGCTGGCTTGCTGGGATGCTTCCTATCCTGGAATGTACTCACTTTTTACCCAAGCGAGATGAACCCATCCTCCAAGTTTCCTCAGTTAAAAGACTGCTTTACCCGTCTTTCTGCTGGCTCCGCTGTTCCAGGGTTTTTCCTAAGGTGCTATTTTCTGTTTTTTTCTGGAGGTCAGTAAAGGAGTATGACAGCAACTTACTGCTTATTCCACCATCTTGGCTCCCGGAAGTCTCAAGCCCATTTCTACTTTCATAGCATCTCTTGTATGTGCCCATTTCTCTCCTCTGGCATTGGAGCCATCTGGGTGAGGTCCCTTATCACCTCAAAACTGGACTATTGCAGTAACCTGCTAGTTGCTCTCCCTTTATTTCTCCCCACTCTAATCCATCCTTCACTTAGCTCTTAAATTGACTGTCCTAAAATTCAAGTCCGACCACACAAACACCCTCCCTCCCTCAGTAAACTCCACTAGTTCCTTGTTATTTACAGGAGCTCCGTGCGGGACAGACCCAGAGACCATCCAGGCTGTCCTGGGCTGGAGCCCTGCTTCCCTCTGCCACTTTGTGGGTTCTGCAGCTCTAGAATTGGTTCAAAGCCATTTTTTTTATAGGTTTTTGGAGGGACTTGGTGGGGAGCTCACGCCAGTCACTGCTTCCCAGCCGCCATCTTGGCTCTGCCCCGAAGGGGAAATCTTACTGTTCATTTACAAGCAAGAGAAATTCTGTCAGCTTTTACAAATAGCTTCTAGCCATGTTTCCTTGGAAAATGCCCACTTGACAGGAAGCAAGGTGTGCCAGAAGCCACCCAGTCATGGACCACTTCCCTCATTCAAGTGAGTCTTTTACATTCTCAGAAAATTCAGAAAGGGAGTTCTGGGTACAGCCTCCTGCCTGACACCTTCACTATATGTAGCTCAGTGCCATCTAAATTTAGTGAGTCTCTGCTAATTCTAAGATTCTCTGATTCTAGTTACTATATTACTTGTTAAATCTTAGCTGCCCTGTATCAATGAAGTCTTTCCTAGAAAGTATGCATCTATTGATACTGTTGACTAGGAGGTTTTATTTTCCTTTTTGTGCCAGTTTTCTTCTTCCTGAATGTTACTTATACTGCAGTGATCTTTGCCTTGCTGACCTTTAGGTTGGATTACAGTAGTGCCCCTGGGAAGACTTCCTCATAAAATTGTGTACAAGTTTTGTGGAATATGGTGGAAGGATTCTTTGTAATTTGACCATCTGAATTCTTACCACAAGGAAGATGAACTAAAGGCTTTGGCTAAGGAGCTGATATTAGTCTTTTGGTTTGTTTTATTTTAAGGCTATAGACATCAGAAGTTCATGATCTGGTTCTGTGTTTCTTGCTCTGGGTGTATACTTAGACTGGTAGATTAATAATGTGGCTTTATTAAATCATTGGAGGGAGTAGGAAGTTTAACATGATCCAATTTCTGGTTGGGATGGGAAAGGACAGCTCCACAGTGTGGGAGCAGAGGCTGTTGATTGTCTGCCTCAAGGAAATTTAGTATTCCCTTATCACTGACCATAAGAACCTAAAAGCACTTTTGGACTTCTCATCATGGTCAGTGCCTAGTTCTCTGTGCATTATCTTTCAGTAGAGTGATCTCTTTTGTAACCTACATTCTCAGACGTAAAAATTTGAATTTAGTCACTTGGAAAATAAATTCAATTCAATAAATCAGTAGAAAATATATATAAAATAATTTCATTGGATAGAGAGAAGTGGTGACAGCTGAGGAACCCAGAAAAGCCCCATGTAAGAGATTATTTGAGATCAGTCATCCCAGGAAGTCTTTTTATAAATTTCGTAATCATTAAATTTCAACTAAATCAGTTAAATTTAGTCTACCAGCAGCCCACACTGGACCCTTCTATTCAGCCTCTCTAAATAGGCATGACACCCTTAAGTACTTCTGTACAAAGTTTAGCGTCCAGCCCTATGAAGTGTAACAGGGACCTAGTGGTGCAACCATCAGACTTGTGCTGACCCCTGCCAGCTGCCCTGAGGGGTAATAATATTTTTCCTCACAAACCTACTCTTGTTCCTGGAGTATGATGCTATGTTAGTGGTAATATAATACCATCTTTCACTTCCCCGTCCACTCTATGCTGGGCCTCCATCAACGGCTGATGTTGCCCATATGTTCCTTAAATTTTCTGACCACATTTCCTCACATCAGCTGTAGGTCCCTAACCATATTATGCGTGGGCCTTCTGGCGAAGACTTATTTTTCTGCACTAGGTCCCTCACCTCCCAGACCATCAGGCAGAGAGGAACATACACAGACCAGACCTTGGAGTAATGGCATTTCCAGTGCTGTGCCGCTAGAATGATTAGCCCATTCTGCTTTCTCCTGCCAAATTTGGCTATTACTAACTTGGTTACCTTGTCCCTCCAGAGCATGTGCTAACTATAATACAAGCTACGGTTCCTACCCTTGGTTTTTTCTATGGACAGGCAGCTTGAGTCAATTAAAATCAGTTTCCTACACAACCCTGGAGTTGCCTGTTCTTCTGATATTGACCTCCCGATCTGAATCTCTGCTTCTGTAAATGGTTTTTCACTTTGCACCTGTCACTTTGACGTTGGCGCTCTAAAGAATTCCTGATACCAGCCTGGCCTGGCTCTTGGACCTGATTCAAACCCCTCCTGTCTTTCCAGGCCTGCTGATTGCCCTAATCTTTATAGTGTACCCGCAGAACAGGCTACATGCATTATGGCCATTCAGTCATGTAGCTCCTTGTTCATGAGTGATTGCCGTAGCTTTCTAGTTGGTTTTGGCCTCTGGTCTCTTCTTCATGTCTTCCCTAGCAGCCTTCCTACCCTGAAAGATGCCTCCACAGTCCTGCAGCCTCCTCTGAATGGTGAGGTCCTTGAGGAAATGCATGAACCAACCATGCTCGCTTCCCTTGCGGCTTCACCCCTGAGTCGCCGGACTTCTCCATCTTCCCTCCCTCACCACCTCCTTGTTTTTCAGCTCCCTTTTATTTGTTATCTTCTCATGTTAGAATTTAAGCTTCTTGAGGGCAAGGACTGTCTTAATTGTTGCTTGTATTCTTTGTATTCTCAGCACTTGGCACTGTGCCTGACACATAATACTTAATAAATGCTTTATCTAACTATTTATTTATGAAGTGTTTTACCCCTTCCCTCAATCTTGTACATATTGCCAGGTAAATCCTCATGGGAGGGGGGTGGCAGAGTGATGGTGGGGAACTATTTTATCCATTTAGTTTGCTTGATAACTCATAATATCTACATGTTGCTTTTTGTATTCAGCCAAAACTCTTCTTGGCATTCTATGTCTTCCATAAACTATCTTTGCTTTTTCCATTCAACCTCACTTCTCGTTTTTCTCAGGCACAGACCGTCTGTTCTTGTTGGCACAGTCAGCTATCTTCTGTATATAACATGGTAATTTCTATCTCTGTCTTTGCTTATCCCACCTTCTCCTCTACCATCCTTCCCCCAACACACCCCAATCCCTTTAATCTGTAGTGCCCTCTCCTCCCACATTCTAAATCCCTACATCTTGAAAGATAACTTGAGAGCCATCACCTTCAAGTCCTTCTTAACACAATCTATAATATATTTTTTCCCTTCTCTAAAGGCCTATTTCATAATCTTCCATTGATTATACATGTAGTTTTCCAGTTTTCTTCAGTTGAATGTGTATGTTTCTCTGTGTGAATGTATATATAATCTTCAATAGACTATAATTAATACAAACCAAGTTTTTCCTTTCCTAGCAGTCAGCCCAAATATTCTGCTAGGCATGGTAGAAGTTTAAGAAGCAAAAGATGAAATAGTCCAGGAATATTAATAAAGGAAAACAAGACCTATATGTACAAATAATATAGCAGCTCTTTCTTTGTGGTGGCAAAGAACTGGAAACTCTGGAAGTGCCTATCAATTGGGAATGGCTGAATAAGTTATTTGGTTTATGAATGTAATGGGATACTACTATGCAATTAGGGATAGTTTCAGAGAAACCTGGGAAAGCTTATATGAACTGATGCAAAGTGAAGTGAGCAGATAGTATATAGTAACATATAGTAACATATGGTAACAACATTATAAAGACAAGGAAGGGAAGGGAAGAAGCATTTAGATGGCACCTGAGGTTCCAGACTCTATGCTAAGCCCCTTTTTACAAATATCTCATTTGATCTTCACAACAAACCCATGAGTAGGTGCTATTATCCCCACCTTGCAGTTAAGCAATTGAAGTAAATAGAAGTTAAGTGACTTGCCCAGAGTCACACAGCTAGTGTCTGAGGCTAAATTTGAACTCAGATGTTCCCGACTGTAGGCATAGCACCCTTTCCACTACTCCACCTAGTTGCTTCAACTTTGAAACAAAAAAACTTCAAAAACTTGAGAATTCTCCTAGATACAGTGACCAACCACTGTTCCAGAAAACCAGTGATGTGCTACTCATCTCCTGGGGGAGAGAGGTGATCAACTTAGGTTTCAGAATTGAGAAAAAAAATTTTTTGGACATGACCAACGTGAGAATTTGTTTTGCTTGGTTGTACGCATTTGTTAGACTTTTTTCTTTTATTTTTTTTTCTTTAGTGGGAAGCAGTTGAGGAATAAAATAGAATTTTTGTTCATTTAAAAAAATTAATTATGTCTCTTTTTTTAAAGCAGTATTTGATCTAAAATGTAAGCAACATCATAGGCTGGGTAAGCTTTTAATAAATACCTGTTGAATAAATGAATACAGCACTTCTTTGGCCTTAATGGTATTCCCCCAAATTTGAAGGCCTGTAAGGATCTGCTTACAATTTTAATACATCACCAAGTTAATTCACTCATCCATCTTGATCCTTTTAGTCCTCTTCTCCTATTTCAAAGAAAAACTTATCAAGCTAACTGATTAGAAAGAAGTTAGGCTTGTCTTGGACATAATGCTTTTATTTTAGTGTACTTCCTAGTAGGGTCTCGACACATGGGCTAGTTTCAGTGACTATATAATTGTTACACTTTGTTTATTTTAGATCGATATATAATGAGGCAATTTACCTTAAAAGGAGTGGGAAATGTGCACTTAGACTAGCGTTGATAAAGAAGGCATTGTATTTGTTGACAGTGTTTCGAGGCCTCATCATTCTAGGCATTTTTATCAGTAAGTCAAAAAGTGTTTGTCAGGAGTGGGCTGGTTAAGTCCTTTACTTGATTTGGATAATGAATTCTAGAATATATTTCCCCCCTGCTTTTGCTGCAAGATCTGCTTATTTGGAGATTCACAATGAGCACGTAGGTTGCCTTCATCTCCTTTCATTGCTGATATGCAGAGTTGAGTAATACATATTTTGTCCAATGTTTAGTATTCAGCATAAAACAAAAGAGAAAATAATATCCTTTGCTTTGTGAGCTTCATGTGTAACCAGTCGAATTTATTGACAGTATTTTGCTAGGGGAACGTTTAGCATCTCAAGAGAATGTTTTGTTGGATTTTAATTTCTCTTGAGCATTAGCTAGCCCATCAGGATAATGTGGGACAGACATTCTTGAACATTAGCTAGGAAATAACTTTCCTCCTTGGCCATCCTAATTTCACTTTTTTGCCATTTGCCTGAAGTCAGGGTGTTATAAATTCGAAAACACTTTTTCTAATATCACCTAGCCATTTAGTTAATAAATAAGGAAATTATTTATTCTCTGAAGCCTATGGTACCTTTAAAAGCCTTTCTTATCGTTTTGTTGCTGATGCATCACATTAGAACGCTATGACACCATAAACAAATTCCAGACAGCAGAGAGAGAAAGACTAGTTTAAGATATGACTAAGATAATACAACCATGCTTAAGCATTATGTATTGTGGGATTTTTACATGGATTTTCCCTTTTATTCAAACATTACTAAGGATTTGAAGCGTTCATTACCAGCTGGACTCGGTCTATCAGAAACCCAAATTACATCTCATGGCTTTGACAGCACCAAAGAGGGGGTCATTGAAGCAGGACCATTTCAAGGTAAGAGCCCTATACACCCTCCCCCCCATTTTGTTAATTACAAAAACTCATCCAATCAATAACTGTCATATTTTATTAATGTCTCAAAGTTTATAACTATTAACAAACCAGTATAAGTAATCATTGTAATCCTCAGATCATCAAAATAATCTTTAATAATATTCTTCATGTAAATAATTCAACATTCACAACAGTTTCTTTGGCCATGTTTTCATATAACTTTGAAAATTAGTTTTATAATCTTTAATTAAGAGCCTAATCATTGTAATAAAAAATCAACATTGAAATCGTTTTTTCGAAGACTGAAGAAATGCTAAGGTTTTTTTGCAGAAAGAGAGAGAGAGAGAATAGACCTATGTTTTCACTGGTATGGAGGGCTATCAAGTGAAAAAACTCCCTCTACCTATGCAGGTTGCACCTTCTGTACAATCTAATAGTGTTAAGAGAGTTGTCCAGATCACTAAAAGTTGTACGTTTGATTTGGTTTGTGCTTATGTGGATTTCCTTCACATTTTAAGGTAACTGATTAAGGGTATAGATACCCATATGCATCTTTGTGATGGGAGGTGGGGGGAGATATATAAGGCTATTTTAATATTATTACCAATGTGGTCAGTGAAGATTGTTCTCTGCTATTTTTGAATTTTCAGAATGCTTTATTTCATTGCTAACAGTTTATAGCAAAACTGTGGAACTGGATTCCTTTTTTCCAGAATTCTGGATTTACAGATTTAGTAACATGGTTAAGGATCCCTGATTTTGTAGGTCTGAGTCCTGCCTGATGTAAATCACAAGCCCCTTAAGAGAGATAGCCTTTACTAATTGCCTAATGAACCTCTCCAAATTTGGCTGGAATGGTTATCTCACAAAAGTCATTATATAGGGCATTCATAAAGTGGGTACTCTGTTACCATATGCTGGATACTGTGCCAGCTGCTAATGATTGAAGTATGAGAATGAAACAAATTCTGTTCTAGAGGAGCTGACATCTAATAAAATATTGTAGTCCGTCACACTTTTTAAAAATCTTTTTATATTTTTGTAAGCTAACATCTTTCTACAAGTAAAATTTTTGTATTTTTATAATCCTAATACACATCACTTTAATCAAATGAAGTTATGAAATATATCTCTTTATAATATATCCTGCCAATAAATATTTAAAATAAACTCATAATATTATCTCAATTTAAAGTTGAATATAACATGATACCACCTTCCTTTAATCCTTGCTCTTCCAAAAAAAATGTTAGGTTCATGTAGTAAAGTTCTTAATATGCCATTTTAGAGAACTCTTTAGCTGGAGAAAAATTGAATGTAAAAAGACTGAATGAGCAACTAGAAGTATTAAGTCTTCTTTAACTAAAGCAGCTCCATTTTTTTTAAGGTTGTTTGACAAATTACACATGAAAAATATTTTGCTGTTACATGTTAGCATTTTGAATGAAACAGTTTAGCTGACGTATTGCTTGTATGTCTTTCTTTAAAAAAGGAGCGGTATAAAATAATGTCGTTAAAAAATCTGGCTATCATTTTTTTAAACATAGAAACATCTGAATAACTTAAGTTTTAATAAACACTATGAAAAGAAATTAAAGTTTCTTTGGATTTTGAAAAAAATACTGAAGAACATATTAAAAGGGAAGCAATCATTGTGCCACAATTAGAATGATTGAAACTCCTCTTGGTGTTGTATTTGATTTTCGTATCCACGTTGAAGGATGAAGAAGTTGGTCTAACCAGAGAGTGTCACAGTAGTAATTCAAGGAGTTGAGAATAGGACCTGTGGAAAAATGATAGAGTAGTTGAGAGTTAGTTGTCTTTGAGGATACTAACAGGTGGCTTAATAACTGACTTTCAGGTAGGTGATATATGTTATTAAGTTAACATTGGCCAGTTGTTTTCTGCAGAAGACAAAACTTAGAAGAAATTGAACTAAAAATGTAACGGGACTTTTCACAATTTCTTGATAAGAGAGTGCCAATGAGTAAACATTTATTAAGTGCCTGCGGTATGCCACACACTGCTAGGCAGTGGCATGGAGATACAGGGAAATGTAAAGAGCATCCCCTGCTGTGAAGGAGTTCACAGGTAGTGGAGTGACAATGTCAAACAGTCGTGTTCAGACAGGCTGTCTCTAGAGGATAAACAGGAAATGATCAGCAGAGAGAGAACACTAGAAGCCTCCAAGGCTTCAGGCTACTAAGGAAGGCTGGAATTAGGTAAAGACAACTACCTCTAAGTATATTTTAATATTTGAAAACTCCACAAATCCCTCAGAATTATGTTGTAGAAACTTTTTACACTGAGTTTATTGCTAGAAGTTGGATTCGTAATTTGCAGGTGTTCAGGGTAAATGAAATTGACTCTGTTCTTAGTTACCTTGAGATTGAAATGTTCCTGAAGCCCATGCACATGGCCTCATGTTTAGGGTGTTCCTCCTCCAGGGCCCTGGATTGTTGCATGCGTTTGGTCGTGTTTGGTTTGGATGAGTGGTTGAGGAGTTCAGAGTGTTTGAGTTTGATGTCTCTAGATGGGGAGAAGCCTGAGAGGCTGCTGAGGGAACAGCTAGCTGACCAATGCACTCACCTGAGCAGTGGGCAGGCTGCTATGTTACAGACACATTAGGGAGTGATGGTGCTGTTTACAGGGGTCACAAGATTCATCTTTTTGTGGATTTTTTTCCTAGACAGAACTAACAGGGCATTGTTACTGTGGGCATTCAAGAAACATGAAAATCTATGTTTTAAAGCTATACTAGGATTTAACCTTTGTCTTGACTAGTTTAAATGTTGTTTTTCCTTTAGGTGATATTTATGCTAGATTATCCTTCTACTCCAAGATTTCCATGAATAACTTTTTTTGTTTTTTCAGTACTGTATTTAGTGGAAAGAACAGTGAACTTAGAGTTGAGAACTTGTATTCTGGTGTGTCTGTATTACTGCCTATAGTAGCTTTGCTTATAACCATTAGACTTTCAGGGCCTCAATTCCTTATCAAATATCGATAAGCTTGGTTGGTTTGATTTATCTCAGAGATCTCCTTGGCCCTAAGTGTTTTTAAATACTTATGAGGAAAAGCACAGTTTAGTGGAGTAACTGACTTAGGCACATATTTTTAAACAGTTTTTACTGAATTTACTGAAATTGAAATTTCCATTGTATTGGTAGATCCCATCTAAATGTAAATTTCTTAACTTCACCATTATCTTGGTTGAAAATTTTTTTTAAAAATCATTTGGTTAAGTAGAGCAGAACACAGCCTTCCAAGGTTCAATCAGTTCTCACCTATGTATGTAGTAAAATCATAGAAGAGTCCTTAAAAGATAGAAGAAGTTCTCTCATATATAAAATGTGGAGGTGGATTAAATTGCTTCTAAGGTGCTTTCCAGCTGTGATCTCATGATCCAACACAGATAGACTTTCTGGACACCACATCGCACACGTTTCCCTATACTGCCTATACAGACTTACAAAGCACCTTTCCCTATACTGCCTTCAGACTTACAAAGCACCTTTCTCACAATAACCTTGTGAGATAGAGAGTGTATTTTATGGGTGACGAAGCCTAGACCCCAGGAGGTTCTGTGACAGCCACATAGGCAGTAAGCTTCGGAGGAAGGATTTGATCACTGATCCTTTGACTCCCAGGCCAGTTTTCTTTACATTGTGCCATGGTGCCATGGTGCCAAGTGGGTTTTTCAGTTAGACCACATATAATAAGATCAAATACCTATATAGAATTTACTAGGTGCCAGGCACTGTTCTAAGCACTGCAGATTTATCATCTCATTTGATCCTCACAACAACCCTGGAATGTAGGTACTATTATTATCCCCATTTTACAGATGAGGAAACTGAGGCAAAAAAAAAAGGTTAAGTGACATGCTCAGGGGTCACACAGCTAGGGTCTGAGGCTGTATTTGAACCCGGGTCTTCCTGAGCCCAGACCAAGCACTCCATCCAGCGGATCACTTAGCTGCTCTCAGTGTCGAGGAGTATGATGAAATTGTTTCCAGTAAAAGCACTGGGTAGGCACACTTTCATGCCTGTCTTTACTGACTATCAAGGAAGAGTCCCATAAACAATAAAATGGGGATGACAAAGTGTTTGCTATAGAGTCTGAAGGGAAGAGGAGCTATGTTGTAAGATGATGAAGGCCTCTTGTTGGCAGATGGCTTATACTGATAGCATCAAGCCCTGGAACATGAAGATCAATAATCATTCAGAAGAGCTTAACTCTGCTCTCCAATGGGACCGATCAGGTAGACAAAGAAGCCTTACTTCCCAGGTGGGAACTTGTAGCACTTAGTCAAACTTAAGGGGGTAGTATGTTGAAAGAATGTCTTCCCAGCTACTCTCCACCCTCTATACATGTAAGGCAGGTGTAGTTTGTTCAGAATCAAAATCTGTAGTATAGTTTATTTTGTGGCCTTTTAGTCTAAAGAAATTTATATATTTCTTTATGATTTGTAAAAAAGGTAATGTGATTTGAAGATTTTTTTTGGGCCACTAGACCAGTGATTTCGTTTGCAAAATGAAAACCCTATGAGGAAACCCTACAGAATACAGATAGGCAACATAACTCAAGTCTTAAAGAAGATGCCAGGGGCATTGAGATGTTAATGACTTGTGTTACAGTCTTTCTGGCTCCAACATGGCTAGGGAGCCACTAAGTCAGGCTTCATTTTTTTTTCATCTCTGTGTGTGTTTGTACAAATATATACACATATGTACACAGACATATGTGTATATTCATTCAAAACTGAAACCTAGGTTTTTCATATATGTATACATACATGTGTGTATGGGTTTCAATTTTTCCCTAAAAAATAATCTGTTAGGTCCTAAGTAAACCCATAAGAACTGATGATTTAAAGATTTTAGATTCAATTCTAATAACAGAATAACCAACTTTAAAATGTTTTCATGAGCTATTCAAATAAAAACAACTGTCGACTGGGAACAACTATTGAATTATATAAGCAAATTGTAAAAGGCAACCATATACACATATATATTATATACAAACATACATATATGTATATAACTTATTGAAATTTGCCCAGCAATTTGAAGAAAATGTTTATGGCAGTTCAGTCCAATAGCTCTCCAGTTGATGGATTCTCACCAAAGATTTCAGCTCTTCACTTCTTTTCATTCTCATTTTAGCCTATCCCAAAGAGGGAAACTCATTTGTCAGTGAAAACAGTCTCTGTTTAATATATTTAAAATGTACAGTGTATGTTAAGAGAAGAAAAATGGATTTTTACAGTTCAATGTATATACCCTTTTCAGGTTCCCCAGCACCACCTATGTCTTCTGTTATATCTCCTAGCAATGCTGCAGCTAGCAGACTGGCTGAACAAGGAAGGGATTTAATTGGTCCTGCAGGTATTCACAGCCTTGACTGGCTAAGTCCCTCTTTGCCACTGCTGAAGCTACACTAATTCCTACAGTTCATAATCATTTCTCTTGTATTATTAGGGGTATCTGTGTGATTCCTGCTTTTTTGATGACTGCCACTTTTAACACTTTTATGGAAGTAATTTGTACTTTCTGTACTCAGTACATCTTTCCGTCTTTTCTGTCAAATAGTAGGATGAGCTAATAAAACCTGACATTTTACTTTGTCGTAAGGTAAAATATGTGAAATGTTATGCTAGTTTGTAACCTCCTTGCTTAGTTCTTGAAAATTTTTTTATCCTTAAACTCTCAGCTTTATGACCTTGCAGCTTTGTCCTGCTTTTCCAATCATACTTCTTTAACTCTTGGGTAATTTTGTAGTGGGAATGGAAATGATGAGGGTTGGTGGTTTTCTTTTTCTTAGTTTCTATTTGCAGTTACCATTGTAGGCCTGGGTAGTGTACATATCTGATGATACTAAATGAGATGAAAAGGGGAAAAAATCAACTTAAAAATTATAAACATTTAATTATTTTATGACTTTTATCTGCTTGTGAATGAGATTTCTGTATAAATTTCTTTTAGACACATCTAGAGTTCTCTTAGTATTTTGAAATGGAAAACAGTAAGAAGAGTTGAGTCTGAATATAAGATTGCATGGGGCAAGTTAAATATTTGTGGATACTTCACTTTTAAAAAATGCTTTGCAAGATGGTTTGTTGATCATAGGAGTATCAGTCTAGAGCTATGAGAGCTCTCAAAGGCTAGCCAGTCCAGATCCTTTATTTTGCAGATAAGGAAAATGAGACCTAGGAATGTTCCATGATGTCACGTGGGCAATGTGTGAGAGGTATAATTTGACTCTAGGTCCTCTGCATACAGAACCACTACTTATTTTCCCCTTTGATTAGACTAATTAAATAAATCTCCCTTTTTTATGCCCATTCCAAACACTTATTTCAATTATTTGGTAACTTAAAGATTTTTATTTTAGAGCTGAAGCAGCACTCTTTATACTGCCATAATTAGTAAGCTTTGTGTATAAAATTCCTTCATTTTAAAATTTTTGTGTGGGAATACTTGATTAAAGAGTGACTGTCAGTGCTTCATGCAGAATCCCAAGATTCTTTTTTCATTTTTTTTGTGTCTTTTACTATTTATTGCCCGTTCCCCTCAGTTAAAGGTGTTTGACTAGATAATAATTTCAACTACAGCATTTCTTGTGGATAATGAAGGATTTTAGTGACTATTTAAATTACACAGATTCTTTGAAAATAAGGCTAAAAAGAGACATTAGAAATAATACAGGCCAACCATCTTATGTCAGAAATGAGGAAATAGATACAAGAAATTAAATGGCCTGTCCAAGGTAAATTTAGTAAGAAAGAACTGGTTAACGATAGGCCCAGAACTAGTATTTGTCTCTTGATAATAAAAGATTATTCTCTCAGTTTCTTTTTCTGCTGAAGCATGCAAACTCTGGGAGTGTATGTTTGAGGGTGAGATGGGAGGGAAAGACTATTTAGAATTTAGATAAAAGGTAGTAAGGCTATGAAGTTTGTGAGTGAGGCCATAGTTTGTTTATTCTTTCTCAACCAATATATAAAATTTGCATCAGAATCCGTTTGGAATGCTTTTTGGCATTTCTAAGAGACTCCTATATAGAATAGGAGTTATTTCTCCTGATCAGTAGGAAAGTTTCATAGATTTCAACAAGTTTTAGACTTTTATAGAAAATTATTTTTTCATAGTTAAGTAATTTGAATGAAACTGTATCAGTGTTGGATTTTTCCTTTTTATGTTTACATGTATTTTGTTATTATCATGTAGGTGGCCAGAGAATACAGCAAAAAAGTGGACCAGTTATTTTAGCAGATGAAACGAAAAATCCTGCAATGGAGAAGTTAGAGCTTGTAAGAAAATGGAGCCTTAACACCTATAAGGTTTGTAGATTTTGTCACAGAATTGTATCGTATATTCCCATAACAATCTGGATAACTGCAAGGCTTGTCTATAAGTTTTCAGAATAATGGATAAAATTAGCATGAGCATAGTCAACTTCAGCAGTGTTCAGGGCCAGTAATGGAAAGGAGGTAGGGAATATAGAGTAAGCATTTAGTAAGTACTTGTCACATATACATATAAACATGGTATGGCATATGTTATCTTGGAACGCAGGAAACTATACAGCCCTTGTAAAAGCCCCTTCTTTGTACTTCACAGGGATACACCTGCATGAAGGGTTGTGCTCTCTGCCATTGCATATGATAAATTACTTCTGCCTGAATTATTTGCGATTCTCCACATAGTCTTCAGATTTACAAACTGATTGTTTTACAAAAGTTCATTTTGTAAGCGGGCTATTTAGAGCATAGAATTTACATGTGTACATATTATTCCCCACCCACTCAGAATGTGCCATAAACTAATTGAGGGCAGGGATTATTTGGGGCTGGGAATGAGATAGAGCATTGTATCACTAGCACCTGGCATGTATATATTTAAATAAAGAGTCATTGATTGATTCTTACAGAACTGCTGCTGTAATTTACAGTTAAATTCTAAGGGCAGCCCACAGAAGCCTATTCATTTAGCCCATAATGTTGTCGAAATAGTATTAGTATACTCAAACTCCAAAATTCTTTTTTTTCTCTTTTCTACTTTATTAGAAATTCTAAGACGTAGTGCTCTCTTTCTTTCTCCCTTTCCCACTAAGCAAGGCTACAAAGTTTCCATCGTGTTCCAAACCAGTCCCTCCTTATTGGTGAACATCAAGACCAAAATAATAGTTCTCTTTGTTGGTTCCTCCATCTTTTTTTTTTAAATTTATTTATTTTCATTTTTCAACATTCACTTCCACAGGATTTCGAATTCCAAATTTTCTCCCCATCTCACCCTTCTCCCTGCTCCAGGACAGTATGCATTCTGATTACTCCTTCCTCTAATCTGCCCTCTCTTCTACCACCTCCCTACTTCTCTTATCTCCTTCCCTTCTGTTTTCCTGTAGGGCAAGATAGATTTCTGTACTTCATTGCCTATGTGTCTTATTTCCCAGTTGCACATAAAAATGCTTTTTAACAATTCATTTTTAAAGCTTTGAAACTCCAAAATTCTTTAAAGCCAATCTGAGTTCTGAAACACGAGGCTCTCTGAAGTCTGGTTGCGAGAATAATGGCGTAGGGGACTCGATGGATTGGTCTCCGGGGGTTAGGTAATTCTTATGGCAATGTGAGACATTGGAGAAAGAGAGAGAGAGAGAGAGAGAGAGAGAGAGAGAGAAATCTCCATCCAAAAAAAAGTCTACAACAAGCAAGTAGTCTAGCAGGGCAGAGTATCTAGTAGCAGGCATTTATATGTATGGATTAGAGGATTTAGGGTCAAAATGATAATTTCTGAATGTTTGGAAATTGAGGATTGCATATATAGGTGTATATACGTGTGTATCCGTGCACATGCTCACACACACACACATCTTTACATGGAGCATTTCCCTTTTGTCTTACCTAAGATTGCTCTGTTGAAAAGTAATCTTAATAATGCCAGTATCCCTTCCTTATGTTATGCATAATATATCCTGAAAAGTTGTGCATTATTAATTTTTTTGATGAATTGAATTATGTTTTAAATGCAGGACAACTTGCTGTTTAATAAAACTTGGTATACATACTATTTATCAAGTGAACGGGTTTTTTTAATAATTACCCCAATTTTTGCCTTAAATCTGTATTTTCCTATCATTGTGATAATAATTGGTATCCATATAGCACTTTAGCATTTGACAAACACTTTCTGTAGTCTCATTTGAGCCTCACAGCCCTATGAGGTAGGTGACAAATATTAATTGTTTTACAGGTGAGGAAACTGGGTCTTCCTGACTCTAGATCAAATGCTCTGTCTACTGTGGCATACTGCTTCTCAGAGAAAATGGTCTATAGGACATGCTGCTATTTTAGGGTAAAATATCAGGGCAGTCAAGCTGTTACTCCCCAGAAATGTCTTTCCTCCTTTCATTAGTCCTCATAAAACATGAATCTCAGCTTCCTTATAAGTATCTTTCCTTCAGTATTAACTTTGTATCAATGGAAGACAGAGACTTTAAATATTCTGATACTTCAATCAGTCATATTCATTAATAAAGGCAATGAGTTGAAAGAAATTAAACTAATTTCTTAAGAGCCAATCAGGGGAAATAACATTTTTTGAAATGGTTCGAGAGAGTAATAAACGTAATTATGGATCTCAATATTTGTTTTTTACTCTTTTTCTAGAAAGAAGAACAAGTATACTTTCTTCATCGGAAATGTAGACTTTTTTACTTTCATCTCTTTAATATCTACTCTATCACTTACTGTTTGGTAAGGATGTCCCTCAGAACCATACTAATTTCAACCTTAGTGACTTAAAATCCCTCAGAGTGAATCTTCCTTCTTCTAAATCTAAATCCACAATCACACGGTGTACTACATGATAATGGTGGTTTGGCAAAGTTCATCATACTTAACAGTGGCATTGATGGGGTGTAGGCTCTGGGAATCCCCTTGAACCCCACCTTGAATCTTCTTCCCATTTGATCTGGCTTTCTCTTGAGGTCATAAGCTTTTCATGCCCAAGTCTGTTACCTCTGATTGTCTGTTCCAAATTGCCCCCCCCCACACCTTACTTTCCACCCTTCATTCTATCAAAATATCTATACCCAAATCTGTTACCCTTAAACTAGCCTAGCTCTCCATTGTCTGTAGTCTCCAGGTAGCCTTCAGCTATTTCCCACCCTTAATCCCATTCCTGGAGTCTGACCTCACCCCAGTCCCACCAGCCCCATCAAGATCCTCCCTAAACCCTTCCTCCCATCACCCCAGACTACTTGGAAGACCCTAAATCCCTCCTGCAGTCGTTCTATATAAGATTCATCTTGCCTCCATGAAGGTGCTCAGATTCAGTCTTAACTCGAGGTTCAGTCTGGCCGGCTTGTCAATACAAGTGTCACAAAAGCTCTGATTCCTTAAGACCCTAGCCAATGCTCAAGCTCCTTAGGAGTCTACCCAATATGGTGAATCTTTAATAAACTTTGTTTTTCTTTGGCTGTAAGAAGGCTTGGGTCAGATTCATTTGGGCAGGACCCAGCGAGCACCCCTAAGCCCCTAAAACCTCAACAGTGTCACTGAAGTCTTTCAGTAGAACTCTCACTAGGAACTCCACCCAGCCGTCTCTTACTAGCTCAGTGACAGTAAAGAGAGCCCCAAGAGGTATCAGGGGAGGAGATGAGTAACCTGTTCCTCTCCAAATACTAGACTATTTTCTTAATTTTTCTAGGTGACAATCTTAATTTTTTTTTCCCTTGCTAGGCCTGTTTCTGTGGTTTCTCTCAAATTAGATTCTTTCTTGTCCTGACATTTAGAACAAGTAAAAAAGTCATCTTCTTTACTTTTGTAGTGTTGACAGGCTTAATTTCAGGTTTTCAGAGGCCTCTTAAGAATATTTATGTCTTAGGATTTTTAAAGTAAGATTTGTCATTTCACCCATAATCAAAATTGAATTTACATTCATCTTAACAGATTTCTTAGGAAAAGCCCTTATTTTGTTATTTAAAAAATAAAATTCTTAAATTAGTGCTAAAAATCACTCCTCCTCTTTTAGGACCTGAATGATGCCTTCAGACCTTTTACTAGGTGTGTGCACGTCTGCTGTTCTTTGATTTTTGTAATATTTTCAGTGCCAAAATTATAATATTTTAATTTTTCTACAACAGAAAACATTTCTTTAGCATCTTTTTACTGTTATAGAACATTCTCCATTTTTTAGAATACCCTAGACCTTACCTGTGAGGGATTGATTGGAAGGTTAGATTTTAATTTTGTAAACTTGAGGCTTTTTTTCTTTCTGAAATGTGCAGCATCTGTTTACTTTTCCCCATCCTTTCCTATATGTAATGGTTTAACTACTTGTCAGGCCTCGCTTCTTTGCCTAGGAAACTAAGGGAGTCTTTGTTAGTGGGAGGCTTTTTTTTTTTTTTTTGGTAATTCTAACTGCTTATTTGTTTTGTAAATTAAGTTTTTGGACATTTGACATAAGATAGAACTTTTTGTTAGGAGAAAGCTGCTGGAGACTGATTTTTTTTATCTTTTTTTTCTTCCACCTTTCCCACTAACTGCCTTCCGTTACTTTTTCTATCTGTTGTTCCATTCTCCAGATTGATTAACTTTGAGAGAATGCTTTATCTTATATACTTCCCATTTTCGATTGCCTATAAGCCTTGTCTAAATTTACTTGTATACTATAGGATAAACATATGCCAACAGTTGTCTTGTTTGTATCCCTACTGAATAACTTTTACAAAGTGATACAGCTCCCTATGGCCTGGAAACGACCTCCATATCAACTAAATTGTTGTCTCTAACCATATTGCTTTTAAAAGCTGCAGAAAAACCTGTGAAAAATATTCATGGCATGCATCCAAAATGGAAGCTGATTAAATTTCTTCCCTGGCAAAATTATTTATTCATTTTAACTTATCTTTCCTGAATTGCAACCTGTAACTACTCATTTGTTAGCTGGTTTAAAAATTTTTTTTAATAGTTATACTTTAAATTATTCTTATCAATTCCTTTTTTAATATTAGTCATTTCTGAATATATCCACTCCCCAATCTGCCACCGAATAAACCCTTTCCTATAACAGAGAATCATTGGGGGGTGGGGGCACAGTTAAGCCAAACTTAAGGATGCAGGGTACCCAACTGACTGTGTTGCAGTGTCTCACACCTCCCTTCTGTATCAGAAAGAGAGAGATGCTGGCACACCTCTTTCTCAGGTCCAGGATTGCTCAATGTAGTTACTTAGTTAAGTGTCCACCTGCTTTTCGGTGTGGTTTTCATTTACATCATTTTATTCCTTTTACACATTATACTTCTGGTTTGACTTTACCGCACATCAGTTTACACAAGTCTTCCCAAGTTTTTCTGAGTTCCTCATATTCACTGCTTCTTACAGAGCACTAATATCTTGTTAAACTTATATACCACTATTTGTTTAGCCATTTCCCATCAGTGGGTACCTCCTTTGTTTCTTTTACTACCACAAAAGTGCTACTGTAAATATTTGGTATATATGGGATCTGTCTTTTTTCTTTTGACCTTCTTAGAGTATATGCCCAGTAGTGGGATCTTTAAGTCAAACAGTATAAACACTTTACTGACTTTTTTCCCCAAACAGTTGCAATTGTTTTCCTCGGTGGTGGGACAGATTGACTGCTCCATCTATAGTACATTAATGTGCCTGTCTTCCCATAGCCTCTACTTGCTTATTGTTGAAAGTTTTTTTTCTTAATGTATAGCTGTGTAAGGGAACAGAATTGGGCTTGAGAGAAGTATTTTGTTTGATGGTGATGTTACTTTTTCTATTTAATACATAGAATATGCCTTTCTAAATTAGCCTTAATGAATATATTTTGGACCTAAGGAACACCATGACAAAATTCTTCTGAACTAATATCTTTATAATTAAGTGATCAATGTTTATATTTGTTGTTCTTCAGTCATTTTTCATTTGTGTCTTACTCTTTGTGATCCCATTTGGAGTTTTCTTGGCAAAGATACTGGAGTGATTTTCCGTCTCTTTTTCCAGCTCATTTTACAGATGAGGAAACCGAGGCAAACAGGGTTAAGTGAGTTGCTCAGGGTCACCCAGCTAGTAAATGTCTGAAGCTGAATTTGAACTCACAAAGAGGAGTCTCCCCGACTCCAGGCACAGCGCTCTGTTGCACCCCCTTGCTGTCTTACCAGCATATACATATTAGGTCTTATTTCTATTTTAAGTAAAATTGTTGCTTGATGTGGAAGTGACAGTTTTGGGGTCATAAAAGTTGCTATTTTATTTCAATCTAATTGAGGGGAGAGCAGAAGAAATACATCACTGCATCAAATCTGGCATCAGGATCTGACTGCTAAGTGTGAACCTTTGACCAAATGAGCAGTGAGTAACGTTTTCAGCTTACCCATGTGATCAGGCCATTAAGTCACCTTCTGTTGCAAAGAGAGTTATGGAGTTAGCCTAAGGATCTTAATAGTTAAGCATTCACCTTTCTGTATTTGTCTTTATAACCTATAAAGTTATGTATGACTCACATTGGTTTCTGATTCTAGTTCAGTTAACTACTTAAATGCTAGTTTTGACCCTGGCTGGAGCTTGGCAGGGGGTGGGGGGTGGGGTGGTGGGATTGTGTTTGCCACTTCTTTCTCCCATTCTGGGAGTCTTGGATCTTTCTCCTAAATTGTATCCCCTTTCTTAGATTTTAAGACTCACTCCTGCTGCCTTAGAAGAACTTCTCTCATTTCATTTCTGATATTAGTAGTCAGCCCTGATCTCTGACACCTGCTTTCTAAGGATCTATTGCAAACATTTGTTGTACAATATTAAGAAGATAGTCAAAACCTGACTGCTCTTTTTTTAAGCCCAGTCTACATCAGGAAAATAATATTAGCATTCATATTCTTTTTTTTCAACAATTATCCGTGACATGCCTACTCTGTACAGTTTAGTATCACTAAAAAGGTTGACATTAGTTTTGTATTAGATCAGCTTGCCTTTAATATTAATTTCTCAAACTGCTGTTTTTCACCAAGAGTATATGGAAAATAATTATGTATATTCCTTTCTCTTGGTCCAGAACAGGAAATATGGAAGAAATGTATGTATACTTTATTAGAATAACCTCAATCTTGGTCTCCAGAGTGGGTTTACCTGGCATGTTTCCCAAACACTTAAGTGCCCTAAAAAAATCCTTTAGACTCTGTCGTTGGTGTTCACACTGAACCTCATCCTCCTCATCTTTCCTTTCTCTAAATCCAGCGTCCTCTGAACTTTCCGGCTTGTTTTTCTTGTTACCATTGTCTCAGTCGTTCATTGGCTGTCCCAGTGGCCTGCTCATTTGTTAATATTTTCACCTGTGTCTCTGAGCTCCTTCTCTTCTCCCCTTAGTTCACTTTTTAATACCTCTCTTTTGTACCTAGGTGACTTTTCTTTTCCCAGTACCCTTTGTTGAGTAGTTTCTTGACACTACAGAAAACATTAAACTGATGTGGACCTACCCACTCACTTTTTAGTTAACACTGACATTCATGACCCATTCTTCCTTTTTTCCTTAATAATGTTTACATGCATTTAAGAGTTTGCCAAGTGCTTTACATACGTCATCTCCTTAGAAGCTCATAGAACCTGATGGGTCAAGTTATGGTTATGCTCTCAGTTTTCTTTTTGTAGATGAGGAAATAAGCACTCCAAGGTTAGGAGGCTTGCCTCTGTTCACATAGAGGCAGGATTCAAACCCAGGCGCTTTTTGAATCCCAGAGTAGCGCTCTTCGCTCCACTGTGCAGCTTCTCGACAAAGGGCCAGGTTTGCAGCAGGCCAATAGCTTTAGGCCTCTCTCCTATTACTGTTTGTAAGAAAAAAAAAATTGTTTAAATGTTAGCAAAAATCAGTCCTTAGGAAAAGAGCTCTGATTCATTTTTTATCACACTTTCCCACAATCAGGATTTTTCCCTTAAGTATTTCCTTTATAAATATGACAGTGAAGATTTTTAGAGGCACCTGGTGGCACAGTGGCCAGAACTCTAGGCCTAAGTCAGGAAGACTTGAGTTCAAACTCAGGCTCAGATACCTGCTACCTGCTACACTGATGGTAAATTCGTCAGCTTGGAAAGGCTACAAGCCAAGACCAAAGTGGAGGGAATATTGGTGCGTGATTTTCTGTTTGCAGATGATTGTGTACTCAATGCAGCCTCTGAAGCTGAGATATAGCAAAGTATGGATTGATTCTTTGCTGTTTGTGCTAGTTTGGGCCTAACAATTAACACCAAGAAAGCACAAGTGCTCCATTAGTCACCACCACACCATCCATACAGCAAATGGAGAAGTTTTGAATGCTGTGGATTACTTCACTTGCCTTGGTAGTGTACTTTCCAGGGAAGTACAGATTGATAATGAGGTTGATACATGCATTGCCAGAGGTAGCTCAGTGTTTGTGAGGCTTCAAAGGATAATATGGGAGAGAAGAGGTATTAGAATGACTACCAAAATGAATGTCTACAGAGCCATTGTGCTGACCTCGTTGTATGCCTGTGAAACCTGGACGGTCTACCAGCGCTGTGCTGGGAGACTGAATCGCTTCCATTTGAGTTGTCTTAGCAATATTCTGAAGATCACCTAGCAGGATAAGGTACCAAACACTGAAGCCAAGCATTCAAACTCTACTTCAGAGAGCACAGCTCCAGTGGGCTGGCCACTTTGTTCAAATGTAAAACGTACGCTTGCCAAAAAGACTGTTTTATGGAGAACTCAAACAGGGCAAGTGTTCACATGGTGGTCAGAAGAAGTGATACAAGGACACACTCAAGGTCTCTCACAAGAACTTTGGAATTGATTGTGTGACATGGGTTGAGATGCTGGCACAAGACCACCCAGTGTGGTGTTTTCACGTCAAAGAAGGTGTTGTGCTCTATGAGTAAAGCAGAATTGAAATAGCTCCAAAAAAAATACAAGATGCACAAATGTAGAGAATCTACCCGAAACATGTGGACTTTTTGTACCCAACGTGTGGTAGAACATTCCAAACTCATGTTGGTCTGATCAGCCACAGACAGATACACTAGTGTTTAGCACAGGGATGTCGTTTTGGTCCTCTTCGAGAAAGAAAGACAACAGCCAGCCAACTCTGTAAAATAGGTATAACAATAGCACTTCCTACAGTTACGAGGATAAAATGAGATAATATTGGTAAAGCAAATTGCAAATTTAAGTTTTATATAAATACTAATTATTCTTGCGACTGTTATTGTCATTGTTATTCTATACCCCATTACCTCTAAAATTAATTTTTTTATAGAAAATCATGAAAAACTAAATAACATTAATAGATGGAAATAGAGACCCCTAGAGATACTCTAATACAGCAGTTTCCTCTTCTAGGTGAGAAAATGGATGGTCCTGTTATTTTAATTGTCAAGACATTGAAGTAGAGACAAGGATATAGGCTAAAGTCCCTGATGGATGTCATTTTTAAATTGGCAGTTTGAATTCTTAAGTACATTTGGAAATAGTGTGTATTTTTTGAGCCCACCTTCATGTGTCATGTGACCAGATATATGCTGGGGCCCAGCAAAGGATGCATTGTGAGTTCTCTTTTTACAAAAGTACTAGCATGGTACTCTGCAAAGTCTGTGTAGACAGGCCACATGAAATGTTTTCATTTCCAGATCACTTAAATTCCCTGTAGATCTTCTATAGATAAGCTTGCCTCACCTACATTTAAAAGTACAAGTTCCTTAAACTTAATTCATAATTTGCTTCTGATATCCAGATTTCATTTGATATGTTCTAGTCTTAATCTTTCCTCCTTTTTTCTTCTCTCACTTCCTCAGTCTCCTAGAAACAAAAGGCATTTGCTCATTAGACCTGCTTCCCACGTCAGAGAGTACAGTCTGCTCCTTCCTCTTTATTTCTCTGTAATAGTCTACCACTAAGTCAACAGAAAACGTTACTTTCACTCTGCGCTGTCTACAAAAGCTTCTTCAATGAATCTTGGCTTTTTTGACCTTTGTACAGAAAATCTCATCCATGTGTTAATAGAAGTTTCACTTGATTTAGCTTGCAATTAGAGTAAAACTTCGTCTATTAAAGGAAAAAGTTCTGGTTGGGTATGGTAATGAACAACATTAACCAAATACCTCTTACCTTATTGTTATTACCTTGTTACCTTATCTTGCTAGTTTTAATGATTTATTTTTCATTTTTTTAAAGAAAATCTTGAGTTTCAAGTTCTTTCCCTCCCTTCAGCTCCTCCCCTATCCACTAAGAAGGCAAACAATATATCACTTATACATATGAAATCATACAAAACATATTAGTCATGTTGCAAAAAAATCTTTTAAAACAGTTTTTCTCAGGCATCATGTTAGTATGTGCAGCATATTTCGCCTCCTCCCCCCACCAATTTTTTTTTATGAAAATAATTATTCTGTCCTCTGCTAAATAACCTAGCCCTTTCCTCTGACCTTTCATTGTCTATAGTTGTAAGAGTTTAATTCCTTTGAAGAGTTTAATCTCTTTAATCATTTTCTATTCTAAAGTAGAGGACTAGTCAGGGAATGTCAATTTAATTTGTAAATTAAACGTAGATGGAAAATTAAATCAACTTGCCATCAACATTTCTGGCACATTAATGTTGTTTTACTAGTCTCAGAACATTATAATTTCTTTTTAATTAACAATATTGTTGCAGGAATTAACACTGAAAAATATTTTTAAAACGAATACATAAATAACATTCAAAATTCTGAGTTATGGTTATTTTATTTTATTTTAATTTAGTTTTTTTTTTAGTTCCAAATTCTTACACACCCCCACCAATAGAGAGGCAAGAAATACAAAACCCTGTGCAATTTGTGAAATCATGCAAAATAAATGTTTGCATTAGCAATGTCCTGGAGAGGAAAAAAAGGTAAGAAAGAAAAAATATGCTTCAATCTGCACTGAGTACATTAGTTTTCTTTCTGGAAGTGGAAAGCATTTTTCATCAGGAGTCCTTTGGAATTGTGGTGGGGTCATGGTGTTAGTCACTCAGTCTTTCACAGTTGAGTCTCTTTACAATGTAGCTGTTACTGTGTAAATTGTTCTGGTTCTGCTCACTTCACTTTGTATCAGTTCAGATGTCTTCATAGGTTTTTTTCTGACGCCATCTCCATCATTTCCTACAGGACAATAATATTCCATCACATTCATGTAACATAACCAGTTAAGCCATTTCCCAGTTAATGAGCATCCCTTCAGTTTCCAATTGTTTGGCAGCACACAAAGAGCTGCTATAAATGTTGCTTTACAGATAGGTCCTTCACTTCTTTCCTTGAGCTTCTGGAGGTATAGAGCTAGTTTAATAGTTCGTTTTAACAGCTTTTTGAGCGTAGTTCCCAATTGCTTTTGAGAATAGTTGGGATAGCTGACAGCTCTGTCAACAATGCCTTAGGGTACTTGTTTGCCCAAGTCAGCTCCAACATTTGTTATTCCTTTTCTGTCATCTTAGCCAGTCTCATGGTTGTGAGTTAGTACCTCAGATTTAATTTGCATTTCTCTAATTATTTTTCATGTGACTATTGATGGCTTTGATTGCTTTCTCTAAGAAGTAGCTATTCATATCCTTCCATCATTTATCAGTTGGGGAAGTGTGGTTGGTGCGTTGTTGTTGTTAATTCATTCGGTCATTTCTTACTCTTTGTGACCCCATGTATCATAGCATTCGAGGCTCTTCTATCCTTCACTATCTGCTGAAGTCTGTCCAAGTTCATATTCTTTGCTTCCATGATACAATTTATCCATCTCATCCTCTGCCATCCCCTTCTTTTGCCTTCAGTCTTTTCCAATTCCAGATCTTTTCTAGTGAGTCCTGTTTTCTCATTATATGGCCAAAGTAAGCTTCAGCTTCAGTATTGGTCCTTCCACTTAATAGCCTGAATTAATTTCTTTAGGCATTGACTGATTTGATCTCCTTGCCATCTAAGGGGATCTCAGAAGTCTTCTCTAGCATCACAATTTAAAGGCATCAGTTCTGCAGTACTCAACTTTCCTTATACTCTTACTGTCACAGCCTTCCTTTCCTAACTAGAAAAACCATAGCTTTGACTATGTGGACCTTTGTTGGAAAGTGGTGTCTGCTTTTTTAGAATGATGTCTTTATTGGCCATGGCTTTCCTTCCAAGGAGCAAGTGTCTTTTAATTTCATGGCTACGGTAGTCATCTGTGGTGGTCTTTGAGTCAAAGAATATAAAATCTGACATTGTTTCTATTTCTTTTCCCTCTACTTGCAGGAAGTGATGAGACCAGTTGTCGTGATCTTGGTTTTTTAATGTTAAGCTTCAAGACAGCTTTACACTGTCTTCTTTCACCCTCATCAAGAGGATTCTTAATTCTCCTTTGCTTTTTCTGCCATCAGAGTGGAGTCATCTACATATGTGAGATAATTGGTATTTCTCCCAACAGCCTTAATTCCAGCCTAGCATTTCACATGATGTACTCTGCATAAGAGTTAAATAAATAAGACGATATAAAGCCTTGTTGTACCCCTTTCCCAATCTTAAACCAACCAATTGTTCCATGTTGAGTTCTGACTTGCTTCTTGACCCGCATAGAGGTTCCTCAGGACATAAACAAGATAATCTGATGCTCCCATTCCCATCTCTTTGAGGACTTCCCACATTTTGTTTTCATCCACACAGTCAAAGGCTTTGGTGTAGTTGATGAAGCAGAAGTACATGTTTTTCTAGAACTCCTCCCTTTCTATCTCCATAATCCAGTGAATGTTGGCAGTTCCTCTGCTTCTTTGAAAACCAGCCTTGTCTTCTGGTAGTTTTCAGTTAACATAGGCTGAAGCCTAGCTTGCAGGATCATAAGCATAACCTTGCTGGCACATGAAATGAGTGCAGTTGTCCAGCAATTTGAACATTCTTTGGAAGTGCCTTTTTTTTGTTCTTCGTTTTTTAAAATAATATTTTATTTTTTCCTAATTATATGTGAAAACAAATTTTAGCATTCTTTTTTTAAAAGTGAGTTCCAAATTCTCTCCCTCTCTCCCCTCTTCCTGAGACAGTAAGCAGTTTGATATAGGTTATACATGTGCAACCATGCAAAACACATTTCCATATTAGGTTGTGAAAGAAGACACAGACCAAAAAAACTAGCCTATAAAAAAAAAGTGAAAAATAGTATGCTTTGTTTAACATTCAGGCTCCCATCAGTTCTTTCTTTGGATGTGGATATCATTTTTCATCATGAGTGCTTTGTATTGTATTGCTGAGAACAACTAAGTCATTTACAGTTGATCATCATACAATATTGGTGTTTCTGTGTACAATGTTCTCCTGGTTCTGCTCACTTTACTTTGCATCAGTCCACGTAAGTCTTTCCAGGTTTTTTCTGAAATCATCCTGCTTGCCGTTTCTTATGGCCCAACAATATTCCATTACAATCATATACCACAATTTGTTCAGCCATTACTCAATTGATGGACCTCCCTTCGATTTGCAATTCTTAGCCACTACAAAAAGAGTTTCTATAAATAGTTTTGTACGAATAGGTCCTTTCACCTCTTTTTTAAAAAAAAAATCTTTTTGAGATGTAGATCTAATAGTGGTATTGCAGGGTCAAAGGGTATGCACAGTTTTATAGCTCTTTGGGCATAGTTCTGTATTGCTCTCCAGAATGGTTGGATCAGTTTACAACTCCACCAACAGTGCATTAATATCCCAATTTCCCCACATCCCTTCCAGTATTTATCGCTTTCCTTTTTTTTGTCGCATTAGCCATTCTGATAGGTGTGAGGTGGTACCTCAGTATTGTTTTAATTGTCATTTCTCTAGTTAATAATGGTTTAAAGCATTTTTTATATGACTAGATAGCTTTGACTTCTTTATCTGAAAACCACCTGTTCATATCTTTTGACCATTTATCAATTAGGGAATGATAGCATTGCCCTTCTTTAGCATTGGGATGTAAATTGATCTTTTCCCATCCAGTGGCCACTGTTGAGTTTTCCAGATTTTCTGGCATATTGAATGTCACATTTTAACAGTGTCATCTTTTGGGATTTTAAATAACTCAGCTGGAATTCCATCACTTCCACTAGCTTTATTGTTAGCAATGCTTCCTAATACCCACTTGACTTCATTCTCTAGGATATCTGTCTCTAGATCAGTAACTACACACCATCATGGTTGTCTATGAAGTTAAGATCTTTCTTATATAATTCTCTTGTATATACTTGCTTCCTCTTCTTAATCTCTTCTACTTCTGTTAAGTTTCTACCATTTTTGTCTTTTTATCATGCCCAATTTTGCATGAAACATTCCCTTGATATCTCTGATTTTTTGGGAAGAGATCTTTTTTCTTTCCTGTTCTGTTGCTTTCTTCTATTTCTTTGCATTGCTCATTTAAGAAAACCTTTTTGTCTCTCCTTGCTATTCTTTGGATTTCTACATTCAGTTGGGTATATCTTTCCCTTTCTCCTTTCCCTCTTGCTTTCATTCTTTCTTCAGCTATCTGTAAAGCCACATCAGACAGCCATTTTACTTTCTTGGTTTTTTTTTGTTTTTTGAGATGTTTTTGGTGCCTCCTGTACAGTATCACATATCAGGCACTCTGTCTACCAGGTCTAATTCCTTAAATCTATTCATCACTTCCACTTCGTGTTCATAAGGGAAGTTATTTAGGTCATGTCTATATGCTATGATGGTTTTCCTTACTTCCTTCAGTTTAAGTCTAAATTTTACAATAAAGAAGTTCATGATCCGAGCCACAGTCTGCTTTAGATCTTGTTTTAACTGACTGTGTGGAGATTCTCTACCTTTGGTTGCAACGTATAAAATCAGTCTGATTTTGATATTGACCATCTGGTGATGTCCATGTGTAGAATCACTTTTTGAGTTGTTGAAAAAGAGTGTTTACTATGATGAGTGAGTTATCTTGACAAAACCTTATTAGTCTCTGCCTTGCTTCATTTTGTACTCCAAGAACGAACAAACTTGCCTGTTATTGCAGTCATCTTTTGGTTTCCTGCTTTAGCATTCCAATTCCCTGTGATGAATGTGACATCTTTTTTTGAGGTTATTTCTAGGTGTTGTAGGTCTTCATAGAACTGAGCAACTTTGGCCTCTTTGGTGTCAGTGATTGGAGCATAGACTTGTATTACTGTGATGTTGAACAGTTTGCCTTGGATATTATTCTGTCATTTTTGAGATTATAACCCAGTACTTCTACTCTCACCCTTTTATTGACAGGGGGCTACTCCATTTCTTCTAAGGGATTCTTGCCCTATAGTACTATATGTAATGATCACCTGAATTAAAATTAATATATTCTTATCTACTTAAGTTCACTGGCACCCAAGATGTCAGTGTTTTAATCTTTCCATCTCCTTGACCACACCTAGCTTATGTTGGTTCGTAGATCTCACATTCCAGGTTCTTATACAGTACTGATCTTTACAGTATCAGACTTTCATTTTGTCACCAAACATCTACAGCAGAGGTTCCTTTTGGCTTTGGCCCAACTGTTTCATTCTATCTGAAACGACTTATGGTTGTTCTCCCCTCTTCCCCCATAACATGTGGGACCCTTTCCGATCTGAAGGGCTTATCTTCTGATATCATGTCCTATATAATTTTAATACTCTCCATAGGGTTTTCTTGGTAAAGATACTAGAGTGGTTTGTCATTTCCTTCTCCAGTGGATCACCTTTTGTCAGAACTCTGATTATGACCTGTCTGTCTCAGGTAACCCTACATGGGATAGCATGGCTCATAGTTTCGTTGAGCTACACAAGCCCCTCTGCCACAACAAGGCAGTGATTCAGGAGGGGTTGGTTAGTTTACAGAAGAACGATTACCAGAAAACTTATTCATATAAAATTCAAATTCAGCTAACGTTCATTTAGTTCTTACCTTTAGTAGAAAAGTATACTAGGAAGATACAAAATGTAAATATACCATGACTCCTGCCTTTACAAAACTGACACTCTAAAAAGAGGGAGATAAGACACACAGGCACAATATACAATGATAATCATTAAGTGTATTAGAGAAATACAAAATAAAGTGTTTTCCAAGATCCAAGAAAAATGATTACCAATATGGGGTTCAAGGAAGGCTTTATGTCAGAATAGGCTATTAAGTTGAGATTTTTAGATGGATAGGAATTCAACATATAAAGAAATGTAGATAGGACATTCCAGGCTTGGGCTGTATCAGAAGTGATAAAGCTCTAGGTAGCTTTAAGAAACAGAACGCATCCCCACCAGATCCCTCCAAAAACCTATAGGAAATAGCTCTGAACCAATTCTGGAGCTGCAGAGCCCACAGGATAGTGTAGGGAGGCAGGGCTCTAGCCCAGGACAGTCTGGATGGTCTCTGGGTGGGGTCTATCCCCCATGGAGCTGGGGGCGGAGGGGAGCTGAGCCCAGCTTGGGCCCTGAGGACCAGACCAGGAGCCAGGTGGAGCGTGCCCTAGAGGCCTGAATCAATGAGCTGCGGCAGTTACCAGACTTCTCAACCCACAAACACCCAAGTTCAACAGAATAGGTTAATGGGAGAAGCTGCTGGGGACTGGGATAGAGTTTGCTGTTTGGCCACCGCCCGTGGGGCAGCAGAGGTGGGGCAGCTACAGAACTACAGCTACAGTTGCTTCTGGCCCCAGGCCCACCTGGTGGGAGGAATTAAGTGGTGGATCAGAGCAGGAGTGAACAGCCTGCAGCTCATTGATTGGTGACAAAGAAGAACAAAACATACAGCCAGAAGAAGTCAACAAAGTCAAAGAGCCTACAACAAA
>CM053623.1:326473498-326483516 GCA_028646595.1 Phalanger gymnotis | reverse complement strand
AAAAAACCCCATAGTGTGGGAGAGTGACGGGGCATCCTAGTAACAAGTATGCATAGTTAAGCCATACAGATTCCCACGTTGACTTTGTCTAAAAGTTCACTAAACTGCATATGCCCTTTGACCAAGAGATAGCACTGGTAGACCTCTACTCCAGGGCTGTGCAACCTTAGGTTTTTATTGAAACATAATAGACAATATATTTTGATTTGCCATCTTAATGAGAGCTCGGCAGTAGCTCGGCTTCGTTTACTAAAGCATTTATGTAAATTTCTATGCTTATAGGCGGGCTACGTAAATTCATGCTTTGGACAACCCTGATCTACTCCAAAGATATCAAAGAAGGAAGATCTAAATCTATGTAATCATTTATAGTAGTTCTTTTTCTAGTGGCAATGAATTGAAAACTAAAGGAAGTGGCCATCATTTGGGGAGTTGAGGAACAAATTACGGTTGTATGCAATGAACAACTCTCCTTCTTACTTAGCTAAAGCTAGTCACCACCAGGTTTTGTCTGCTAGGGAGTGATAACAGGAGCAGCTAGAAAGCTCTGATTCATCTGAACAGCTGCTTGCCCAATCTTCAAGTCTCATGTGGTAATGGCTCTTGTTAAGTGGGCAAGTGGTTACCTGCTTGACTGACTTCATCATATATCCATTATTTACCCAAGCCGTTAATGTAAATTATTAATTTTAGAATATAAATTTAACATTTGTTCCTAAAATAATTCATCTGATACATAATTATTGCTTGGCCATCCTTGTTGACCCAACTTTCTTATTTTAAGTAATAAAAAAAAATAATTTATTACCAGCATGAAAAAAATGCTGCTTCCTTTCTCTCTCTCTCTCTCTCTCTCTCTCTCTCTCTCTCTCTCTCTTCTTTTTTTTTTTTAGTGTCCTGCTTTGATTTTTTTTATTATCTATTTTGTAAATAAGGTCTTTATCAGAGAAATTTGCTGCAAGGATTTTTTTTCTCCAGTTAATTTTTTCCTATTAATGGTAGCTTTATCGGATTTGCTTATGCAAAAACTTTAATTTTATGTAATCAAAATGATCCATTTTATCTTCTACTCTCCTCTCTATTTCTTGTTTGCTCATATACTTTTCTTCTTTCAGTAGATCAGATGGATATTTTTTTTCTATGTTTCTCTAATTTGCTTATAATGTGATCTTTTATATCTAGGTCATATATCCATTTAGAGCTTATCTTGGTATAAGGTATGAGATATTCATCTGAATCTAATTTCTTCTGAACTGCTATCCAATTTTCCCCAACAATTTTTGTCAAATAATGAGACTTTATTTCAGTAGCTAGAGAGTTTACTTTTATGAAATACTAGGGTACTAGATACGTTTTCTTCTGTATGTCACGTAGCTAATTTGTTCCACTGACCAATCAATCTGCTTTTAAATTAGCGCCAGGGGCAGCTAGGTGGTGCAGTGAGTAGAGCACCAGCCCTGGAGTCAGGAGGACCTGAGTTCAAACCCATCCTCACACACTTGACAAACTTACTAGCTGTAAGACCCTGGGCAAGTCGCTTAACCCCAATTGCCCTGCCTTCCCCCCCCCCCAAAAGAGGAAGAATTACTGCTCTGTAGTAGAATTTGGAGGTCGGACACTACTAGATCTCTTTCATTGCCACTTCTTTTCACTATTCCCCTAAGATTCTTGACCTTTTTTGCCTGTATATAAATTTCATTTTTATTCTAGTTCTGCGCATTAATTTTTGGTAGTTTGATTAGTGTGGCATTGAGTAAGTAATTTAACTTAGATGGTATTGTCATTTTTATGATATTGACTTGTCCTACCCCAGAGCAGTGAATCTTTTTCTAATTATTTAGTTCTGCATTTCTGTAAACAGTGATTTTTGCAGCAAGTTTTTCTGATAAAGGTGTCATTCCAAGACACATAAAGAACTGATTCAAATTTATAAATTTATATTGTGTTTTGTTTTTCTTTAATTTTATTTTTACCTCCAATTTCTTTCCCTTTCCTCCCCATTGAGAAAGCCAGAAAAACAAAACCTGTTTCAAACATGCGCAGTTTGGCAAAACAAATGTCCACATTAGCCAGATCCAAAAAAATTACCCCAGCCTGCATTCTGAGTCTTTCACCTCTCTTTCCAGAGGTGGGTAGCATGTTTTATCCTGAATCTTCCTGGAATTATGGTTTCAATTTTGTTGATCAGAATTCCTAGGTCTTTTAAAGCTATTTGTCTTTACTAAATTGTTGCTATTATAGAAATTGTTTTCTAGATTCTGCTCATTTCCCTTTGCATCAGTTCGTAGAAATCTTCCCAAGTTTCTCTGAAGCCATCCCCTCCATCATTTCTTACAATACAATTGTAATCCATCACATTTACTTACCATAGCTTGTTCACATATTTCTGGTTGATAGGCATACCCTCAGATTCCAATTCTTTGCCACTACAAAAATAGCTGCTATAAATATTTTTGTATATGTTGTGGTCTTTTCCCTCATTCTTTGATCTCTTTGCAGGTATAGACCTAGTAGCAGTATTGCTGGGTCAGAGGGTATGAATTTAGTAGCTGTTTGAACATAGTTCCAAATGGCTTCTCAGACTAGCCATATCAGTTCTCAGCTCTCCAGTGGTTTTTCCCACAACTTCTCTCGCATTTTCCAGTTTATTTTTTTTTTTTGCCAACTTTGCTAAACTGATTGGGCATGAGATCATATTTCATAGTTGTTTTAATTTTCACCTCTCAAATTATTAGTAAATTAGAGCATTTATTCTTAGATTTTTTTCCTCTGAAAACTTTTACTCATACTCTTGGACCATTTATCACTTGGGGAAGACCCCTTTCCCAATAAAAGGATAAAAAAAAGATATGAACAGTCAGTTCCCAAGGGAAGAAACCGAAGTTATCTTTAGCTATATGAAAACATTCTCGGAAATCATTACCAATTAGAGAAATGCTAATTAAGCAGTTCTGAGATCCATCTCACAGATTGGCAAGGATGACAAAAAAAGAAAATAATAAATATTGAGAGGCTTGGGAAAATAGGTATAATGATGAATTGTTGGTGAACCTGTGAATACATACAATCATTCTAGAAAACAGTTTGGAATTAAACACAAAAAACACTATGCGTCAGTGGCCCAGCTATACGCACTGCCAGGCCTGTACAAAAAACACTGCGTGTCGGTGACCCGGCTATATGCACTGCCAGGCCTGTACAAAAAACACTGCACATTGGTAACCTGGCTATACGCATTGCCAGGCCTATACGAAAGACACTACATGTCAGTGACCCAGCTATATGCACTACCAGGGCTATACTCCAGAAGATCAAAGTAATAGGAAGAGGTCCTATATGTACCAAAATATTTTTAGCAGCTCTTTATTTGATGGCAAGAAAATGGAGACCAAAGGGCTGCCCGTCACTTGAAGAATAACTAGAAAAGTTATGACCCATGAATGTGATGGAGAAGGAGAAGATCTCAAGAGAACTGATTCAGAGTCAAGTGAGCAAAATCAAAAGAGTGATTTCTATAATAACAACAGTTCTATAAAGACAAACAGCTTTGAGAGCTCTACAAACTGTGACCAATATGCCGACCATCCATGATTCCAGAAGAACAGTCAGGAAACATACTCTTCATCTCCTTGTAAAGTAGTGGTACATTCAGGGTACAGTATGAGACATACTTTATGTATATTGTTTTGGATGACTACATATTTGTTATAGGGAACTTGTTTTTCCTTTCTCCTCTTTTTTATTAAAGAGAGAGGCGGAGAAGAACAAAAATAGATTTTTGTTAATTAAATTTTTCTTTTAAATCGAGAGGTTGGAGGGGTGCTACAGATGTGTGATGTTTCATGTGCTTTCAAATGAGATCACCATATTGTTGTCTGTAAATGTTTGTACTATAAAAATAGAACACATTAATAGAACTTTAAAAAAAAGGAAACTGAATATGAAGAAAGGGATTTTACTTTGGTGTGAGCAAAATTTTTATGATATGGGGAAGGATAGACAGGGTGGAAAATTAGGTAAAATTTGCAGAAGCCAAATTTTCAGTACTGCTATACCCCAATTGCTGTGGTTCCACGTAATTTATTAACTCCTTATTCAGACTTTATAATTGAAACTGTTTCAGGCCTTGGGGTCTTATTTTGTTTTTCTCTTAAGAAAATATATTTTCAGTTTTATAATGCCTCTTCACTATTAAATTATTATTATTAAAACTATGAATCATGGAACTGTAGAACTGATAAAGGAAACTTAGAAATCACTTAGTACAGACGTCAACAAACTACATTCAAAGGACAGAAGTAGCCTCCTTCCCCTCTCCCCCAAGATTAAACTGGTTCCTACATTTTAAATACAATAAAACTTTATACTAAAATGTAGAAACCATTCTTAGCTCGTGGCCATACAAAAACAGGTGGCTTTTCTTACCCTTGATTAATCATCCATTAATAATAAAAAATTTTATTATATATGTGACAAATACCAGTCAGCTAAGAATCAGAGCAAATATGGGGTGATTCTCCAACCAGTGCCCCCAAATTTGAACCATTTACATTGGAATCAGGAGGAGGGGAAAAGAGTAAATAAATTTAAAGTTAAATTCATAAATTTAGCACTAAAGGGCACTCTGATCATCTAAGCCAGAGCCTTCATTTTACAAATAAGACTGGCCTACAGGCATTGAATAACTTGTCCACAGTTACCCAGATAGTAATTAATAGAACCAAGATTCAGACCCAAGGCCTCCGACTACAAATCTAGCTTATCACCATTGTACCATCATGGATCTTAAGAATGTAAAATCAAATAAATGGAAAATATGTCTGCTCTGGTACCTTTTTAATTAGTCTAGCATATTCTTTTTTTAAACAACATAATTATAACCAATGTCTATGCTGTTCTGGTAATCTCTTCCTTTGTCATTTTATATGTCTGGATATTCCTGGTATTCTTGTTATTTATTTTTTATGGTGCCATAACCTTCTGTTGAATTTATTTTATGCTGCCTTTCTCCAGTAGGTGGACATATTGATTATTTCTCATTTTTTGCTATTATGAAATAGCCACAAACGTTTGTATGTAGATAAGACTTTTCACTCCTTTTTGTGATTTTTTTTTTTAGGATAAAGCACTAGTGATGTAATTGTTGGGTCACAAGATAAGATTAATTTTGTACCTCAAAAAGTTTATGCTAGCTTATGTTCCACTGACAATGTAATACAGTGTCTGGTTACTGCAGTACCATGACTATTTCATTTTATCATGTTTTGCTATTTTTTATAATTTAGTGTGTACAAGGTTTTTCTTTGGCTGTTTTGACTTATAGTTCCCTGATTATTAAGGATTTGGGTATTTTTTTGATGTGGATTATTTCCAATTTATATTTCTTCCTTCAAAAATACCTGGTCTTGTCCTTTGACCATTTCTCTTGGAGAATGCTTATTACTTTTGATAGGTCATTAGAGACCTTTCCCTAATAAGTTTGCAGTACAGTCTTTTTTAATTACAAAAAATTTTATTTTAAATATACTCCCTGCTATTATGAAAAAATATTTTTCTAAAATAAACCCATTTTATTTTCAATAATCTCTTTTTTCAGTTCAGTAAGCATTTATTAGGCATCAGCTATTATTAAGCACTGTGCTAAGTTCATATGAGAGAAAAATAACTCAGGGTCTCCTATTAAGGAGCATTTCTACAAGTGGGAATTGATGTTTCTCTTCTCCATAGTTAAGACAAATATAATATTCCTTGCTCTAATGAATTTTTAATTGTTTTCTATTTAGATCATTTAACTCATTACAGTTGATAGTAGTGTTTGGCATAAGGCATGACTATTTAACAGCTTCACTAAGCAACTCTTTAATTTTCTCAGAAATTTTCACTTTACTGGTAATTCCATATCCCTGTATGTTTTAGACTAGAGTTCAGCAAACAGTTAACTTTTTATACACAGGGGAAGCCAGAAAGAGAACCCAAATATTGTTCCGTTAATCGTTTCTCTTTTTTTCCATATGTACCAAAAACATTTTTGATTCTCCCTTTCAGTAGTAAATTTCTCTTCTCCAGTTCAGTTTCATAGTTCTCAATATGAGTGCTCATCTATCTGGTTTTTCTTATGGCTTTAACTGTTGCTATGAAGTATCCTATTCAGATTTTCATAAAATTTGAGATTTTCATTTGCTGAACCATGAGCAAGGAACATTTCTATCTCCTCATATGTATGGGTGTGTGAACCGAAGCTCAGAGAGACAATATTGCTCACCCCAAGACTCATAATGAGCTAATTCATGGCAGAGCCTAGATGCAACCCCAGCTTTCCTAGTTCAATGTCCGTTACTGTTGTACCACACTGTCCCTCTTATAAAAGCTTCATTAATCTAGTATTTAATTAGAATATATCTGAGTCAAGTCTACTTCATAAAGTTCACTTAGCCCATTAGAATCAACTCATAATTATCCATTTGTATTTAGAATGGTGGGGGGAAGAAGGGGCTTAATTTTAATCTTTCATGTTTTAAAGACTCTTTCTTTTGTATGTGCTGATGCTTGTATTCTTAGAGCCTAGTGCATTTTTGATCCTATCAGTTGCTTTTATGATTAGTCTATAATTTAAAAAGACCTAAGTAAAATGTGGACGTTGAAGAAGTAATTACTAGCCTGATTCTAAGGTTACAGCTTGGTAAGTATTAGGTTGTTGTAGCAGGATTTAAAAATGTCATGAGGCCTTGCAGTTCTTAATGCTTACTCCTTAGGGTTGTACATCCTTTTTAAGTAAAATAACAGAAGAAAAAACATTAAAAGTTTAATAATCTTTATTATGACCAACTTCTTAGTTGGGTGTACTCTATGGCTAACCCTATGAAACAGGGTCGGTCATGAGAGATTGTGAAGTTAAACTAAAGAAGTAAAAGCCAAATATGGTGGAAACACAGACATATTAGAAGGCATGCTCAGTTATGCTATACTGATAGAAAGAAGGAAGCCTTGGCCTTTTTTTTTTTCTGTAAATCATATTTGTATGAACTGAAATATAGAGATTTCCACCCACTAACATTTTAATTCTAATTTTACCATTTTATCATAAAATCGCACTGAGAATGGACCTTAGGTCATCAAATCCAAAGCCTGCACACTGCCTCTGTAACAGTCCCACAAATGGTTCTTAAACTTTAACTTTTTCCTGTTAAGGAACAGCAAATGAAATGGGTCATAGAGCCCAAATATAATATTTCTTCTTGTGCTCTCTCTACAATTTATCAGTCATCAGTCAACAAGCATTTAGTTAGTATTTAGTATTGCAGGCACTAGGCTGAGCTCCTGGGATATAAGAAAAAAGCTAAAGTAGCCCCTGCTCTCACAGCTTTACATTCTCTAGAGAAGGATCTTTATTATTCAGACATCATAAATGTATTTTAAAACTGAAGCTCCTTTTATTCTCCTACACCACCTCCAACAAAGCTGACATAATTATGTTCAAGTGTGACTCACAACTTGTATAATAGCAACTGTGTTCAGAAAACCAAAAAAATAAGTAACCTAGCTAATGTTATTTGTGTTCAGTTTTGCATATGCATTTTTATTTATAAAGATAGAGGGAAAGGAAGGAAATGAGCATTTATATAGAGGCTGCTATGTGCCAGGCACTGTGCTAAGCTCTTTACAAATATTATCTCATTTGATCCTCACAGCAACCCTGTGAGGTAGGTGCTATTTTATTCCCATTTTACACTTGAGAAAATTGAGGCAAATAAAGCAGTAAAGTATCTAAGGCTGGATTTGAACCGAGGTCTTCCTGACTTTCCAGACCCAGAGCTCTATCCATGGCATCACCAGCTGCCCCATAGAAGAAGAAAACACCAATCGATAAACTATGCACTTGGTTATTCTGTGCCATGAAATTTTGATAACCAGACCCAAAGGAAAAAAAATATTGTCACATGGGCTGCCTTGAAGGAAAAGGGCTTACAACACTGTAAGGGTTATGAAACTTTTAATATTTTTTCTTGTTAGACTACCTGTCTCATTTAGAGTAAAATTTATATTAATAATAATGACGATGACTGACATTTACATTGTGCTTTAAGGTTTGCAAAGTGCTTTACATACGTTGTTATTTGAGCCTAGTATCAGCCCTGTCAGGTAGATATTATAGGTGTTATCTCTGTTTTACAGATGGAGAAACTGAGGCTTAAGGAGATCAAATGATTTTCCCACGTTCATGATTGTTGCTAAAAGTGTTAGAGGTGGGATTTTAATCCAAGCCCAGAACTCTAGTTACTGATCTGATGTTATAGTTGTTAAGTAAAATTTCCATCTCTTCAAAATTACTGCCCCTTTTAATGACCCCTTACACACTACTCCCAACAAATTAACATGCTTTACATTCAGTGTAGAATCCTGAGTCATAATTGTACTAATTAATTCTGGCCTAATTTTTAACACAATCAGATGTTTCCATTAATCAGTAATACATTGGACCCAGAGCACCAAAATATTCAGTGATATATAAAACTGGTTCATAAGACTTTTCATATTTGAAAATGCAATTTATAAGATTTATTGAATAAAATGCAGTGTATAATGAAATTAAATCAGAGTAACTGAGTGGTGTTTTTTTTTTTAATGAATCCATACCAAGAGTACTGTTTCAGAATTGCCCAGTAGATGCTAGGTGAGTTGTCAGGGGAAAATATGCTAATATTTTTATGTACTAAGAAGATAGCATTGCCCAAGATAACCTTATTTTGTACAGTTGCCTATTTAGTTATAAAAGCTACACATTTATGTTATACTAGTAAAACATATGCTTTAGCTTAGTTTTTTTGGTTCTAGCAATAGTATGGTTACAAACAAACAAATTATATTCTTTTTCATCCTATTTCAATAAGTTTAGTTAATAGTAACTTTTTCCTCATTGTTTTAAACATTGAAAGAGCAAAGTTGTTAATTTGAAAAATTCATCTTGATTTCTAGATTAAATATTTTTCTGCCAATGATATTCATATTTTTCTATAAGGTTTACTAATATATAACTAGGTTAGTTATATAACCTACATATTTTCTTTATTTTAGGAAGAATTTGGCTACAATGCAGATACGCAGAAACTGCTGGCTAAAAATGGTGAAACTCTTCTTGGAGCTATTAATTTTTTTATTGCAAGTGTGAACACTTTGGTGAGCAAAACAATAGAAGATACATTGATGACTGTGAAACAGTATGAAAGTGTCAGGTGAGTATATCTTTTTGTTGTAGTGTCCATATTTTAGACAGTCCTCAAAACTAATCCGTGAATCTTAACTGGTAAAATTAATTTTAAGATAATTATGTTAACTTATGGCGTAAGTTAAAATGTACATAAGGGTTTTCATTTTTTTTCCCCCTTCCCTATCAAGACACTTAGATATGAGTGGGAAAGGAAAAGAAATCCATGATATAAGATTATTTTTTAATAACTAAAAGAATTTCAGGGCTTAGTCAATAGAAAATGTTCCTTCTTACTTAAGACCCTTCAGCTGAATTCTTTGTCTAGATTTACTACAAGTTAACACCAAGTTTCTCACGTGCATATCTAAAGATCATGAGCACAATAGAATTGTCTTAGGATGTTTCATCTTCTTACCTTTGCAAACCTTTTGCCTAAGATTCTCTGTCCCTTGGTAACTTGGGTTTTGAAGCTGTCAGGTGGAAATATTTGCTGCCTACCTTCCAGATAAGTTCAAAGAATTAGATTTAATTGTAGTTGTAAGTAATTTTGAACTATTTAGATAAAAAAATCATACACAGAACAAAGTATGATTGCTGGTTTTGTTCTTAACTTAATGGGATAAATTGAAGTTGCTGCTTTGTTCTGTTTATGACCACTAGTAATTTTCTTTTGAGATAAACCAAGTAACTTTCAGGGACTTTTTTCAGGAAACCAGTCTTAGCTAAATGTAAGTATAAAATGTTAAACTTAAATCATCCAGTTAAATTTGTTTTGTCTTTTGAGCACCACTACAAAGTAACTACATCTAGTTA
>CM053623.1:326440290-326473398 GCA_028646595.1 Phalanger gymnotis | reverse complement strand
GGGGGGAAATTTTCTTTTTTTTTTTTTGTTGCTATTCCAAATATTTTAATAAGAGTTCTCTGGAAGGCATTTAAAACACCAGTTTGTGAGAATAAACTCAGTTGGAGAGAGAGAATACAGAACACAGGTAGCCACGGAGCTGAGGAATTTTCTTGATTTGGAGCAGGATCTGAGAGGCCGCTGTTCTCTGATCAGCCTTACACTGCTCTGTAATCTTGTATTTCTCTTTTTCTGTGTCAAAAATCTCTCCTTAGGGTCTAGGTTTACGGAGCCTCTTCTTCTCGAAGTAAGCATTAGTAAGGTGATTTGGAGTTTTTACTCCTGAAAGGTTAACCCTGGTAGAGGTGGCAATGACAGATTTCTGATGGGTCCCTCTCAGAGGAACACGGTTGATGGTCAGAGGTCCAGTCACCAGTAGCAAGCCGCTACACAGCTGCTTCAGGAAAACCTCTCGCTTACCCCTGTGGCGGCCAGTGAGCATGGTCAGAACAGTGCCTGGGGTCATGCTAGTGCCAAGTCGCCTCACATGCCAGTGAAGGGCTTTTTGCCATGACTTGGCAGCTTTCTAGGCACATCCTCAGTAGGGTAATACGTAGGCAGTTTTCAGATCTTTACCACACGGGTTCCTCCATTCTTTTTACCACCAACTGGCTCTGAGATAGTAGCAGGCACCTTTTCTTTCTTTTTCCTTTCAGGCTGGGTTTTTGGTGCAGCGTATTTCCACTTGTCCATGGCTCTCTGGGAATACATTGCAGACCTGGAGAACGTACTGACCCCTCAGGCCAGGACTGGGTTCCTACTGCAGTGCTTTGGAGGCTTTTCACCACCTTTTCAGCCATATCTTTCTCCTCTCTTTTTTTTTTTTCCATTTTTGAGCTCCTTTGGTTCCTTTGGGGGCTTTGTGTCCACCATCTTGCTTGAGAGAAGGGGAAGACGGGAAATTTTCTTTAGTAAAAGCCTTATATAGGTAGATTTGGTCCTTAGTTGTAAGATAAAAAAACAAAATGAAACTCCTCAACCTCTCATTGCCCTTTTACGCTTCTTAATTTCCTTAGGACAATAATTTTTTTTTTCCACATTTGTACCTAAATGCCATTACTGAGAAGGAGAAGTAACACCTTTGGGATAGAAGATGAATGTATACATTTAATTAAATTCCCTCGTTATCCAGTTCCTTTCTCTTCTTTTTCCCTCTTCTCTCTACCCTACACCCCCATTCCCCTTCCGGGCCAAACTTCTTCCTTTACCTAAATTCATTATTTTTTTCCTATGCTACCATTTTCCTAGATATTTTGACTTTGTAACTTGAATCATCTTTGAATCTCTCTTTTACCCTTTTCCCAAGTTCTTTTGATTCTGCTTTATAAAATTTCTCACCTTTCTATTCTTTCTACTCCCAATTAATTTCTTCACTTAATTCTTAGATTACAGTAGCCTTATAACTGATCTTCTTGTCTCTGGCCTCTTCTCCTTCCTCCCAAATTAATATTCTTAAACTGCTAGTTCTATGTCCCTGCTCTCTTCGGAAGCCTCTGGTGGTTTATTAAGGCTTCCAGGAGCAAATCAGAATTCCTTGGCTTCTAACCCAGTACTGTCCACTGAGCATTCCTTTATAGTTTTATCTCCTTGTTATTCCTTGACATCATTTCTCCTTTCTAACCAAACTAGTAGGCTTACTGTCACTGTTTCTATTTATCTTACTTATTCTATGTTCCATATATGGAATACCCTTCATGTCTTTGCCACCTAGCTAATTCAGAGTCAGGTCAAGCACCACTATGGAACCTTCCCTGACTGTTGCCCTTTCATTGGTCTTTGCCACCACTGAAATCTTTCATCACTTGTTATCTGGACCACTTTCTTTGACACTCAATTATGCACTGCTTTATCGTGGTTTATATGTATAAGCCTCTAACTGCATTGTACACTCTTTGAGGGCAAGAACTGTACTTTATACTTTGATGATCTCTCCAGCTGTGTCTTATACTGACTCTGTATGAAGACTCTCAATGAATGTTTGCTGCACAAATAAGTACCAGAGGTAAATCTGACCCTCGGTGTTAGCAGTTTGACCTCTAGGTGACTAGAATTCGGAGTGAGGCTAATAGAAATTTCTTAATTCCTCTTCAGTCTTTCTTTGCAGTGCCTTCATTTGGTTGTCATCACTGTTAGTCTTATCTCTTAACCCAAATACATGTACATGTATTATTGGAAAAGCTACTAATGCTTGATCCCTGCCCCCAAAAGGGTACTTTATACTAAGTACATTTTAGAATGCTTATTGTTAATTAATGAATTGATGAAATTTTCTTCTATTGATCTTATTCAGAAACAAAGACAAGCACACATAAGCTACAAAGCAGGAACTTTGTCTCTGTGCGATTATCTTTTAGCTATATGACCACAGGCTAGGTATCTTTTTTGTTCAGCATATAAGCATGGCGCCTGAACCTTGAGCTAAGTTAAAGAAGACCTTTAGATTTAAATTACGAGAGATTCTTTGACCCTGGCAAAAATGTGGTACAAATCTCTACCTCAATGTGCATAGCACATAGACTAACTGAAAAGTTGTGAATTAAATGGCATGTCACATGTACTAGACTAAGTGAGGAAGCAGGTAGCATTTGTGAAATAGATAATTGTTCCTTAAGCCATTTGTTTTGTTCTGCTAAGGTTTTGCCTCAAGTGAAGTAAGCTTGCCTGTATCCTTATCTTGGGTAGCCGTTTTTTGTCTCCTTCACTAGGATCGTTTTACCCTGTGAGTGTAGTGCATGATATTGATTTCCTTCATTGAGTTTAATCTAAGATCTTCCATTCTGTGCTATTTTATGAACTAGTGCAGGAACTCACCAGCTAAAACACTTCAGCAGATGACTTCAAGTTGAAACATTGAGCACAGCAGATTCAAAGAGAATCCCCAATTAAAAGTTTCTGTGGTGGAATTTTCTCCTCTGTCAAGGCTAGAAATATGTTGGCTTTTAGGGCAAGGGTCATCTGTTTGATCAGGACAGCAAGTGGCAATTTGGGTTGATGCCCGGGTGGCCTTTTAGATCTGACTATTATGTATTGTGTAAGATTATTTTCCAGCCCTCTGGTGCTTAGTGTATAGCTAGTCTTAATAAGAGCCCATTCAGCACTTTTTATTGCTCCACAGCAGCTACCAACAAAGGGGCCACTTGTATTAAAGGGTTTTCCTATGTGGACACCTGTCCTCTGGAAATTGGCTTTAGAAGCACCATACCATTTTAGACAAGCCACCAAATAGCATTAATTTTTCATCCTTTTCTGAATGAGCTGAATTCAAATTGGCAGCCAAGGAGTAAAAACATTGCTCATCCCTTTGCAAGCCAAGAGTGCCCTTGTTTTTGAAGAACCTAAGAGGATTTCTAGATTTCAGCCCCCATACATTTGCCCTTGCTTCCCAGCCTCCATAATGTTGCTCATATTCCTTAGGTCTGGGATACCCTCCTGCATGCCCTTCCTCCATTATGTATTGAAATCTTGCCTGCCCGTCAAAGGCTTCCTCCACTGAGACATCTTGATCTCCATTAGCAGTAATAAGCTTCCTTTCTATACCTCCTGTAGCTTTTACTTGACATCTTTTTTATGCCATATCATGTTGTGTTGTAATCAGTCTAATCTTCCCCCAAAGCTTCTTGCCTAAGTGTATCTCCCCATAGTAGGCAGTTTTGTGTTGTGGCATTGAAAAATTTTCTTTGTTGGTAGTTTTTAATCTCTAGATGGAATATTTAAGGTTCTAAGTTCAGCACCATGAATTTAGATGTATTTATTTATCATTTTAGGTAATTCAAAAATATTTATGCCTGGTATTGAATTGAAGTAATAGTCTTAGATACTTTTTCTTTTGTCTCATTTCTTGACATTTATGGCTCTTTGTAGCACAGTTATCTTAAGGCAGATCTTGCTTTCAAATTCTATTGACATTGACATTGTCATTTGTTCTACCTAATAAACTAATTTGACATCAATATTATCCTTTTAATCAGTCAGAAAAGAGATATAACCCATTCCCAGAGTGGAATGGGAAAGGAGAGCCAAGCATGCAAAAGCACGGAATTTTTTCAGTGTATTATCATTTGTTTAAAGCATTGTGAATTCCCAGTATTATCAAACACATTTATTTTGAATTGAGTTCATGTATGTCCAATCATTTGCAAATATTAAAGTGCTGTATTGAGACAGTACAGTGGAAAAAATCACCTGGCTCTAGAATCAGAAAGCCTGAGTTCATTCTCCATCTCTCTACCTGCCTCACACGTGACTTTGGGTAAGTCATATAACTTCATTGAGACTCTGTTTCTTCACCTATAAAATAAGGTGGTTAGACTAGAGGATCTCTAAGGTCCCTTTCAGCTCTAAATCAATGATCCCATAGAAATCCCATAGAAATAGCTACTTTTACATTGTCATTGATCATTTACCATTACTCCCCAACACTTATATAACTAAAAGTTGAGGATATTCAATAAGAGAGTGTACAGTCGAACACCTCAGAAGATGCCTTTAGAAGGCATCAGTGAGATGTCCATATAACAAGCTTAACCTTTAAATACCAAAACTTTCTATATCTTAGCCATTTCAGATGGAAAACTTTTCAAGATGTATAGCCTTCTTCCTACTGTGCATAAGGTAATTTAGTTTTTTGTGTGTGACTTAAGAATAAAAATGAATAAAATGGTGAATAATGAAAATGAATTAAAATGGTGGTACTATGACCTACAAGGGCTGCATACAAACATATATGCATATATCCTTAGAATATGCTTGTATTTTTAAAAAATTATTTAATCTTATACTACAGACTCCAGACACCTATACTTTGTGAGACTGTCTGTATGTCTACTTTTTGTAAAATTTTCCTTTTTCTCTCCTTAGTATGGCCATTAGTGTTTTTATGTACTTAAAGATATTTGGAGAGTAGTTATCCATGTTATAAATATATGGTTCAGAAAGTGTAAGATTTAAAACTTCGACTTTGACAAGTATTAGATTTCAACCATATCATTCATCATATGTGCAATTGTTAATGTAGTGTTTTTGTATTGAAGCTACCATAAATGCAGATCCTTGGTTCATAGAACAAAGACATGAAAATTAAAAAGTTCGCCAACCCAAAGGATTGTTCTTTAGTTGGTGATAACCAAAACCAAAACCAAAACAAAAAAAACCACACAACCCCTGCCAGTGTCAAAGCAGAGACAAGGCAAGAAAATGAAAGAGAACAGAGGGAAGAAAGTGTCAAACCCCAGAAAGCAGTACACAACAAAAGAAGAAGTGAAGATTAGAAGCCATGGCCCTAAAAAGCAGAGCCAGTGCCTGAGACCCACAGAAACAGCCAGGCAGTGTTGGAAGAAGTTGTAGCCCATTGTGTTCTGTTCTGTTCTGTTCATAGAATTATCTTCTGATCATGATGTCACTTTAAATATTTGACTTTGGCATGACACTTCCTCAAAATCCAGTAGTGTGAATTCTTGAAGTGGTGAAGGATCCTTCCTTTATATCCTATTACAACTGTGATGCAAGAGAGGTAGAGGAGTGGATTAAAACTGCAAGGAGGTCGATGTGCTGTGTGGTATTACTGATGCAGAAATTATAGTGTTTTGAATGCTGCCGACCAGCCAAAGGGCACTTAAAACTGTGGAGGACAAGATTTTCTGGAAGTGAAGAAAACCTCTTGGGAGAAGGCTGCTTTGATCTTTGATTCAGTAATTAATTGTGCAGAAATGTAGCTATGTTTCACTGCCCCGAAGGTCGTGCAGCTGCACATCCCGTCCTTCACCCCACCTTCGTGAGAGGAGGCAGATAATCAAAATGCAAACTGATACCAGGGATTGTTTTTTTTTTTCAAAGAAAGCAAGTTCCAAGTTCTAGGGTATCTCCTGAGGTCAATACTCATTCATTTCTGTAGCCACTTCCATTTTCATCTGCAACCGCAGAACAATACAATAACAAGTGCTCCTGATGAGGCCCAGGATTCATGAAGATAACATTAAATTATATTCACTATAATCTAAGAAAGCAGGAGAGTTTTTAAAACCTTTTAGAAAGATTTTTATAAAAGCAGTTATAATAATCCTTTTTACTTAACAGACTGTTATATTCATGAGAAAAGTATAAGCCTTTGAATTATGCATAATTCCATTTCAAATAAAGATTTGGCTCTGTCATTGATCCAATTAAAATTGCAATATACTCAGGTTTGCCCTGGTTAGGCTGCAGTTTTTCTGACTTTTCTATGTGTATATATCTGTCATATTAGGGAATATGATTGTTATCATCCTACTGGGTTTTTCCACACAACTAGGTGGGAGAGTGGTGATGATAACCCCTATTGTTATTGCCACCACTGCTCTGGGAAGTCCCAGGCCCATTATTTGACATTCCAATGGAATCTGAAGCCTCGGGCTAGCTCTGGTGGGGTACAGATCACTCCACACAAGAGGAAGCATCCCCCTCTACACATTTTTTCCATTCTCTTTTTTTTCTAAATTGGCTGCTTAAATTCAGATGAATTCAGCAGGTACTCATTAATTTCCTGCCGTATGCTAGCAACTGTGCTAATAGTTGGGAATAAAAAGGTTAGAGTCACACAGCCCGTTCCCCTGGAGTGTAAGTGAGGGTAAATAGCCTATGCACCTAAGTAGATTGTAAATACAGAGTCATTTCAGAGCCGGGAGGAGCACTAACCTCAAAGGGTCTGAGTAAGAGCCTTGGGCAGGAGGTGGCTTGGAGCTCAGTCTTGAAGGGAGTTCAGGATTCTAAGAGAAGAAAGTTTGAGAATCTTCTAGGCCTGGGGAACTGCATATGAAGAAGCAGGGAAGGGGAAATACCATGTCCTACCTACATGGGAAATGGCAAGGAAGTCAGTTTGGCTAGAGTGTAGACTGCACGAGGGAGGCTGAAAAAAAGGTTTATCAAGGATTTCAAATGCCACCCGAGGAGACACTGAGCTTCCTGAGCAGGAGAGTAACATGGTTAGGCTTTAAATGAAAGATGTCTGCGGTAGGGGAGAGTTACACAAAGATTATAATGATGTGTAAAGTGCCTTAATGTCATCCTCCCCTCATTTCCTAGTCTAGATACTGTTTGGTGCAGGTGATTAGTGTAAATAATCTCTAATATTCTGAAGCTGGTGAAGAGATCCATTATTTAAATTCTAATTCGTTCTGCACATTTCCATTGGGCTGGAATCCATTATCATATTTTGCATAATTATAACTTCTGATAGAGTAAATTCAGATATATGGGACCACTTACTAGGATTCATTATTTTCACTAACCAGAACCTAGCTGTAATTTGAGTGTCCTTTCATGAGAAGTACAAATAATCATGGTCTGAGAATCTGGCACAATAAGATGTACTCTCTCCTAGGGCTAAATATTATCTTAGTCACTGATGATGTCTAGCTGGTAAGGGGCCTGTGAAAGGTCTATAGAAAGTCGTAATTTACAAGGACTCCTCAATCCTCTAAAGGGTAGAATGTATATAGACGGATTGGAAGGAATATTTTCCAGTGAATATTTATAAAGACGCAGAAACCTCAACAAAAACAACCCTGCCCCTACTTCAGTTTCTCTGATTTTGTTGGTGTTGGTGTTCCCTCTGGCGATGCTTATTGCAGTCCATTCATACCTCATCCTGTGGAACTCCTATCCATGTTCTGTAAGTTCTCCAAGGAGAGGATTCCCTACAGGCATTCTTATACATAGCACATAGGGTGTCCATCTTTTGTTTTTGCTATAGGACTAGCCTACCTCCTTTTCCAGTTATATATCCCGTGATGATATCCTTTAGGCCACATCTCCTTCTCAGTTCTTAATTGCTAATAAATAGCAGTATAGCATATTCTCACTTGCCTTGTGCCTCTCCATTTCCCATTGGGGGATGTAAAGCTTTAATTCTTCAGAGACCATATTATTATTTTATGACTCTAGAGCAGACACTGTGGTTGGCCAGTGAGATAGGCCCATAATTGAATAAGAGTAGAAAAGGCTAGATTACATTTGGCAAATGATCTTAGGCTCTTCCCTAAAACAGAAGCCTTTGTAACATTCCTCTAGTAGTGCCTTCATCACTTCGTAGCCTTAGTTTATACCCTCTTCATTTCTTCTTTAGATAAGGGGTTCTCAAACTTAATCTATTAGACAATTGAGTCATGTAAAAAAATGCTGTCTTGACCCACAGAAAAGAATTAACATAATGGGCAGATTAGAGCTATTTTTGATGAAATAACTAGGTAGAAATGTCTTTTTTTAATTGATAACCAAATCATTCCTCTATATCAGAAGATAACTATAGACATTGTTATTCAAAATATGAATAGCTCAAGAAAAATCAGGTCATAGTCCTCCTTTTGACAACTTTTGACCTAAACTATTAGCAGACTCATCATCAAGAGACTCTCTTCTGAACCTTCGTCTTCTAGCAGATGTCATTGCCAAAATTACTGCAACTTTTTTGCTCGTTATCTTGACTGTGATATTGCCAAGAACATTATTCTCTCTTCCATTGGAAAGTTCATCAGAATCCCTCGCTTCCACCAGTCTCTTTCATGAATGATCATTTTTATGTGGCTCAGCTGTTTAGTCATGCCCACTATAATCACTAGCTGTGCCCTGCTATAATTCAGCAGTATACAGTGAAGACAAATGAGGCTCCTGCCTCTGTTCCAGAAATGGAGTCTCTTACATGAGAAATTAGGTTTTCAGAAATCAGTTGAGAATAAAGTGCACTCAGAATGGAGGAAAGCCTGAAATGGATTACCAAATGTGGAACCATTCCACAGAGGAGATGTCCATTCTCTTCTGCCCAGTTTACAGCTTAAATTGCTCAACTTCCTTCTCTTAATGCATCACAAAGGCACTTACTTGTAAAATAATTTGGCTAGCATCTGTTGTGGGGGTGAAAGACCAACACAAGCCCAACAACAAGAACGCTGCCAGCACAGGTTCTTTGATCTGCTTTACTAAGGAAAATAACGTTAAGGGGTTAACAATCTTACTTCAATCCAACATATAAATATTATTCACTTAGTTCAGGAAGAAAAGCCAGCAACCTGAACTTCGGAGCAAGTACAAACGAATTACAAACATAACAATATAAACAGACCAAGTCACAATTTGTAGTTACCAAAAAGCATCAACATCTGAGTTCATGAGCCGTGGAGCTCCTCACAATGGCTGGCCCAGAGTCACATGCTACTCCTCCAGTGGCTCAGAGCCCCAAGCAAAACAGCTCTGTTCTCTCTTTTTATACAGTCTTTAGCCATCATCAAACGTCATCTAAGCAACCAGAACTTAGGCGCATAGTACTGGCTCTGGTCTTAGCAACTCCCCTGAGGGAGTTTCATGCCCACATCGTCCTAGCACCTAGTAATTAGGGGTTTGGGCCTGGGGTTTAGCACCTATTTAGACTCGATCAAAGACGTTTAATTAATTTAGCATTCTAAAACAGTAAAAAGTCCCATCTTAATTCCCAGTACACTTGTGTGTTGCATGCAAGGGAACCATTATCCTGAAGTCCAGCAGTCAGCTAGTATTCCATAACTGAATAGCACATTCATAGCTTCTTAGTTCTAACAACCTAATTTGTGGACTGAACAGTATTCACCCATGGACATGAGTTCATATAAGAACCTATAAGATACCTGCTTATTCTTATAGGTTTATATATCCTACATAGTCACCTGTTTAACAGTTGTCTTTTTTTTTTTTTTTTTTTGCTTTTCGTGACCTATTTACTACCAGTATAAAGCAGCAGATGATGTCTCTCTATAACAGGATTAAAATAGTGAAATCTGATAAGTGGTCAATATAGACAGGTTTGTGGTGGTACATACATAAAGAGTAGATACAATTTTATCATCCACAGCTTTCTGTTTAGCACTTCTAGTATCGGTTATTTTTTATTAAAAAATCTAGAATTGCAGTCATTCATTGTGGAGTAGAATACATTTTCAGTGTTATTTGTCACAAGTGGAGTTTGAGTTGTCTTTCCAGGAATGCAGATTATTTTTTTAAGCAATCTGTCTCTAGTGATAGATGTTATGAGAAGCTGATAGGGGTTCCGTGGTTGTGGAAGAGAGCAAAGACAAATAGGGATCATTTGACCCATATAGGGATAACTCTTAAGACCTTGACCTTGTCATTATTTTCTGAGGACTGGTTTTCAATTTAAGAGAAATTTGGGAGTTTTTGAGTGATCCACAGTCTGGACAGAAGGGATAACATTAGGAAGAGGCTGTGTTTTTCTGAACCTTTTCAATACACTATTAACTTATATTTAAATAAATAATTACAATCATCTCTTGACATCTCTGGTTTTCACATTCACAGTTTTTGTTATTTGGGAGTTAACCTTCAATAATTAAATGGGAATTTTTGGAGATTTTTGGCATGCTATAGAAAATCAGATGATGTAAAAAAAACTTAAAAATTAATGAATGTCATAAATGCACAAATGCTGTATGATATTCATCCATTTTATCACTTACTGCCATAAGTGTACCTTTATAAATTTATTACAAACAGTTAAATTTTATTAAAAGTTTTGACGCTCCAAAGAAAACCGGGCTGTGCACTCTTGAGATCACTTATTCTTTGTCTCTTTGCTGTAGAGACTCAGTCACTCGATTTTCTCCCCACAGTGCTCCTTGCATCTTGCACTTTTTGTAGGAGAAGGAAATCCATGAAGCAGTTGCTACAGCCACACACCAGTGGCTGGGAAGACTACATAGTGTGCAAAATACTAATCTCTCTCTTGTAGAAACTGCAACTTCTTTATGGGTGCATTGTATTGTTTTATTTGTTTTGTGTGTAAAATAAATATCATCCGAATTATTAAAAATAAAAGTTGGGGAGAACCTGGAGTTATTCATGGTTTTTCACATTCTCAGGAGGCCTATGCACCTAACCCCTGTGAATTTTGAGAGTCAGTTACTTATAAAATTAAACCTTATGTGTAAATATGTCAGTATTCCTAACCTGTTTGATAAACTTGTTTTATTCACGTGTCGTGGTATGGTTCTCATTTCTTTATTCTTTATCCTGTCAGGATTGAATATGATGCATACCGGACTGATTTGGAAGAATTGAATCTTGGACCACGTGATGCAAACACTCTGCCAAAGATTGAGCAGTCACAGCATCTGTTCCAAGCACATAAGGAAAAATATGATAAAATACGCAATGATGTATCTATCAAATTGAAATTTCTAGAAGAAAATAAGGTAAAATTATACTTTTCTCTCTAAGGTACATTGTAGATATTTTCAGCGAGCCTTGAATTGAATGTAGTTGATATATGCATGAAAGATTTTTTTTTAAAGAGGCAATAGAAAAAAGAGACTTAAAAAAGCAAAGTAAAAGAATTGTTTTAGTCTTATTTTCTGCTTTCTCCCATGACAGTCATAATAAGGAATTCTGTTCCCAGGCCACTGGTGATAAAAAGTTAACAAAGTAGGCATACATTATAACATTTGCCACCTACTCTGCTCCACCACACTTCTCACACTTAACAGTTAGCAGATAAAGAGTATGATGTCCTATTTGTGGGCCCCAGTATTCAGTTCAATAGTAAGCTGCTTCAAATTTTTAAAGTAAGAAACAGCACATAGGATATTTTAAGTCCTAAAAATAAATTGTAAGGGAGGACAAGTCAAAGAAAAAGATTGAGAATAGCAAGGAAGCCATGATATGACTGCTCTTGGTTTTACAGTGATAGTCTCAGGAGAATGCCCTTTGAATCATTTAATCCAAAAGCATTGATTAAACACCTTCTGTATGCAAAACAGTCCCTGCCCTCATGGAGATAACAGTGTAACATGGGAAATAGCAGTATACATACATACAAAGTAAGTACAAGGTAATTTGGAAGGGGCAAGATGGCATTATTAGTTGTAGGGATTATGAGAGGTCTCTTGGAACAGGTAGAACTTCAGCTGAGCTTTGAAGAAAGTTAGGTATTCTCAAAGGTGGAGATGAGGAGGGAAACAGAAGCTGGAATGTTATGTGAGAAAGATCAGGGAGACCACTTTGGCTAAATCATGGCTCGAAACACTTGGGGTTCTCTTTCTACAGTTTGATTTGGTTGGTACAAGTTTATGTTAAATTGAATATAAGATATTAATTCAGTTAGAGGACATGTAGTAATATTTAGCAAGTTACCATTTTGTGGGCATGTGGACTTGTCTCCATAAAGAATTTGAAAAGGTAGAAATTAATCTACTTTGGTAGGTAAGAACTATCCCTTTGAATTATCTCTTCTTTTCTAGTCCTGTGTCACTTAATACAAGGAGTACAAGAGTTAGGCAAGTCGGGCCTGCCCACCTGCTACTTTTACTGCATGTCCAACTTTCAAAAGTTGGTCACTTTGTTGGTCAAATTTCATAAGCTAATCAAATTTCTTCACCAGAAATCTTCAGAGTGGTAGAAATGAATGGCCCTCCGTGATGACATTCATAGTTACATATGCTCTCCATCTAGCTTGCAGGAGCCTTGGTTTGAACAAAATAAAATCGTGCCCCAGCCCCCTCAGAAATACGCACACGGTATAACTTCCTGTTTCTTGCCACATTACTCACATGATTCCCACTTTAGGGTTTGAGGCTTCAACAGTATTAGTGCCAAGGTAAAGAGAATCTTCTGCCCAAATAGCAGAAAAACTAACATTTGTGGCTTGGAAGGTACTGAGAACATGACCTCTGTTCACCCAAGCCTTGTGAACTCAATAACACTGCCCTGTCTGGAGAACGAGTACACTTACCACTTTTAAAAGTGAAAAGAGAGGGCTATGACCTATGGGCGTATTTCATTAACCCTTTAGTATTACATCAAATTGTAAAGAACTAATTCTCTTAATTTCAGTGTCCTTGTTGTGGTGTGTTTCTTTTAGTCAGCCAACATTTATTTATTCATTTTTAGCATCTCCTCTTTGCAAAGCTCTATTGCATGTACTGTGAGGATCCAAAGAAGTAGGAGATGTGGACTCTCCTCAAGTTTACAATCCAATTTTATACTAAGAAATGCTAATGAACAATGTAATACATCTGATAAGTGTTAGTAAATGATCAGAGGAGCTGACCGGAGCAGAGGAGCGAGAAGTTACTATGAACTAAGCTGATTAAAGGATTCCTAGAGCGTTTAGAACATGAGTGCAACCTTAAAGGATTGGGTAGAATTTGAATTATGAGGTGTACGAGCATTCAGAGCAAGAAGAGTAACACAGCCAAAGTCAGACAGGAATGGCAAAACCTTTTCAAGGAGTGAGGGGGGCTTATGTTATGAGGTAGTAGGAAAGGAGGTCCTACAGATCAGTTGAGGCCAAATTAAAGAGAGAAACAAATGCCAGCCTACTGAGGAGCCTTTGGCAGTTTTTGAGCCAGGGGTGATGTGACAAGACTGGTATTTTTGGAAGATGTGGTGATATGCAGAGGAACTTGGGAGGAGACTGTCTCGGTAAACCAAGTGTGAAGTGAAAAAGGTTTGAACTATAAGTAGCAATAGGAATGGAAAGGAGGAAAGACTTGAGAGGCCAAAAAGAAGAAAATCGATAGGACTTGGTGACTGATTGGATTGAGAAGTGGATAGCAGGCAGTGCAGAGAAAGCAATCAAAAAATGAGCCTGAGGACAGGGAATGAAGGTGCCAGGGTCAGCATAGCCAAGTGCATAGACTAAAGGCCAGAGTGCTTCAGTTGCCTCATCTGCACAATAGAGATAATAGTGCTTAAACTATCCACTTCTCATGGCTGTTAAGAGGAAAGCCCTTTCCAAACCTTCAAGCATGACATAAGTTAGATAAGTTGTAAGTTGTTACTGGCAGAAATCAAGAACTCAGGGCTGTTTTTATGGGAGAATTGAGTTTAGTTTTAGCCATTTAAAGCGTGATATGCAAGAAAGCAGGACATGTCTACCAGAGGGAGTTGAAGATGTAGCTTGAGGCAGATAGAAAAATGCCCTTTCTTTTTGAATTTCCAAAGATGTTATCAAATGCTGTTACAGTAATTAGTTGTTTCTTCGAAAAAAATTATAAAAAAAAGTTGGGTTTTTTTTTTCAAAAAATACTTTTAAAAATTATAAAGAGGTATAGTTATTCTTTGTTGTTTTAAGCAGCAACTGTAATTAGAGTGAAGACTTGGAGTCATTGTTTAGTTTTTTTGTTTGTTTTTTGTAGTCAGATTGAGTAACTTTTGCTCCTTTTATCTTCCATAGCTTTTAGCAAATGTGGAGACTTTTGCCGAAGTAAGAGCTGACTCCAATCCCTATTTTGTCTCTTTGCGATTTAAACTTTATCAACTGTGAGGTTTTTTTGTTGTTTCTTCAAATTATAGCTGTAGTTAGCAATGAAGAGGTCAAAAAAAGGTCAAAAAACAGTGACAGTAATACTCCACTTATCTGGAGCGGGGACTCTTAATTTGGGGGTCCAGATATTTAGTTTTTTAATGTTTTATAGCTCTCAGTATTGTTGTCCCTTGAAATCCCACAAATTTGATTTTGTCTGTTTACAAACATTATTTGGAAAAGGGATAACCAGACTACCAGCAGGGTCTGGTCACAGAAAATGTTAAAAATTCTTGATCTAGAGTTTTTCAAGATGCTAAAATCTTATGCCCCGAAGCTCTGTTATTTGAACCATCTTGGTAGATTTTTCTGAATTGTGTTACCCTTCTCTGTCTTCCTACACCAGGTTTATTGAACATAGAGACTTAAAAAGACCTATTATGTCATAGATTTGGGTATGATCTCCACCAAAAAGTTGAGCAGCTGTCACCAACCTTCTGCTCTCTCTGGCCTCCTGCCTGTCCACACTTAGGTGGGTCATTGGACAATAGACATGTTCTGTCACCCAGTCTGCACAACAGGCTGTACCTTTCCAGCTTGCCAGGACCTGCCAGAGCTTGTGTTCTGCTAGTATGGCCTTTGAGACCCCAAAGTCACCATTATACCGTGATGAGGCATCAGAGTAGGATTTTAACTGAAAATATCAAGCACAATTTAACTTCTCTCATTGATTCAAAGCTACTTTAGAATTCCTCATTTCTTAAAATGCTTAGAGCTTTATGAAATAGTTTACATATATTATGACTTACAAACAAGGTATTCAAAAGGTATTCTTTATGCTTAGGATTTTCTTGCCTTTCAAGTTTCAGGTGGAAATATGAGCAGCATTGGTTCAAGAATATGCAAATATGAGACACTTTTATTTTTTTTAAATAAATAATATAATATGTTTCATCTCCTTTTAAAATTAACAAGAGAGCATAACTCTTTTCAGTAAGCTATCGTTGCAACAATTCAGCTAGCAGCTGTTGTGGGGGCGAAAGACCAATAAGAACCTTGCCCGAACAGGTTCTTTTGATCTGCTTTACTAAGGAAAGTAATGTTAAGGGATTAACAATCTTATTTCAATCCAACATACAAATATCATTCACTTAGTTCAGGGGAAAAGGCCAGTACCCTGAACTTCAGAGCAAATACAAACAAATTACAAACATACATTTATAAACAGACCAAATACAATTCATAGTTACCAAGAAGGCATCAACATCTGAGTTCATAAGCTGGAGGGCTCTTAACTACGGCTGCCCAGAGTCTCCACATCAACACTCCACCAAGAGTGAGAGCCCCTGCAAATAGCTCTGTTCTCTCTTTTTATACAGTTTTTAGTTGTCATCAAACATCATCTGAGCGACCAGAATTTAGGCTCCTACTATTGGCTCTGGTCTTAGCAACTCCCCTTACAACCCTGAGGGCTTCACATCCACATAGGCTTAGCACTAGTAGATAGGGGTTTGGGCCTGGGGTTTAGCACCTAGTAAGGCTCAATCAAAGATAATTAATCATTCTAAAACGGTAAAAAAAAAAGTCCCAACTTAATTGATATTACAGCTATATATGTATGTTTCACTTTTGTGTAATAGTCATTTAAAGAAACACAACATAGGGCAAAAGGGAGGAGGAGGTAGAAGAATTGAAAGGGGGAAGAGTATGAGAGGCCCATCCCTAAGTTCAGAAAGACAAGTAGATACACAAAGTAAGTAAAAGATGAAAGGTGTATGTGGGAAGGAGAAGAAGATGAATGACTAAATTAGTTTTATGCATATGTATCACTAATGAAAGGAGTACAGACATGGCCCCGTAGGAATTTGTTTTGCTTGCCTGTGCATATTTGTTACAAGGATTTTATTATTTTCACTGGTTGCGGAATGCCTAGGGAGAAGGTTCCCAACACTACTACCACCAAAACTAAAAAGAGAAGACAAGAAGGAAGTCCAGAAACAATTACATGTAAGCCAGACAACTTGGAAAGGGACATGTTCAGTTTTATATAATTTAAAGAAAGGCAAACTCTATGTAAGAGAGATTGACAGTTTCATATACAACTTTCTTCTGTTCTAGCATGTATATGGAAATGTCCGTTTTATTGGCTGTTTTTTATAAAAAGAATACACAAAACCCAGTTCTTCCATAGCTAGATTAAAAACAATTACAATCCTGACCGAAACTGTAAGGGGAAAAGATTGTCAATTCATTAATACTACCCTTTAAAAACAATAAATCATCAAAATTTTGTTTTATTAATAAACATTAACAAAATTTATTATTCTTAAAATGGAATTAAAAATCCCTACCTGAAGTTAAACAAAGGCATTCTTAAACTCTCATGAGCTGAATTTTTTGTGCCTTCCAGCTCCTAACACAGTGTTTTACATACAGCAAGCATTTAGCCTATGTTTATATTGATTGGAATCATCATTCTCAATGAAGAATTTTGACTTCTTAGAACAGTGAGGAATATTTTACCTCATTTTATGAGTAAAAAGGATTTGTTTCCATTACATCGCCTTTTGGGATATTCCTCCTAAAAACTTAAAAGTTATATTGAATTTTTACCACTCAAAGCAGAAATAGTATCATCTTTTGGTACTTGATGGGTAGGCCAAATTTCAAAAGCTAGGACACAGAAGCTTCCTATTTCATGACTTAAGTAAAATCAAGTTCTTTATCAATTAGGCATGTTAAAATGCCAGAAGTGACTTGGGGGAAGAAATGGCCTGTGAATCTTATGCTCCCTGAGCCAGACAGGGGAACATTTCTTATTGCCCTCATATATGTTTCTGTGCTTTCCCTGTTCTGCCTAGAGTAGTGCTGGCTTCCTTTTTCTGTTTTGTGTTTTCAGCCTTTTCTCACTCCCAGCTTTCTTTGTAGCCTTGTGTTGGCTTTCAAAGTTTCTCTGAGAATTTTTAAACTCAACCATGTCATGCTTCATCAGTAGAGTAACTGGCTCTGAGATATAAAGCATTAACTTTATCTTCCCAAATCTTGACTAATTGACTCGACTAATTGAATATATTTAAAATTGAATATTTAATATAATAATTGAATATATTTCACTGTATAACTTAATATCTTATTTCATGTCATTAATCTTTTTTCTGAAAACAGAGACACTGTATGTATTTTAAGATAATTCAGAAATTTCTCTTTTAAAATGGCTTCTTTGAACTCCAGAGTAAAACTTGTGGACTCTACTTTGGCTGACTGCTTTAAAAGGTCACAGCATAATGAAAGAAGAGGAATCACTGAAAATGCACACAAATAATGACTATGGAAGGAATTGTTTTCTTAATCTCCCTTGGAAACTAAATGTGTAGTAGCAGATCTTTCCCAGAAATACAGTTGGCATTTGTTCCAGCTATAGCCTACAGAACAAGACTGTATGTGACTTCTTAAAGGGGTACAACACACAGTCTTCATGTTTTCTAACTATAGGGCTAAATTTGAGCTAGCTTTGAGATTACTCATAATGCCTATTAAATCAGTGCAGTTATTCCCAAAGCTTTGAGAGAATTCTGCAGTTCAACAATTTTATTGTTGCTCCTCTTTCTGTTCTTTAATTTCTTCTTATTTTCACTGTGATAAGAAAAAAAATATTTTTCTATTCTTCCTATTCTGTCTAAAAATTCACTTTTATGTATTAGCCCTTATGCATTGGCATAGCAAGCAAATGTTAAACAGCCATCTCTCAGAGCAGGGAAATTTTGAAGGCACAGCGCACTTCTAAGTTCAGTCTGCACTTTAACATTTTCTCCATCACTTTCTTGAGTCTACACAATCCATAGAACAAGAAATCAGGGCTTGATTTGTAGCATTTGTTGATCTCGGAAGGGTAAATGCTTACACCGAGAATTTAACAGTCAGCTCTAGCCAGTACTTTCGGCCCCAGCACCCTCCTTGCTGTACCGTCTTTCTCATGAGAAATATTTTTCCCCTCTTTTATTTTGATTACTCATCACTGAATGCCTGCAGTTCTCAATAATCTTTCCAGGTCTTAATTGCCAAAAACAAGATACTGTATTCCAGAAGTGATTTTGTTAGTGCCCTGTAAAGGAGGATTAACATATGTTTCCGTGCTTTCCCTATTCTGCACTGGCTTCCTCTTAGTGTTTTGTATTGCAAACTCATATCTGGTTTTCATCCCATTCTCCCTCCGTTTTCTCTTTTGCCTTGTTGGCCAGGTTTCTCAGAGAATTTTAGAACTAGAATGGACCTGAAGAGATTATCTGATCTGACCTTCTCCTCATTTTAGAAATGTGGAAATTGAGACCAGAGAAGTTGTGACTTGTCCAAGGTTAGTCAGCTAACTAGTAGCAAAACCCACGCTGTCACTAGTCTCTCAGTGTTCCTTCCACTCCATTTTGCTGCCTCTTTTCTTTTGCATTTTTATTATTTGTTGTTATTATGTATAGGATTATCTTTTCCAAATGAGAATGCATATATTTCCAAATCTCAGTACTAGTCTATGTCACAGTAACAAACATTGGATGTCCATAAGTCAATTTTTTCTGATTCATTTAGAAATATAAAAGAGGACACTACATTAAACACCAAAAAGGAATATCCTTACACACATAGCAAACCCAAAAAGCAGATTCTCTAGAAAGTGTGACTGTTAGTTTCAACTTGCTTGCCTTTTTAAAGTGTATATTAAATTGTACATGTTACTTTCAAAACTTTCCTCTATTTTTCCTTCTGAACTTCCTTCTGTTTGCTTTTAAGCATTTTCAAAATGTTTCAATGGCCCTCCTTTTTTTTGGCCGTCTTCTTGCTAATTCCCTTCAACTCGTTGTCCCCAATTAACCAAGAGAAAGGGGGGGCGGGCAGGAAGCCCTTGTGACAAATAAGCACTGTCAAGCAAAACAAATGCATACATTGGGTCATGTTGAATGATGTACTATTCTTTCTCTAGCTAGAATTCATCACCTTTCTGCCAGGACATAGATAAAGAAGCTTCATCATATAGGCTCAAAAGATGGCCGGTCATGGTATTGACTAAAAGTTCTTACATCTTTTAGTGTTGTTTTTCTTTACAATATGGTCACCTCTGGATAAATTGCTCTCCAGGTTCTTCTCTTTTCACTCTGTCAGTTCATGTTACCCAGGATTCTCTGAAATTGCCTCTTTTGTCATATTTACAAGATAATAACATTCCATGACATTCCTGTACCACACCTTGTTCATCGGTTTCTTAGTTGTCTTAGAGGCAATCTAAAGTACCCTGATAGATTCTGTTTCTTTTTGAGTTGTTTTTCCTTTTTATTCCCTCCAAAATCGGGAAATTCGTTTTGCTTGCAGCTCTTCTCTTCCCACTATTATACTCTCTCTCAACCTCTTTTCCCTCCCAATACCTGCCTTTTTTCCCAACTGAGTTTGATATATTTCTACATCAAACCCTGTGTGTGTGTGTGTGTGTGTGTGTGTGTGTGTGTGTGTGTGTGTAATTGTCTTTTGTCTGTTTCAGATAAGAGTGATGACCACTCTCCCTACTCCCTCTTACATGTTTAAATACTCTTTTTATCACATATACCAATTATAAGAAATTGCAAGTTCCACCCTCTGCTTCCTCTTTTCTATACTTGTGTGGTACTTCTACCCATCCTTGTAACTCCCTTAATACTCTTTGAAGACATTCAGGTTATGAAAAGACACTTAGCATTACATTATTCTGCTGCTGTAATTGCTAAAATAAATTAACTTTTCTAGGTTTCTCTGGATTCTTGTGTTTACATTTCAAAGTTTCTACTCAGCACTGTTTTGGGGTGGTTTTTTTTTCCATCAGAAATGTTTGAAAGCTCTTTATTCATCTCTTCAGCTTTAGTTCCTTAATTAGGGCTTTGTGCCAGGGCCAGACTCCTTGCCTTGCTGTACTTTTGGATGGGTTGGTCCTTCCTGGTCCCTCCTTGGACACTTGCCCAGGTGACCCTTTACCTGGGTTCCTCCTCTGACTTCCACCTTCTGGGGTTAGGCCTCCTTCATTTTTTGAAATTTACAGTGCTGGATCTTCAGGGCTTTTTCTGGCATCTCAGTACAGGGTGCTAGGTGCCCCAGAGCCAGTCCCTAGGCCTAGGCTGTTCTAATCTGAGAGCCGCTGCTTCAAGCACTGATTAATGTCACAACTAACCACCCTGGAGCTTTCTCAGGGTTGCTTTCTGCTAGCTTCCTCCAGAAATAAAGTCAGTCACTGGTCATTCTGGAAAACTATGCTGGTCTGCTTTCACTTTTCTTTCTTTTTTAAAAAAATTCGTCTTTCCCCCGATTACATGTAAAAACAATCTTTAACATTTTTTTAAAATTTGAGTTCCAAATCCTCTCCCTTCCTCCTTCTCTCCTTCATTGAGAAGGCAAGCAGTTTGATATAGGTTATACATGTGCAGTTATGCAAAATATATTTCCATGTTAGTCATGTTGTTAAAGAACACAGACCCAAAAAAAAAACCCAAGAAAAAGAAAGGTGTTGTTTTGTTTTTTTTATGTGTGCTTCAATCTGCATTCAGATTCATCTGTTCTTTCTCTGGAGGTGGATAGTATTTTTCATCCTAGTCCTTTGGAATTATCTTTGCTTGCTGAGAATAGCTAAGTCATTCACAGGTGATCATCATACAGTACTGCTGTTACCATGTACATTATTCTCTTGGTTCTGCTCACTTCACTTTGCATCAATTCGTGTAAGTCTTTCCAGGTTTTTCTGAAAACATCCCGCTTATCATTTCTTATAGCACAATAGTACTCCATCACAATCATACCATAACGTGTTCATCCATTCCCCAATTGAGGGGCATCCCCTCAATTTCTAATTCTTTGCCATCAATTGAAGAGTTGCTATAAATATTTTCATACATATACATACTTTTCCTTTTTCTTGGATCTCTTTTGGTAGTGGTGTTGCTGAATTAGAGGGCATGTACAATTTTATAGCCCTTTGGGTGTAGCTCCAAATTGCTCTGCAGAATGGTTGGATCAATTCACAACTCCACCAACAGTTAGTGCCCCAATTTTCCCACATCCCTTTCAACATTTTTCATTTTCCTTTTCTGTCATATTAGCCAATCTGATAGGTATGAGGTGGTACCTCAGAGTTTTTTTAATTTGCATTTCTCTAATCAATAATCTGGTCCACTTTTCTGTTGCCCTCAGGCTTCAACTGACTTCTTTCATTGTTCTGGCATGGCAGAAATCATTTACTGTAGCTTTTGATTGCATTTGTCAATCTGGTACAAATAGGATTTTACTGGAGTACTTTTGTGAGATCTAGGAAGTGTACCTCCCATTCAAAGCATTTGATTCAGTAGAACAAAATGCTTTTGTAAAGGCTTTCTCGCCACAAAACTTGTCATCTGTAGAACAAAATCATCTGAACATATTATTAAAAATTCCTTGAAAGATTAAGTGATGATAATCTTATTCAGTAAACTTCTGAGGGAATAAATGAATGAAAAAAGCACTGATTAAGCATTTATTGTGTTCAAGGTACAGGGGAGTTCATATTTTTGTAAAGGGAAACAACTTGTATAAGAGGTTTTAGCTTTAAGTCAGTGTAGCGCCAATGCGATACCTACAGTGGCTGCGTCTGCTGTGAATATGCTGGCATGGTTCTGAATCACAAAATATAACAGACTGTCTTCATGTAAGACAGAACCAAAACATTTATTTCAAAAACAGAAAGCCAAATCCATCATAGCAACAAAGAAATCTGTACACATTAGCAATGCAGGGGGCACCGACATCCCCAAGCCTTCCCTTTGTTTGGGCCTTCCCACACCCTCAAGCAAAATCACTCTCTGGCTCTCAGTCACACTAACTGCTCTCTGACTGCCTCATCTCCAAGCTGCAACTCCCACTGTCTCTCTCCCAGCTCTGACTGCTTCCTCTCAGGTCTGCTCTACCATTCCTGCCCCACCCCTTCTTTGGTTCCAGCTGTTCAGCAAGCTCTTCCCACCACAGGCTTTATAAAAGTGACTCAAACTCATGTGACTTAAGCAGATCACAGGGACCTATTAATTGGTACAGCGTATATAGTTCCTTAGTTGGGATACCATCTGTTCTTCCAAAATCTATCCCTGCTGTTAATAGAGCAGTAAACAATTCTTTTCTTGTCAATCTGTTCTGACTTAGAATCTGCTGGCTATTTACTCTTCTCTCTTGAGGAAATTTACCTTTTCTTCATTCCCCTAAGTGACTTAACTGTGAAATCTTATCCAGCACCTCTGAAAGAGGGTACCCTATTTCCCCAATTAGCAGAGTCAGAATTAGGTGCTTAGAAGCAGGAGGAGCCATCTTCACTGTTATATTTCTATGTGAAATTGTTAAGGGAGTACTGTGATATGCATCTGTGTCTCCAATTATAATTACAATCTTCATTACCTATTCCTTTAACTTTCTCATACAGTCTCTAAGTGAATACCAGGGTCTATCTACACTAGGCCACATAGAGTCAGTAGGATAGTTTGTTGCCATCCATTTGCAGCTGAAGCTAACAGATTAGTTCCATTGTTACCTCCTTGCATATGGTAATCCCTAAAAGCTTTCTGTACAAAAGAATTCTAACACCTGTGAATTTCAAACAATCTGTATTATCTGTTGATACTCCTCAGGCCCCTTCATTACTGGTTCTCACTATCCATGATACTAATGATTCTCCCATTTTTTGGGTGAATCCACTCAAAATATCTGTGACCTCTTGCTGAGTAAAATCCTCAGTTATTTTCCTAAACACTGTGTGGCCCCACTGGTTCTCTTGCTTCTTGCATAATATTGGGCAAACTTCTGCATTGTTAAAAGCCTTCTCATTTAACTTTGTTTCATTTTCCTCTCATGCATCTTCCTGGTAGGTGTTCGGGGCCCCATCAAGCCCAGCCTGTGTAAGGACTGCATGTACCTTCTTGTTAAATTTTTGCTTCTTTTGCTGAGCTAAATTAACAGCTGATTTTTCTTCTACCACATGAAACTTTCTAGCTTGCTCTTCTAAAGGAAAGTTTGAACACGGAAGCACACACGGTAGCACAGAGAGCTTTTCATGCAATTTAGCTAACTCCTTTTTCATCTGAACCTTTTCCTCCAGCAATTTGTCTCTGCTTTTACATATGATATGATAAGCTGTTAGCAAGGCCCAGCCTCTCCTGCATACCCCTGCCATTTCTTTCCCCAGTTCTGTTGGTGTTCCTTGCAAACATCTTTCTAAATCTCTGGGTGCTCCCTTCTGTAGCCTCAGTTCCCAGTTCTCACAGAGTCCTGTGCTTTTAGCCCATTCTCTTGCCAGGTAGGAATAATCCTCCCATCCTGAGAGGATTTCCTTCCCTAAAGCCTTCCTTTTTCCAAGTAGAGGTTTTATGTTTTGCGATTCCATCGTTGTCACCAAATGTAACACCAGTGCAATACCCATAGCGGCTGCAGTTGCTATGAATATGCTGGCATAGTTCTGAATCACAAAATATAACAGACTCTCTTCCTTGAAGGCAGAACCAAAACATTTATTCAAACACCAGAAAGCCAAATCCATCATAACAACAAAGAAATCTATACACATTATCAATGGCAGGGGGCACTGCCATCCCCAAGCCTTCCCTCCGTTAGGGCCTTCCCACAAATGAACTCCTTTAAGTAAAATCGCTCCCTCTCTCTCATGCTAGTTCCTCTGCCTTCTCTCTCCTTCCCAGCTCTGACTGATCTGTCTCACTTCCTGCTCCACCTGTTCAGCAAGCACCTCCTACCACAAGCTCATGTGACTCAGGCAGGTCACATGGGCCTATCAATGGATGAGAAAGGTCACCTATTATATAAACAATACAGTCAGATGGAAAGTCCCAGAGCTCCTTAGAGTTCAGCAGCAAAGCAGATGGTAATGTTATTTTCATCAATAAAACCATATTGGTTTATGATGTTGAATCATTTGACAGTGCCAAGGATTTTAGTGATAAGAAATTCTGTTCCCAGGTCTTTGGTAGCTGTTGAAACACCTAAAGAGCTATAGCACCTGAAGACAAGATTGCTAGACTCTGTCTTCCCAAGTGTTGCTTCCCTGGAGCATGGCTGCAGGAGCTGGATGAAAGGCAGGGTGGTGGATGGTCCAGAATGGGTCACTGAAGTTGACAGGACCCTCCACGACAGCCGTGGTGGCCAGGCTGGAAGCACTTTCCCTCCTTGCTGGTACCTTCCGTATTGCCCTCAAACATGCCCAGGGTCCCCATGCTAAGAAACCTTCACTAGACCCTACCATCCCCTCAGGCTATCATCCTGTATCTCTCCTTCCTTTCTCAGCCAAACTACTTGAAAATGTTGTCTACTCATTGTGTCCACTTCTCGTCACTTAGTACTTAATGATTTTCAGTCTAGCTTTTGTCCCCGTCACTTGCCTGAAGCTCTTCTTTCCAAAGTCAGTATGGATCTCTTAATGACTAAATCCGATGATTACTTCTCAGTCCTAAATCTTTCTTGGCCTTGATGCTGCATTGACCACCCTCTCCTGGTTTGCCTCCTATCTTTCTGACTGCTCCTTCTCGGTGTTCTTGACTCAGTTTTCATCCAAGTCACACCCACTAACTACAGTTCTCTTTTCCCTTAATATTCTTTCTTGCTGCCATGGATTCACAATCATCTGTCTCTGCAGATGATCCTCGATCTGTATATCCAGCCCCACTGTCTTCCCAAGTTTCAGTTACACATTGCCAATCGTTGAACATTTACCATGGATGTTCCAAAGACACGTCTAAAACTGACTTCACAATCCTTTCCCCTGGACTCTCCTCTTTTACCTACTTCCCCATTTCCTTTTGAAGGTGCACCATCCTTCCAGTATCTCAGGTTCTTTGTATCAGCATCCGGAAATCCCTTTCCCTCACCTGCACATTGTTGTTTGCTAAATCATCTCTCACATCCCATTCCTTCTCTCTGCTCCCACAACTAGCACTGTAAGTCAGGCCCTCATCACCATTTCCTAGATTATTGCAATCACTTCTGAAGTGGACTTTCTGCCTCAAGGCTCTCACCATTCCAATCTATCCTGCACACTGCTGCCAGAGTAATTCCCTTAAACACTCAATCATTTAACACTTATTAAATACCTACTGTGTGCCAGGCACTGTGCTAAGCACAGGGAATACAGAAAGAGGAAAAAAAACAGCCCCTGCCCTTGAAGAGCTTACAGTCTAAGCACAGATCTCACAATCTGATTTCCCATACTCAGCCAATTCCGGTGGCTCCCATTTGCTTCTAGGCAGCCTGTCTTTCCACCCTCGTTGACCTTATTCCCACACACACAATGTGTTCTGACCCAATTGGCCTTCTTTTTGTTCTTCATGGCGCTCCATCTCTTCTCTTGGTGCCTATGCATTGGCTGTCTCCCATGCATGCACTTCCTCCTTACCTCTGCCTCTCTTCCTGTAAAATGCAGGTCAAGCATGCTGTCATCTGAATATAGCTTTTCCTGATCCCCCAAGTGCCAGTGGCGTTCTTCTCAAACTATCTTTTATTTAACATACAGATATAGCTGTAACTTCCCCATTGGAATAAAGATTGTTTCATTCTTTGTACTTATATATTCAGTGCCCAGGACATTTCCTGGAACATAATGGGTGCTTAATAAATGCTTGATTGAATAATAGGTTGAGGGTCTGAGGGGAAGTAGTGGCAGTGGCTTAATACACCTGTCACATGCAGTCTTATGTCTCCCTCAGGGTGCACTGCTCCTTCAGCAAACATTACTGAGAGATAAAGATGTGGAGGGAGTATGTTCTGTGTGTAGGACAGCTAAGCAAATGCATAGGACCACTGATGAGTAATAATACCAGACAAGAAAGGAAATAGGGCTGTGTGCTCCCATGAGGTACTTGCCACAAGTGCTGAAGAAGATTGAGGGCAGAATGGATTGTGAGGTCCTGTTTACAGTGATGTGGTGGGTGCATTAAGCTCCAGAACTTTGCAGAACCTCTTAAAAGAAACATTCAAAAGACTTACAGCTTACCTTGAAAATAACCTCCATTTTATGCCCTATTCTCTTTACGCTTGAGTTAACCTGTGCTTCCTTTGGTTTGTTTTTTGATATTACAGAATTTTAGAGTTGGAACACACCGTGTTGTCCATCTAATTCATTGGTTCCCAAAGAGGGCAATACCACCCCATGTGGTGCACTGCAACAGTCTGGGAGTCAGTAGTAGCCTTGGGTATTAGCAATCATACATTTAATCTGAGATTTCTTTCCTAGTTTGTAAGATTTCTAGGTGGTGGGGGTGATGCTGAGTAATTATTTTTAAGGGACAGTAAGCCAGATAAGTTTGTAACCTCTGAATTATCCAACCCATATTTTATCCCTTACCCAACCAGTTCTCCTCTTTGTTTGAAGACCTTCAGTGAGGAAGAACCCACTACTTTCTTTTTTTTCCTTTTGAGGGGGGTAAGGCTGGGCAATTGATGTTAAGTGACTTGCCCAAGGTCACACAGCTAGTAAGTATGTCACATGTCTGAACCCAGATCCTCCTGACTCCAGGGCTGGTGTTCTACTCACTGCGCCACCCAGCTGCCCCTAGAACCCACTACTTCCAAAAGTAGTTTATTCTCCTTTTAGACCATTGTTATTGTTAGAAAGTCTTTACTTTATCAGACCTAAAATTTGCCATTTTGAAACTCCTCTCCATTTTTCCAGGTTCTGCCTTTTTGGGCTAAACAGAACAAGTCCAGTCTCTCAAGATTATAGGTGACAATATTTCAGTTTCTTGAAAACAACTCTCATGTCCCTTAAATCTTCTGTTCCCTAGCCTGAACCCTCCTATTTCCTTTAGCTGATCCTCATATTGCCTGAAATCCAGACCCTTGCCCATCCTTGTCACCTCTCCTTTATGTTTATTTTGAATTATACTTTCTAAATTGGGAGGGTGCATCGTGTTAGAATTTGTATCATTTTCCGTGTTGAAGGAAGTATGGTATCTCACTTTGTTTTACCTTACTATATACGCTTAAGGATTCTTCTGTGTTGCTGTGCTTCGTAGCCATTTTTTGTCACTAACTCTATTTTTGGCTTAAACTTTTTTAACTAAATGGTTAAACTTTTGCAGGAAGCCCTATTGTCATTGGTTATCACTTGGATTTATCATTTGTCGGGGCCAGGTGGTAATCAGTTAATGCAATTGTATTTTACAACTTCATTTTATCAGTATACATCCCTCGATGACTAATAACCCACAGTCTTGGCATTTCTATTGTAAGGAGTTTCCTTATTGTCCTTACATTAGTGTCAAATGAACCTTAATATGCCCAATTAGAATTTGTAGGCTTAAAAAGTACTGAGCTAGAACTCGGGAGACTGGATTTAAGTACAGGATTGGTCACGTCTTACCTGTTATACTGGCCAGGTCATTGAACTTTTGTGATACTAGTTTCCTCAACCATAAGATAATTACTGGGAGAATCAAGTGATACACTATATGGGGAAGTAGATTATAATAAATTTAAAATGTTCTGTGGAGACATTAAAGCAATGTTATTTATTATTTCTGGGCTTCCTTTAACCATTTAGTTACATTACCCTTTAAACAATTTGTTAGCATTTAAAGACCTGCTGTGTGCTGGGCCCTGAGATTGGTGCAAGGGATATAAAGATAAGACCAAAATGGCCTCTCCTTCAAGCAGTTTCTGTTACATTGGAGTAAAACCTCATGGCCTCTGGTAAATGAATCCAAAACACATGCTGAGTAATTTTGGGAGGGATACTAGCAGCTAAAAAGGAATTCAGATAGGCCTTATTTAGGAGACAGTGCTTGAAGTGAGCCTTAAAAGCAGCCAGAAATTCTCCCAGGAGAAGGTGAGGAGATGCCCTGCAGTCTCGGGGGCCTCAGTGCAAAGGCATGACCAGGGAGAGGGAATGTCACCTACGGCAGGACGGTCACACGCGCAGCCCACCGGCTCCCTGCATAGCACTCCCAAGTCCAGCTCAAACCAGATTAAAATGTAATTGGGAAATATTTAACAAAAAAAAAATACAACAAAACATAGACAGTACTAATGTGTGGTTTTCTAAGTCAATATGTAGCCCGTGGAGATGCTCATGTAGTTTAGTGGCCCCAGTTAGTTTGAATTTGACACCAACAGCGAGGAGACCACTTTACCACCCTGCTGCCCGCACATCAGCCTCCACCTCTCCTGTGACCCGGGGCCCACACTGGTGAACTTTGACCTTGTCTCACCCAGAAACAGGCTCACCGCGCCCCTCCCTGGCCGTCACCAGCCCTTCCAGCCCAGGCTCCAAGAACAGTGATCACATGACCACGCCTTCCGTGAGGAAGAAGCTGCCTCTCCCCGCTCTCTCTGACTTCCCTGCTGTGTCAGGCAGCCATCACAGGGTATAGGACACCTGTCACCGTGCCTGGATCCCACAGGCTATCCGTCCAGTCTGTCAGAGCAGTAACATTCTGGAGCCGCCATCCCCAAACCTCCGACCCCGGCTGAGGTCTCACCAAAACAATCTCCAGTACAGCCGAATCCCGAGGGCAGCCATTCGCAGCCATAACTGCTCTCCCAGCATCTCCTGTGACGTCACTTCCTTTTCCTGTCAGGAAGCGCCGCCCACCACACGTGACTTTTCCTTCCTTCCACAGAAGCAGGTCGCATGGCTTGTTAATGGGTGGGGAAGATCTTCAAATCCAGATTGCTCCGGTGCCTTTCCGAAATACTCCCCCCACCTCCCCATGTATGTTATCATGCCATCTTCGAATACAAGCTCCCCAGAGGCGAGGATTTCCGTGTACAGGGCCTGGCACGTGGTGAACACGTGTTAACTGTTCTTTCATTCATTCATAAGCTTGGAGATGCAGGCTGGAGCATCAGGAATGATCGGGAAAAAAGATTGCGAAGGGCTTTAAAAGCCAAACAGAAGAGTTTCTATGTTATCTTAAGGACAATTAGAAACTATTAGAGTTTCCCAGGTCCTTCTACCATAAGAATAGGAAGAAAAACAGACTATTTGCTGAGGCCATGACCCTCTCGAAGAGTGAAAGTTGCAGAAAAGCAAATTAAGACTCACTTTAATATCTCAATCTAATAATAGAACTCTTTCTAAATGGAGTTGGTTGTCTAAGGCAATAACGGTTCCGCTTTCCTTAGAGGTTTTCAAGGAAATATTCAGATGTAGATGTTGGGCTAGATGGCCTCTGAGGCCCCTTCCAGCCCTGAGATCCTTTATTTCATTACTATATCTACTCCATATAAGAGGCGTTCCTTGATTTTCTAGCTACTCTGCAGAAACTTTAAAATTGACTTGGTTATTCTTTAAAGGAGATTTGATTTTCTATAGTTATGAAGTTGTGGCTGTGCATGTGTATATGTGTGTCTCTTTTTGTAGCTCGAGTGCTTAGCACAGTGCCTGGCAAACAGTAGGTGCTTAATAAATGCTTATTGTCTGACTGTAAGTTATTTGTCTTTTTACTCTTGGCGGCCCTCTGCTGGGAAATGAAGGGTCTGGGATTTCCTTCGGCAGTTTTTCTCATTTTGGATGTTCTTGGGATCTACCTTATACCTTAGTGAAGCTTGCTGTCGTTAAAAAAAAAAAATTGGAGAAATAACTTTTAAATTAGGCAACATTGTTCCTGAATTTACATCTTTAATTGAATAAAAATAACAAAAGTTACAACAGTGGATAACACTATCCCGATAGTGAATGACACTTCTAGCCAGCACAACTATGCGTGAACATAAGACTGAAGTAGTAGAGACAGTGGTGCCAACAAATTTCATAATGTTTTTTATGATACTTTTCCTCAAAGAGCTGAACTTGTAATATCTTTAAGTCTGAAATATGTTAGAATTATGTCAGTTGGAATATTGAGGTAAATCTGCTGAGGCTTGTATATAAGACTTTTCCCCACCCCGTATCTAGCACAATGATCTTCACGTAGCAGAAATTTGATAAGTATTTCCTTTATGATTGTTGAAATGTAACATTTTGCTTTCTCATTTTCTGTCAGTCCTAAGGTTGGAAGATACTGTGAAGTACGATCTTCCTTTCCCCACTTAAAACACCTAAGCTGGTAGGTCCTTGAAGTTGGCGTAGGTCGTAGGATTATAGTTAAAGTCAAGAGAAATCTTGAAGGCCATTTGGTCAAACTCACTCATTTTGCAGATGAGGGAACAGAGGCCCATAGACATTAAGTGAGTTCCTGAAGGTCACACAGTTAGCAAAAGGCCAAGCCAGATTTTGAACCCTGGTTCAAATTCATCTGGTTCCAAATCTAGCATACTTTTCAATTTGTGGCGCTGTCTTTAGACTTCCTGCTCAGGTAACCGGACCTTGTGATTGCTTAATCAAGAGACAAGATAATAAGCAATAATGAACCAGCAACTTTAGGGTAATTGCCTTCTTTCTTAAGGGTACTGTTTGGTCTCTCCTTTTTAACATTCAAGGCTTCCTCTTCATGCAAAGGAAATAGCATGGGTGCTGCTGATGTCCCATGGATAGCTGTGTCACATTCAGTAGTAATGTAAAGTTGTATTCGCCTACCTTCTCTGGAATTAAATTTCACCAGCCAGTCATTCACTAAACAAATAATGACTTAGCACTGAATTCATACCCAAATTCATAGCCAAATTAAGTTCTATATATTATGAAGAATTTGGAATTCTCCAGCTCTTCTCTCAGCAAAAGTTCATATGAAAGGAATACAAAGAATTCAACATAAATGTGGATTTGTCCTGAGGAAAATTTGAATTCCCTTCTAGACACCATGGAAAAAGTTACTAGAGATCCGCATTGCATGCTTTCCCTTCCTAGAATGGAGCAGAAAAGACTTCTTATAAACAAAAATGTTGAAAAGGCAGTGTGGGCAGTGTATTTATTTGGAAATTGGAATTACTCAAACCACATCTATCTGAAATTAATTAGCTTTAAAATCTACTTGTCAGAGGTTGGGATGGGGATGCAGTATTCTTATTTCACAGAATGGATCTCTAGATATATTAAGATTTCCAACATGGAAATGTTTATGAAAGAGATATCTATACAGGTCTTCAAAGTTTTCCTCCGGAGAATTGTTTTAGGCATAAGTTACAGTGTATCTAAACAAAGGGTTTTTTTTTCCCAAAAGCAGTGGAAAAGAATACGAAACAAAAGGGATGTTCATCACTTGGAGAATAGCTGAACAGATTATGGTATATGAGTATGATGGAATACTATTATGCTCTAAGAATTGATGAAAGGACAAATGAACTGATACAGAATGAAGTGAGCAGAACTAGGAGAACAATTTCATATATATATATTATATATATATATATATATATATATATATATATATATAAAACATTATAAATACAAACAACTTTTAAAGACTTAAGAACTCAGATGAATGAGCAACCAGTTACAGAAGACCAGTGATAAGCCACGGTACTTCACATCCTAATAGAAAGATGATGGACATAGCCAATGCAGGAATTTGATTTGCTTGACTCATCTATATTAACAAATGTAGATCACCCTTGTCACAACAAGGGTCTTGTTTTTCTTTTCCCAAAGAAAAAGATTTCAGTTGTTTTTCAGTTGTGTCCGACTATTTGTGACCCCATTTGGGTTTTTCTTAGCAAAGATACTGGAGTGGTTTGCCATTTCCTTCTCCAGCTCATTTTACAGATGAGGAAACTAAGGCAAACGGTCTGCTTCAGTTGCATCCCAGAAATGTTGATAGGTTGTCTCATAGTTTTCTCTAATGAAGTCACCTGTTATTTCTCAGGTTTGTTCTATGAACCACCAATTACTTAGTGTTAAATTATTAAAGCTCTATTTAAGTGTGAATCCTTTCATCAGAAGTCCTTTATTGATTATAATTTTAATGTAGTCATTTCTGTATTTATTTGAGGTTTTTATGCCTTGGCACATGCTTGATTTTTGTAAATGTGCCACACACAGTTGAGAGTTGCCCCTGTCTCCTGCTGAGGCTTTCAGTGCTCTGAGGACTGCCCATCCAGGCACAGATCTATCTGCCTGCACAGTGACCTTTGGTGTTGCTTCTTCTCCCTGCTTCTATCCTCAGCAGCCAGGGTCAAGATCTGATTTCAGTTCCCTTTTGATAGAGCTTGTGATGGCTTGCGATGACTTCCACTCACATTATACTGGCTTACTGTTTTCAGGAGCTCAGCACAATTCTTCCTCCCTTCTCTACTGGCTGGACCCTTTAAAAAATAGATTTATACCCTCTTTGCTGGTACAGTTCCTCTCCCCAGCTTGCTGCTCACTTGCTGGAGACTCCATTTCCATAATAAGGCCTCCCTACAGCCCACCGCCTCTTCTTCACCTGCCTCTACTGGCTTCTGGGGGGCTTTTTTTGAGTTCTGGACTGGATGAAGGAACTTACTTCTGAAGAGATATTTTCCGCCATTTTATTTATCACATTTATTTCTGGAGTCATTTTCAAATATTTACTGGGGTTTCTCTCATAGAAGAGCTAGCCTTCTCTATAAACCCTCACTTTATGTTCTTAGAATTGCATTCTTGAGAGCTTCCCATCCCTCCTGAGATGATTTCTCTGGAGAATTTTCACCTATAGGAACCCAACTATCCTTCCAAACCTAAGGTACATGTCAGAATCTGAGCTTTCTTCTTCTGTTTCAGAAATTCTAAGATGGAGTGGTCACCTCCCCCTGCCTCGCCCCCCGCACACTGTATTTTTTACCATCTCTGTTCCAGCAACCAGTTCCTCCTTACTGTTGAGATTAGTGCCTTCCTTCATTCCTCAGTCATCCATGAAGGATAAAATTCTCATTAAGACAAGCCAAGG
>CM053623.1:326306203-326439790 GCA_028646595.1 Phalanger gymnotis | reverse complement strand
CCAGCTGGCCCCTCCTAAGTCACCAATCCACACCCACACAGGTTTCACACCTGACAGGGCCCTGGGCCTGGGGCTTAGCACTTAACAGCTGAAAGTACTTCCACTCAAAAGAAACAAAAGCCATGCTAATGAGACAATTTTGCTTAACAACACACTGTCTGACCTCATATTACAGAGGAGAAAACAAGTTCATTGCCTGGGGTCTTCATGCAGCCAGTGTCAGGCTGGATTTGAACCCAAGTCTTCCTGATTCCAAATTTGGGTTGTCTGCACCATTAATTAGTACATCAGTATTTCTCATGCACATATTATCTAGGTGAGAGAAAGCCAACCCTAATTCTTAGCAGTGAATTTGGATAATTTTCCTAGAAGAAAGAAGACAGTTTCCCCAATCAGGGTTCCAAAAATATATGTACACCTGTTTAGTAAACAGTCTTTTCATAGGACAGAACTCATGAAAGAGAATAGAAGGTCAGGGTTTTAGTTAGATAAGTAGTAGGGACCTCTGAGATCATGTACTCCAACCTCATTTTAAATGTGAAAGGAAACAGGCTCTGTGAGGTTAAGTAATTTGCCCAGAGTCACAACAGCTAGCTGGGGCTGTAACCCCGGAGGTCTCCTGGCTTTCATTTCATGCTGCATCACACTACTCCCTCCTATAGTTCACAAAAAAGGTTCTGAACAGGTGAAACAAAAGAATTTTGCTGACACAGAACATCCATTTATTGAACAAAAAACAGCAAATAGGATGAATTGTTTCTCTCATTAGAAATGTTCATTCTCTCCCCCCCCCCCTTTATAAAGAAAGTTTAATTTAGAGAGAAAAATGTTAGGTTTGGGGGTTTTGCTTTCAGTTCCAAGTAGGCTCAGCCTGAGAGACAATGATAAGGTGAATTGAATTGGAGAGCAGCGGTATCTTGGCTGCTCCAGGGCCTGTAAGTGCAGAGGTACTTGCCTATTTTGTAGGTATAGTGCATTTGCTCCATTAGGACCTGAGAAGAAAATTTGAAATTAAAAGATTCAGCTTAAGCAAAACAGTAAATTTATAAAGAATATGTCTGTGAATACTATGCCGAGGGTTGAGTGTTTCATTGTTTAAGTAAAATGTGCTTATAGCTTACTGTAAGCCTAAATAAAACCCAGCCTCTTGTCTCACTTGAGTTCCATGGTATCTGTAATAGCTGCACTCTTTCTGCCTTCTAGGAATATTGTAGGTGCCTAGGCCTTGAGTAAAACAGCTTTCTTCCCTGCCCTCTCTTTCCTTGTGGCCTTCAGAGTTTGCCTTCCTCCTTTTCCCTTCCTCATCTCTCTCCTCAGATGAAAATCTCCCTCTCCAAACAAAAATGTTAATTATGCTAAATGTTTGTATTTTTAAATATATAAAGTCATTAGGCTTCAGTAAGGAAGCTCTCTAGCTGGAATTTCATCATTAGCCAACTTTTTTGAAGGAACTGTTTTAAAGAACCAGAGACCTTCCTTTCATCCTTAAAATCTCACCTACTCTGGCTTTGTAATGTATGCCTTGCTTGTGATCTTATATTAGAATTTTTTTAAAAGTTTTGATGTCTCTGTTTAGACATCACATTCATTTCCAACTGTACCCCCTCCCCATTCCCCTGCTCAACAGGCCTTTCTTATAACAAAGATTAAAAGGGAAAAAGAGAAAATAGTTTCACCAAACCAGCTAGCACATGCACAGCATCCAGTGTCATCTGCAGTATTCTCCAGGTGGAAATGCATTTTCTATACTCTTCCCAGATTTGGTCATTAAAATGACACAGCAGTCATTTCATTTTTTATTGCTATTTACATTGTTGTTTGCTATTTGCATATTGTTTTCTGGTTCTGTTTGCTTCACTCTGGATCAATCCATTTTCCCATGTTTTTTTCAGAATTCTTCATGTTTATTGCTTTTTACACTGAAATAATGTTCCATTATGTTCACATATTAGAGTTTGTTTTTCACTTGACAGGTACTTACCTTCTTTAGTTTCTTTACTACTGCAAAAACACTGCAGTGAACATTTGACATACATGATGCCTTTCTTTCTGTCTTTGACTACCACGAGGTATATGCCATTCAGTAGATAAAGGGGCTAATAAACATTTCTGTCACTTTTAAATTAAATTAAAACATCAATGCAGTTCCTCAAAATCCTAGACAAGAAGTATGGTGCATAATTTCAGAGTAGACCTGTTGGGCAAAGTTAACACAAGACATTTGTGTGCCCCAGGCAAGACTGGAAAAGTGCAGCTCCTTCCCCGCCATGATAAGCTATAGGGGTCTTGACTTATATCGTAAATTTTTGTGGGCTGTTAGAAAGTAGCATTTCTATGTGTTTGTTTATTAATATTAGCTTACTACCATTCTTAGTCAAAGCAAATGAAAATCTTTAAAATTGAAATAGGATTTTTCTGACATGAAAAAGAAAACTTTTAAAAACATTTAAAAATCACTTGTGCCAACTGCTTCCTTATATAACTCTAGCCCTGTGTTTTTTCCAGGTTTAAGGATTTCTCTTGAGATAGTTCATCAGGCTCTCGGTCTCTAGGATCGCTCAAGACTGGGCTGTTGTTAATTGTCCGAACAGCTGTTAGTTTTCATGTTGTTACTTGATGCATTTTAGCTCCCTGTTGAAATAGCTCCTCTTCCAGATGCTCTTTATCTGCTATCTGTCTCTGTCAGAGGAAGAGGGAAAAAAATCCTTTTGTTTTGACCTTGGGGTGAATCAAGAGTGTTAGAAGCCTCGAGGCTCGAAGAGGTAGAGAGCTTACCCTGCTCATTCTCAGGCGTTATGATACAGTTGCCAGGAATAACCACACCACTCAATTCTCCTGTTGTACAACTCACTTTGGGTTCAGCAGAGTAGAAATTCATTATTATAATGTTTCTTGCCTGTTTGTTTAGTGACTATATCACATTTATTAAGGAGGTTATTTGGGGGGGGGGTGGCTTCCCCACCCACAAAAGGTTCCTCCGAGATACATAAAATAATTCACTAAAATTAAAGGTGGATCCAAGCTATGCCTTGTTGACAGTGTGACTATAATGAGATGACTCAGACCACGATCCCCAGTTAAACACTTTCAGATTAAAATGCACAGACTTGTCCTGTGCTATAGCTTCAGAGGTGTGGGTTGGTCTCTGATCTCAGCTGCTCTTCTCTCCTCCCTTGCCGTTTAGATTAGAAAAAAACAGTATTTGTTTGCCTGTGATTGCATAGAAATGGAAAGGGGCATCCCCCAAAAAGCAAATGAGACTGAAGTACTTCTCAGCTAAAACTGAGGTATTGTATTGCTCTGTTTGGTTCTTAAGAGTTGGTGTTCAGATTCTGCCTTTGGACCAGACTGTCCCATTTTTTCTAGTAGGTGGGCATGCACTAAATAGATGATTTCTACCTGTATGTGCAGCCCCTGACTTATGTCCCTTCCATATATCTAATCTCCCTAAAGTAGATTTCCTAGCTAAGTGAACTATTAATTTCCAGAACTCCCTTTTCCTCCCCATTCTTGCTTCTTGGGGTACCCTTGTGCCTCCCCCATCCCACGTAGGTTCATTAGTGGCAGCCCTAGTAGGAGAGAAGAGGTACGGAGGGTACATTCCCTAGACTGCTCCTCTCCTTCCCCTTTCATCATTGCACTTCCTCCCATCCTACTGGGCCCCTCCTTCCCCATCATTTTTCCTCATCCTTTCTGTCGTTTTAGGTGCTCACCCTCCCTAACAACATTCTATTTCACTACTTTATATTTATTTTAGATTTATTCTGTACATACTTATTTTTACACTTTGTTATCACTCCTACCTCACTGCCCTCAGTAGAACATAAGGTCCTTAAGAGTAGGAATTATTTTACTTTTTGTATTTGTGTCCCCAGCATTTAGCATGTAGTTGGTGTTTAATAAATGCTTGTTGATTGATTGTTTCAATTTCCCTTAGAAAACCTTTTTAAAAAAGTGTACTCAGTGGGCCAAGAAGATAAAAAACCTTTGTCAGGAACAACAGGTGGTGGCAGAGGACAAGAAAGCAGAAAGAGCAATCAATTCTTGGGCTCTTATAATTTTTTTTAAAGGTAATTAGAGAACCAGTATCCCTGATGGACATTTTATTACCAAGACCTCAGCTGCCTCATCATATTTTCTGCCTTTCTGGCTGGACTCTCTTGCCCTAGGCCATTAGAAGCCAGTCTCAGGGGCATAAGACCACTCGAGTGCCTACTCCCACTTCTGGATTGAGAGGGACGATCCCGGGGGCACCCTGAATGGCTTTCTGGGTGCATTTTCCCATAGAAACATTGTTTGACATGCTCGTTTACATTCTATAGTCTCTTAATACAGTGCTCTAGGTCACTTTTTGTATACTAGCCAGAAAAAAAATCTGACCACCATGGAGAGTATTGTTTCTATGAGAAGATACATCCCAAATCCTAAACAACTAACCTTAAACAAATTGCTAGAAGACACACTTTTCCCAGGTTGGAGGGGCTACATGTCTTAGTTTGTATGTCCAACAGCAGGGTTCATCTTTCCCCCACCTATTACTACCCCCATTACTCTGCCTCTCCCCTCCCCCCAAGCCTTTCAGAGCAGTTGTACAAAAGCTGGCTCCGAAGAGTTCAGATCCTGGGGATCTTTTCAGGAAAGAAGCTTTGTGTGTTTCTTTGGTGGTGTCATACTAAATCATCCGGCCAGGTGCAGTGAGTCATGGTTGTTTAGAAGGCAAGGTGGGACAGTGTCACCCATAGCATGTTAGCCTTTCGTTTCTTGGCCTACTTTCAGATGCGATTAAATCACAAATCAAAATGGATTTGGCCTCTCTAAACTTTAAATGTGTAATAAAACTACATGATTAATGCAGTTTAGCCTTGCTTTTAGACCCTAGAATCAAAATTATAGTAATGTTGCTTACAAATCCTTCTTAAAGAACTTTTTAGTCTCAGCCAATTCAGTAAATGCAACCAGTTTCATTATAATAATCATTGAAGTCACCTAAATGTTTTCTATTTGTGGTAAGCTACAGAAACATTGAGTTCTGATATGAAAATATTTTTACCTTTATAAATATAGCTTCTTTGTTCCTAGGGAAAATTGTATATCTTTTTTCTCTGAATTTTGTGAGAAATGGCGGGGGGGGCGGGGGGAGTTGCAGATATACAACATTTAATTCAGACAGGTGTGGTTTTATGTGTAAAAAGATTAAAATCACATTAAGGGTTATTTGGTAGTTTCCCCTTTGAATTGTTAAACAAATAGTATCAGAGACCCCTTTTTACAGTCTGGTAGAAGCTGTGACCCCCTTCCCAGTGTGTTTTTAAATGCATAATGTATATAGAATTTAAAAGGAAACCAATTATATTGAAATAGAGTTATCCAAATATTTTTTTAAACCAAGTTAACAGACCCCAGGTAAAGTGCTTTGGCTTAATAAAATGTATTAATACAAATCATTGGAAGAACCAGGTGTTTGAAAATGGCTATGAAAGTCATGTGAGATTTAAATAAATTGACTTTAAGGAAAGCATTCACTTTCCTTAGCTTAATCTTTAAGGGTAAGTGGTCTAGTAATTAAAATGATTTGAAAAGCACCATGCAACTCAGTTTTACATTGTATTCAGCTTGTTTTTGAAGCAGACTTTTCGTGTGAAGCTGTCTCTTATTTGGTGTAGCAGTTGTGTAGGCATGCACTGTACATGCACAGTGGACGGTCTACACGATTCTGAGCAAACTTCATTTTGTGAGGGAGTTCAGCAAAAATGACATAAAATTAATGCATCGAAGAGTGTTTGGAAATATACTCAATGCCCAGAAAAACATGAAATATGCACTGACGATTCATCAGTCTCATCAGACACTCTCCTCCAGTCTACATGGGATACTAAATCACTATGAATAACTAACTTTGTGAAGGAGGGGTGATGACTTGCACTGCTTAATTAAAGTATGTAATAAATTACCTTCCAGCTCAGTGTCAGTGTGCTTGCTCGGTCTTTTAACTCTCTGCTTTTGTCCACAGGTTAAAGTATTGCACAATCAGCTAGTCCTTTTCCACAATGCCATCACAGCTTACTTTGCTGGGAATCAGAAGCAGCTCGAACAGACACTCAAACAGTTCCACATCAAATTGAAAACTCCCGGAGTGGATGCCCCATCCTGGCTCGAAGAACAGTAATCAGACCTGGAAAAAAAAAAAGACCCATTGTCATCTGAGAACCCAATAAGAATTGGAGTAGAGAGGACTCTTGTGTTGATTCTTGCACAAACAGCTTTAATTTTTCCCTCTTAATACTTTAACAATTGAACTGTTCGAATTGATGGGAAGGTGGGTGGCTTTAATGTAAACATAATTTCTATAATCCAAACATAGCTTTTCTTTTGAAGAACTTCTTTCGTATTGTGAGGGTTGTTGGCTATTTCTATAATTTGAAAACATCTAAAATAGCTTTGCACTGACAAGATACAAACTTGTGGTTTCTGGTCCTCAAGATGTGGGCCAGTTGTGACTTTTCCAAAGGGAGGTTTTACATGATTTGTATCAACATCTAATATTTTATATATGAATATATTAAACATCTTTAAAAGATTCTTTTCCATGTATTATTTTAAAGAAGAGAGTAATACTATTTTACAGAGTAAAATTAAAGGGCATTTCTGCAGCATCCCAAGGAAGTAGCTATAATAGATGGTTGATTAAATTAAGGGATTGCAACAGATCCCTTCTTTAGGGGTGAAGCCGTACCGCTGGAAGTTCGTTTTTTAAAAATTGTGAATGAACAAGAAGCATACTGTCTTTTCCATGCAGTTTCCAAGATCACAGTTGTATCACATAAAGACTTTGACTGGGTGGTTCTTATTCGTGATTTCATTTTTTACTAAAAAGTGAAACCTGTTTGTTTGAAGAGACCACCCGCTTGCCATTTGGTTGATCTTGGGTGTTTTGACAGGTTAACTTTGGAATACAAGTTCTTGGTCATTTCTAGTCTAAAAATCTGTGATAGAAAACTTTTTAGGCAATGTTGCCCTTTCAATAATGTAGATTCCTAGACAGATTTCACTGTAATAATGCCATACTAGCCTTAAATCACAGAGAAGTGCCTTCTTAGATACAATAATTCCCTTTGAATCAGTGTATATAATCCACAGGGTAGCCCCTTCCAAATAATGTTTGCTGTGTCTGTCTCTAGCAGAAAGGGGCACTGTAGAAATGTTGAATTTCTTTGTACTTATTAAACCAAGTTTAAAGTTCATGGAAATATCGCTTTTTAAGATGTGTTTCCTTTTGAGGAATAGTAAGTGGAAGGGCCTTTTTTTTTTCTTTTTTGATTGGGGAGAGGGTGCAGTTGGGTAGTTGGAGGAAGAAAGGAAGGAGACAGGAAAGGCAATAATCTCTTAATTGCTGGTCAGTGTTGACTTCTTATGAGTGACCTGTATTGTTTTCGTTCATCAGTAGTGTAATCCATATTAAATGTAAATTCTCTGTTAACTTTTTTATCATAGACATTATAAATTAATATTATTTTGAGAGGTGTCTCTTGCAGATGTCCATTTATTTTGTGTTGAAATGAAGTACTCAAAAATTGCTATTATTTACAACCATGTCAACTATACAATTTGTTATATATGTTCAAATGCCTTTCAGCCAAAAGGCATTTTGAGTTATCATGCCAGTTTTCAATGCCTAACACAGTGTAACATGACTGTAAACCACAATCCTATTTTAAATCATTCCTTACTCTATATTTGTATTCTGACAGAGCCTTAGTTTATTCTTATGGCACAATTTTTTGTCGTGGTAATAGTTCATTTACATTCCTCAGAATGTGCCTCCATGTGAATTTTGTATTCTTATTAAAGATGTTTACTGCACTAGCTTCTTTCTTGGTTCTTGCTGGTTTAAAATATGGATACCCTTAGGACCAGTATGCCCCCCATCTCCAACTTGCAATAACTTATTTGGGTATGTTATGTTTAAGAATAGAAAAAATTCTGCTACCTTGTTATAAAATTACTTTCTCTTCTTTGAGTTATTGTTTTCTCTTGCTTAGAGTGAATCTCCTTTGGGAAGTGAACCTCTTTAGACATTGGTGACACATTTTAGCATAGCGAAGATTGCCTTAGTCGGTGAACTATATCATGATATTCCTTTTTTAATATACAATTATTGATGTTTATGTAAATGATTTGTACAAATAATAATAGCTGACATTTATATAGCTCTTACTATGTGCCAGACGCTGTGCGTAAGCGCTTTACAATTCTTATCTCATTGGATTCTCACAACAATCCTGGGAGGTAGGTGCTACTATTATCCCCATTTTTTAGATGGGGAAACTGAGACAAACAAGTTAAGTGACTTGCTCAGGGTCACACAGCTACTAGGTGTCAGTGAGAAGATCTGAATTTGGGTTTTCCCAACTTCATTCCAGGTGCTCCATCCATTTCACTACCTGGCTGCACCAAAATGAAGGTGGATGAATTACATGAAGCAGTTTCATCATTAGTTTTTAACCTAAAAAAGTAAATTGAACCAAGGGAAGAAAAGAATCTTTTGGACAGAAGTAGGGAAAAGCTAAATTACATATTCATATACACACACGCAAACATCTGTTGAGCAACAAGTATAAGGAGGGAAAAAATGGTAGCTCTTTCCTTAAAATTTCAATTATTCATGAAAAATACACAGGTCTTCCTGGACTACAATGAAAGATGCAGAGCAAGAAGATACTAAACCTAAAAAAAATCCTATGTTTGCAGAAGGAATTCAGCAAAAATCTAACTTTAGAAATGAAGAGTTCCAAAACTTATGACACAACTGTAATTATGTTTCAGAAACTTACCCAAAATATTACATCTCTAGTGAAAGCCAAGTATGCAACTAAGTAAAATCTCCTTAAGTCCTTTGCTTTATGACCATCTAATTAAGCTTGTCAAAACAGAAGTATGGATCCTCTACTTACACTAAATTTAAATATATCATGTATGTGTGATTTTTTTCAAAGGAAAAAGCTGTTTTTAATTCTAGTGTGTTTGAAATATATCTAATGCCACCATAAAATTTTAACTATTTGTCTTAGATAAATTGACTTTAAGATAACCTCCTATTGCCCTTTGACATCTGCTATTCCCATTCACCAGTTTAGATTCTAAACTATTTTATCATTGATATATATTATAAAATAAGGACCTTTGATTTCTCTTTCATTTAAAAAAATGCCCTTTGCAGACTCGGTTGAAGATTTTTCACAAGGGAAAGAACAAAACAACTTAAAATTAGTCATAACTCCTATGTCTGTAGTAGGAGTCACTCACCACCTGTTTCGTTGCTATTTTAGGGCTTATTCTGTCAGCAGGGACAAGATGGTGCCACTCCCTCGTAAACCTACAAACCTAAGACCTCTCTTGCTCTGGTGCCATTTTTTACTAGAAACCAATAACAGGAAGAAAAGCCTATCATGGAGAGGCGTAAAGATTTTAACTATGAGGGCTTAAATAACAATAAATTTGGTGCCTATATCAAAAGTGATATGATACATACTAAGTTTACGAGATGACTTGTTAGCCTTGAAGCTAATAAACCACAAAGATGGACACTATGAAGGTGAAGTCATTTGAAATATCTATTGAATATCATACCATAAATATAGGAAACATTTGTCAAAGAGTACTTTGGCAATGTTCGTGCCTGATGTTTATTTTATAACAAACTTATTTGTCCACACACACACAGACCTAACTTCTTACAATTCATAATTAGCTTTCACACGTGCTTTCCATAGAGCATAGATTTAGAACTGAGGAAGGAGCCTCAGAGGTTCCCTTCTTTATAAACGAGGAAGCTGAGGCCCACAGGGTAAGTGACTGGTCTCAGGTCATATAAGTGGCTGAGGCAGGTTGAAGCCAGGTCTTATACTGTACCATTAAGTTTAAAATATAAGCTGCTTTCAAGCAAACTGTTTTCTGTTAAAAAATTCTAAGTGTTCACTGTTATAAAAATTAAGTGCTCATTGTTATAATAAATTGTTTCCCTTTAAAACTAAAACTGTGAATAAGATGATTATAATTCAATAACTCTAAGATCAAACAATGTAATTAAATGAAATGTATAATAAAACTAATTAGAAAAGTCGTTTGTCCACCTTAATAAAAGGTGTTCCAAGTCACTTTTTTTCTGTAGAGTTTTCCTGGGTTGACAGTGTTCATTGCTATGAAAAAAATCCAAGCAACAAAGATAAGATACAATTATAAAATGTTATCCTTATAAGAAGCCTTGGAGATCATCTTTATCTAAGCCTCCAATTGCATGGTTAAGGAAGATGAAACCCAGAGAGGTTGTTTTGTCCTAGGTCACGCACAGAGCTAGAGATATAACTGGACCTCGAATCCAAGTCTTCCGACTGAGGACCCAGTGCTTTTTCTGTTAACATAGAACGTAAGAGTTTGAATAGACTTTAGACATCATCTTCTTATTTTACAGGTAAAGAAAATTAAGTCCCAGGGAGGTTGAGTGATTTGTGATGTCACACAGGTATACCAGGGATTCAGACCAAGGTCTCTGACTATAAGTCCAGTGTTGTTAAGCATGAGTACATTTTATTTCACCTTTTCATGAGTTTAATAGTTTTTCCTCAGAAAAATAGAATATTTCTAGTGTGGGCATGTTTCAAAGTTTCCCCTATAAGGTATATGTATTCTTACTGTTAAGCCTTCTGTAACAGTTACTGGCCATAAGAACTGAGTGTTCCAGCCTTCATCATCTCATTCTAGCTGAAGAGGAGTAGAAAGGGCATGTTAGCTTTGACTCTTCCATTTTAGATTGGATGTGTTTACTCTCTAATCACAAATTCTCTTCTACTTTGCATATTGTTGCAGATTTTTTACTGGGAGGGAAAAACCCTGTAGTTCTCTGTCAAGTAATTTCAACTAGCAAAATTTCTCTAAATAATAATGAAGTGATGACAATCAGCTTTGCTGTTTTTTGAGATACTTGTATTTCCAGCGCTTGCGTTAAACAGTTACGCTTCCCCACGCAAAAGTTTCCTGCTCAACAGGTTTCTTTTACACAAATGATCCCTTACAATAAAATTGCTGTGTGACATCCTTCAGTGTGCCAAGAACTGTAAACTTTTTTTTACCTCTTCATAATAAGTAGACACTTACTGATTAACCCTGGGTTGTTTTTGTTTTTTTTAATTTTGGTACTAGATCCCATCATTTGGGAGATGGATTTTTATTCTCAGTAGAATGAAACTGCTTACTGTGAGAACTGCAACTCTGCTTTTCTTCTGTTCTGTCAAGTGAGCTGCATACATAGTCAAGGCCACAAGAGGGTTTCCCCAATATTTTCATAAAACTGAAAGTTTCACAGTGGGCAAGCAACTCCGCCTCAGTTTGATCAAAACTTTCTCTTTGTTTTGATAACAAAACTTCTTTCCCAGTAGTACTTCCTTCCAATGCTATAGAAGATAGGAGATGATAAAAGAATATTGTTCAAATATCATCAAAATAAACAAAAAAGATGTCTTAGGTAAGCATAGTTTAAGTCAGATTTCTTAGGATCGCAAATGTGTGTTGTGTGTGAACCACAAGGTAAAGTATTTTACAAGTGATATCAGAGGGAAGAGGATATAATACTTAGTCTTCAAAAAAAAAGTATTGTACGTCAGGCAGACTTTCTGCCACCATCCCTCAGTAAATAACCATCATGGTACAAAGGACACTAGACTGTAGAGCTGGGGACCTAGGTGCAAACTCAGCTTTGCTATTTGGTCATCCATGTGACCTTGGACAGTCATTTAATCTCTTTGGGCCTCCATGTCTCCAGTTATAAAATGAAGGTTGAAATCATTCAGAAAACACCCAGAACCATTTAACTTTGTGGGGGAGAGGTGGAGAGGGGAGGGAGGAGCCTAGATGGTCTCTAAGGTTCCTTCCAGCTCTAAATCCATAATCCTATGAACTCTCCTTTTGGAGTTCAATCCTTCTGACTCTCATTGATGTGATCTACCAGCCTTAGATCACGTTCCTTCCATTTTTTAGGAATTCAGTAGCTGACTTGTAATCCTTAGACCTTTAATACCCCACACTGATGTTCCCTTAAATCCTAGGACCTCCAAGTCTGTCAATCTCTTAAATTTCCATGACCTTTTAAAGGTTTCTAGCTTAGTCACCTTTGCCATCAGCCATACGTGTGCCACTTCCCAAATTCTTAACTGACATTCTTTCACATCATAGTTTCTTCTCTCTTACTTCTAACCTAATCTTCTTCCTCACCACAAGCTCCCCCATTGGAGATTTCATCATATCCTGTGGGTTTAAGATTTATCTATGTAATTGATTATCATATCCATATATTCAACCCTAATCCCTCTCCTAATCTCCAGTTGCACATTGTCGACTGCCTGCTGGCTGTGTCCCACAGGCTTCTCGCATTCGGTCTTTTTGAACTGGGATTCGTCATCTTTGCTCTTAAGTCTGCCCATCCTCCAAACATCCCTATTACTGTTGAGGGCACCATCACTCAGTCACCCATTCATAGTATTGGAGTCACCTTTGACTCTTCCCTCTCCCTCACTCATTCCTTATGACCCAATTAGCTGCAAATCTGGACAATTTTACCTCAACACCATCTCTCACATCTGTCCCATTCTCTGCACACAGCCACCATCCTAGCTCAGGCGCTAACCATCTCTTCCTTGAACTATTTATTCCCTGAACTATTAGTTAATTGATAACCTAGTTTCCAGATTTTCTTCCCTTCTCCAATCTACCCTCGATAGAACTGCCAAAATAATCTTCCTAAGGCATAAGTCGGACTGTGCCAATCCCGTCAAAAACCCACAGAAGGATAAAATGCAATCTCCTAGTCTGAGCCTTATACAATTGTGCTCTCATCTCTTTGCACTCCCCTTCACAGTCTCAGTTCTAGCCAAACTGGGCTATGAGCCATTCCCTGAAGTCCACCCACCTTACTCCCAGCATTCACATAAGCCATCCTCCATGCCTAAAATAAACCCCCTGCTCATCTCTGCTGCACAACATCTTGGTCTTGTCTCAAGGCTCATTAAGAGGTCACCTCCTCTCTGAAACTTTTCCTCATCCCTACAGTTGCCTTCTCCCTCTTGAATTTTCTTTCTACTCTACTTATGTATGTGGTAAACCAGTAAAGGGTTTTTGAGGGAAGGATGGTTTAGTTTTAGTCTTTGTATTTCTAGCATCTGGTGCAGTGCTTTACAGGTATCAGGATGTCGATTTAATTGAGTTGAAGCCGCCTATATTGCAAAGCTTTGGATATTTAGTTTCTGCTAACAAATGGAACAAAAATATCACTTCTCTCTGGACCTGCTTCCTCCTCTGTGAAAGGAGGGAGCTGGACTGGTTCTCTGAAGTCCCTTTCATCCCTAATATTCTGTTACCTAGTAATAGGAAGTCACAATTGTGTTGAGACCAAAGGCTTGAAAAGAGAACGAGGGAAAGGTAGAAATGGCATTCCTTGGGGACTTTTGTCTTTCTTTGTTTTTCGTTGTTTTAGAAAATGTTTAATCATATCTTTTTTCTTTAGAGTAATGAATAAAATGCTTTTATTTTTGTTAATTTCATGGATTGGTACAAAAAAATAATAATGAGCAGTAGGAAGCCATGTGAGTATAAGTGAAGAACAATCTATTGCTAAGGGGACCTAAATGGCAGCAGTAGCATTAGACATGATTGAGCAGCTGTCACGGGCCAGTCATGGAGCAAGAATCACAGACAAAAAGCTCAAGGAAGGGCTGTGTCGGTACCTCTGAGATACTCAAACAAGTAGAAGAGGTGGTATGTTAGTGCATTAGCTGGGTGGCTCTTCCATGGACGATCTATAGAAAGAACATGGACAAAAAAATCACAAGATAAAGGTGAAGAGTACCCACGGCTCTGAGATCATAGATCTGTAAAAGAAAAATAAAATGTTTAAGTGGGGTCTCCGTGCCACCTAAGCTTGTCTTCCCCAAAATGATTCCTCATATGATCCCTATGTGATGGGAGATTCCTGGGAAAATTTAAGAATCATTGAAGAGATGATGGTCAACCGCCTGGGAAGCGGAGCTATAAAGACCCAGCATGACGTCGATTTGATCACAGATATAGATGTAGATAGAGTGTAACCAAATTATTTTTAGTAAAACTTTTAATAAAGTATTTCATACTATTCTTAAGAAGATGAAAACGTGTAGACTAAACAATGATGCAATTAGATGGACTTGGAGCTGGTTGAATGGCTACATTGGAAGAGTAGTTATTAGCATTAAGGTGATGTAAGAGATAGAGACTAAAGTCAGGAGGAGCTGAGTTCAAATGCTGCCTCAGGCATGTACTGTGTGACCTTGGGCAAGTCACTTAACCTCTGCTCAGTTTCCTCATCTATAAAATGGGAATTGTACTAGCACTTACCTTGTTGTTGTGAGGACCAAAGGGGATCATTTTAAAGTGCTTAGCACAGTGCCTCGTGCATATTAAGCACTATATAAATGTTAGCTATTATTTATCTGTTAATTTATTATTACTAGCTGTGTAACCCTGGGCAAGTCACTTGACCTCATTTAGCCTCAGTTTCTGTAGCTGTAAAATAAGGATAAAAATAGCACCTACCAGGGGCAGCTAGGTGGCCAAGTGAGTAGAGTACCAGCCCTGGAGTCAGGAGGACCTGAGTTCAAATCTGGCCTCAGACACTTGACACATGTACTAGCTATGTGACCTTGGGCAAGTCACTTAACCCCAATTGCCCCCCCTCTCCCCCCCAAAACAGCACCTACCTTGCAGCTTTGTTGTGAAAATCCAAAGAAATGTAAAGAGCACTTTGCAAACCTTAAAATGCTATAGAAATGCTCAGTATTATTGAACGCCAGCTGGGTGAGAGTTCTCCAGTGGTATGTCACAAGGATCTGTACTTGGCCCAATCACTTGGAAAAATACATAGATTTTATGTTCAGAAAATTTGCACTGGCTGCGAAGCTGAGAGAGACAGCTAATTCACTGACCAACATAGGGAGAATCCAAAAGATCTTGGCCTGAATCTGATAAGATGAGTTTCAGTAAGGATAAATGTAAAGCCACCTGCTTGGGGAAGGCATGGTTGGATTACAGTTTGTCTGCAAAACGCCTGGAGATTTTAGTTGCCTGAGCCAGTGCATTGAAGTATAGGAACACCGGTGGGCATAAATAAGGAACAATATATCGCTTAGGGGACTTAAATGGGAGAAGCAGCATTAGACAACGGGATGTAGGATGTGGCAGCCCCCATGTGACCTCAGGCTACTTTAAGGGAGGCGAGCTTCCAGGAAAAAGGCAGCGACAGTCCTTTGGTTTTCACCCCGGTCAAACCGCATCTAGAGTGGGGGGTTCGGTTCTGGATACTAAATCAATAAGCTGGAGAGTGATCAGAATGGTAAAAGGCTTTGAATCCAACTCATATGACACAATTTGAAAGCACTAGAGATATCTAGCATGGAGAAGAGAAGACAGAAGGCACAAGACAGTTGTCTTCAAGTATTTGAAGGTTTGGCTTGTGGAAATTAGACTTGTTTGGTTTGACTTTAGAAGACAGAAACAGGGATAACAGGTAGAAGCTGCAGTCACATTTAGACCAGAATTCAGGGAAATCTTCCTAACAAATACAACTGTTCAAAAGGGGAAAGAGCTGCCTCAGAAAGTGGGAGGTTCCCCCTCCTTAGAGGTCCAGCAGAGGCAGGATGATCTCCTGGTAGGTGTATGTCATACTGGGATTGCTCTTGGGAATGCACTGGATTATAGGGGCTCTTCTAACCCTACCTCCTGTGATTTTAATGTAAAATGATCTGTGTTGTCAGCTTACAATAATAAAACATGCACATGCTCCATGGATCTATGGTGTGTTTTTGTTTTCCAGGCAGGGAACTCTTGCCGCCAACTGTGATTTAATAGGTAAATCTTACCTGAGGCCCAGAGCATTTCAGTGACTTGGCACAGGGTCACACAGCCAGTGTCAGATGTGGAACTTCAACCCAAGTAGCGATTACTTCAAGCCCAGCACCACATGCACTAATCCCAAAAGAATCTGCACTGCTTTGTAGCACCTGGATCCAAGATTCAAAGGCAGAAATATCAGTTGCAATAGCACCAATTCTGTTTGTTGTGGTGGCATTTCAGTCACATCCGACTCTGTGACCCCATCTGGAATTTTCTTGGCAAAGACAATGGAGCGGTTTGCCATTTCCTTCTCCAGCTCCTTTTACAGATGAGGAAACTGAGGCAAACAGGATGACGTGACTTGTCCAGAATCACATAGCTAGTGACTGAGGCTGGATTTGAACTCAGGTCTTTCTGACTCCAGGCTTTACACTCTATCCACTGTGCCACTTAGCTGCCTGACCAATAATACACTTGACTGTATTATGAAATAGATATGATTTTATATGACATAGTATTGTGTTCAAGAGATACTTATAGTGCTGCAGAATATGCCTTTTAGGTATATTATGATTAGATCTGTATCTAGAATAGACCTTTTCAAGATTTGGATAGAAAGGAATATCCTCCAGAAAGATAGTCTGGAATTCTTCCATATCTATCTCTTCTATACCACATGGGCAAGGTCTTTGAACCACACAGACTACACCCTTATTATTCCTTGCCAACTTCAGAATTTTTATTGAGCATGTGAAAGAAATGGGTCAATACTGGAAAATATACCAGATCAAAAAGTAGGGGAAAAAAAAAAACTTGTCTTGATCCAGGCAAATCAATTTTCTAAAGTCTTCTAGGATCGTATTAGAGTGGAGTGGGGGAGGGGAGGAAGGGGAGATGAAATCACTGATAGTCCTAGTTCAAAAACTGAGACGGGTAAATTCCTTGTGGCAAAAGTTGCATTCATTTGGTTTGGACTTTTTCTCCCCTCCTCCACCCCCTCAGTTCCTTTTCTGAAACTGAGTGCTTTCTGTATTGTATATATTTGACCATGTAGAAGATATGAAATCCAAAAAGCATAATCACTTTCTTTGTCTTACTATAAAATTGATGGTTTCTTCACTTCTCAAGTTTTTCCCTGCTTCTCATAAACTGGCAAAAATCAAGAGCTGCTACATTCTTTGACATTACATTTATAACAAAATTTAAACTATTTACAAGTAAATTAAACAAAAATAATTCTTTGAATAAACTGTGCTTTTTAATATACCATACATGGCCATTTTAGGAGCAAGGCAACTTAGACATAATACACTTTCATGTTGAAAGCTAAGAGTGATTTTAGATTGGCACATCTGGACAATGTTCTAACACACAAAAGAAGACATTTCCATTTTAATCCCAATTTTCCTATTAATATATTATATAACACACACACATATTATATAATTTTCCCCCAGTTACATGTTAAAACAATTTTTTTTAACATTTACATTTTTTTTAAGTTTTGAATTCCAAATCCCTCCTTCCCTCCCCTCCCCCACCCTGAAATAGTAAGCAGATATAGTTAACCCCAATTTTTAAAAGTAAAACTCTTCCCCAACTTCATCTTCAGAATTTGTAGAAATTTGGGGGGCGGGGTGGGAAAGAGAGAGAGAGAGAGAGAGACAAAGACAGAGAGAGAGAGAGAAGGAGAAAATAAAATAGGAAATCATACCTTGTTTTGAAGAAGCTTTATATCTGTGAGAGTATTTCCACCCTGGAAATTCCCTACACCAATGAAATCATGTGGCCAGACCTCTCCCCCCCCAAAACAAATTCTCACCAACACAATTATTGCTGGGTAGTCACTGGTGCTTCCAAGCTTGAGAGTTGAAAAGCAAGAGGTCCTTTTTTTCTTCAAAGGTTAAATGGTTCTGAATATTTGCTGATCGATATGGGTCATTCAAGTTGCTACTCAAACCACCAACCACCATGGGCAATTCAGAGGCACAGGGTCTGCACTGGGATGAATCACCAGGGTGTCTTTGCTACAGGTCTTTGAATATCCCTGCCTTCCTATGACTAAATAAATCTCCTTTTGTTAAATGGACTATGAGTGTCTCATTTTGTTCCAATCTAGAATTTTAACTACCAGGGGGCTATCTGAATCAGGCCTTTCCTGTAACACCATACTTCTCTGAATTCATGTTTATCTCTTTATGGAACTACAATTTTTCCATTACATTGATGGACCAAACTTCCCCCTTAAAAAAAACCCAAACAAAAAAAGATCTTTATTTTCTCAAAAGTTAATTAAGACTGTTTTTAGTCTTTCTGAACAAACCTACCACAAAGAAAATTAATAAAGTGTATACAGAAGGATTGGAAATGAACAAAGAGTTAATTTCCTTGCCCCAAATCATTGATGTGAAAACTTTGCGAAACCCACAAAGCAAGGGAAAGATCAGTATTAAAGCTTCATAGCCAGGCACTGGTCCTAACTTGCCCCTTTGTCCTTTTAAAAAAAATTTAATACAATGACATAATATAAGGCTGTTGTGTTGGCTTGCGATTTTCAGCCTTTGGAGTGAATATTTGTGCTCATGACCAGGAGCAATGAAAACAAGTCTTTTTTCCCCTAACACAAGCAGCTTCAGTCTGTGCTGCACCAAACTTCCTTGCAAATGACCTCAGCCCTGACCTTGCTTTCTTCCAGGAAGATCTATGCCAGTTTTGTCTTGTCTCTAGATAAATTATGCAGTAGAATTTTATGTGGATTTCTTTTCACTGGGGGCTGAACTAGGGCCACTCAATTAAGACACTTCATACTGAAATGGATTCCTAGACTGGTGACTTTTCTGTGCTGGCTTTTTTAAGGTGCCTGGCCTGTCTTCTGAAGCTTGAGTGCCTCACCCATGGGTTTGGTGGAGCCCATTTTGTGATCCTGGTTACAAAGCTGTCTCTCTAAGGGTGTAGCTCCTTCTAGGACACTGATGAGCTTAAGGAGTCACACTTCTTTGGCATAAACTCCCAGAAGAGTGGAGGGTGCACCTTTGATTCCCATTCTTGGGTGTTTCCCCTTAATTTCATTATTCAAACTGAACTGCCAACATAAGAGATCAACATTGTCCTTGAGAGCCGTCTCAAAATTAGATTTGACTTCTATCTGCCTAAGGCCAGGTTATTGACCTTCAGGCTCGGGGATCCACACATGCTTGGCCATGCTTTACTTGAGTGGCCTCCTGTTCTTCAGTTCACCATTAAAAAAGGCAACAAGCATTTTTAAAGCATCTTATTATGCACCAGCTTCAGTACTGTTTGACTAGTGACCATTCACCTTAGATGCTTCCGAACCTAAAAAGACTAACTTCCCATCAGATAAGTTTTAGTTTCTGAGGAGCTCCTGGAGGCTGTCTTGCCCTGTACCAGACTAGCACACAATAAATGCCCTTCAGTGTCTGGTAACTGAACATGACAGACTGTCATCCTGGGTCTCATGCAGTTAAAAACAATTGAGCAGTACAGTGTATTACTTCTTTCTAGATTTCACTTTTCATCCAGCACGTACTGTTCTCTCCTCTGTTGTCAGTCTGACACATCAGCTTGATTTTCTTTTACCTGCCTCTATATAAGAATAAGTCATTGGACTATCTCCAAAATGGCAGTCTCAGTTCAACAACCAACAAACGTTTATTGAGTGATGACTTTGTGCCAGGTATCAAAGACAAAAATGAAGCAGCTTCTGCTCTCAAGAGCCTTGCATCCTATGGGGGATATCTAAGTATCAAAATATGTGCAAAATATATGTACTCTCATGGGAGGGGGAAGCATGGGCAGCTAGGGGGGATCAGAAAGGCTTCATGGAGATTGAAGTGTTTTGAACAAAAAAAGGAAGAGGTGAGTAGGGCTTGTATTCCAGTTACAATTTCTAGCCTGTAAGAATGATTTGCTTTTAGTATATAAGTATTTGCTGTCCAATCTAATCCCCTATGAGAATTCAGGATAAAAAATCAACCAGCTTCTGTCCTCAACAAGCTCATATTTAGAATCTTTTATTTTTTGGAGGGGGGAAGGCAAAGCAATTGGGGTTAAGTGACTTGCCCAAGGTCATACAGCCAGTAAGTGTGTCAAGTGTCTGAGGCCAAATTTGAACTCAGGTCCTCCTGACTCCAGGGCCGGTGCTCTACTCACTGCACCTCCTAGCTGCCCCCAATGAGCCCATATTCAAGTGAGGGGATACAGTGTGTACACAGATAAGTAACACATATGATCATCTGAACAGTATACTAACAATAGGGGACTTAGGAAAGGGTTCCCATAGGAAATAGCTCATGAGCTGAGTTTTGAAGGAAGCTAGTGATTGTGAGAGGCAGAGGGAAGCAGGAGATACATTCCAGGCACTGGGAATAAGGCCCACAGGTGGGAAATAGGATGGCAAGTTGACTAGAATCTAGAGTATGTGAAAGGGAGTGCTATGAAACAGACCTGGAAAGATTGTCTGGAACCAGATATCGAAAGGCTTCAATCGCCCAGCTGAGGAATGGGTATGTGATGTTCGAGGCAGTACTGAAGCCTCCTAAGTGGGGGAATGGCATGGTCACATGTGTTCTTTAGGAAAGTGATTTTGGCACCTGCGGGGAAGATAGATGTGCTTAGAAATTAGGGAGCCCAATTAGATTGGGCTAAAAATCTAAAAAAACCTAAATCTAAAAATTGGGCAAGTGTAGGAGTCTAGGTCAGAGGTGCTGAGGGCCTAAAAGCACCGTACTCTGCTTCAAGTTTGAGGTCAACCCATAATACTGCTATGGGGGTTAGGAGAAGGGAGAGTGGAAATATGGAGACAACTCTGGTCACCAAAGTCCTTATCACATCATTCATTGTAATGGCCTGAGTTTAATTCACTCTAACTGAGAAAGCATTTCTTAAGGGCCTCCTATGTGCCAAGCATTGTAGACAACACAAGCATCCCTGTCTTCAAGGAATTTTTATTCTACTAGGGGGAGGGAAAAAGATGAATTAAATATCCTCGAACCTTGAACATAACTTTATAGGTACACAAAATTCAGTTGGAAGAAAATTTGGGGGTTATTTGTCCAGCTCCTTCACTTTACAGATAGGGAAACTGATGCCCAGAGGGGTAACATAAGTAACTCATTTGAGTTCACACCAGCAGGATTTCACTAATTCCATTGTACTATACCATCTCCCAGACTCTTGACATGCTGGTCCACTGACTTATTACCTATATGACCTTAGAGAAGTTCCTTCATCTCTTTGGCCTCAGTTTCTTTATTTGTAAAATGAGCACAAGAGACAAGAAATCAAATCTTTTGACTGAAATCCAGCTCACTTTCCACAATACCACCTCTTTGAGAGGGAATGTATTCAATCCAGCAAGGATTTGTTAAACACCTACTGTATACCAGGCCCTCTGCTAGCTACCAAGATACAAAACCAAAAATGAAACCTTCCCTTTCTTCAAGGAACATATTATACTGGAGGGAAACAACACGTACCCAGATAAGTATGGGCAGGATCACTGGAGAAAGGAGAAAGTACTAATAATTGGAGAGATCAGGAAAAGCTTCTGACAAGGTCTTATTATGTGGTTGTCTCAGGATTCTTAGCTAAACCAAAAAATTCCTAATTTCATAGTACACAGAACTACAAAGCATTATCCCATGAACTAGTGGCTTACATTCAATGTTTGGAATCTAAGCAAGGATTTTGGAAAACCCTCTTATGTAGATAACTTTCCATTTCTTGTCTCTCTGCTTCCCTGACTCTGTTACCAGACCTCTCAGATTTCTTTCTGAGTGACCCCTTCTCCCTTTCCTGGCACTCAGGACAGAGATCCTTACAGAATAAGGTGACTCTGACTCTGCCATACCCTTCAACCAACAGGATCCTTTTATTTCTGAGTCCCTTGCACTTCTGGGGATGCTAGAACAGAATTCATTTCACTACACAGATTTCAGGTGCACCATGTTAGTAAACGTCAACTGTCTTACCAGAATATTCATAAGATCATACATTTAGAGTGGCAAATCTAGTCTGGCAGTTCTTATGTAGGATTTCATGACAATGATCTAGGTCAGAAATTCACATGATGGTCCAACGGGTTCATGACAATGGTCCAAAAGGTTTGCACTAAAAATTAGTAAATTATAGCCCAATTAGGTTACAAATTATTTTTCTTCTGGGACAACAAGCATGTTCGTGTATGAAGCACCACAGGCTTGTTCCTGCAGTGATTTGATATGAAGCCTTGCAGATAAGCAGAGGAGATGTTGCTGGATCATGTCTTTTAATTCTAACCAAATGTTCCACATATAATATTTGTAATCATTTATATGTATAACTTTATAAATTTTATATTTTGAGTTTTATAGGTAGGACAGCATTTTATATTTTATAATTATATAATTCATATTTTAATTTGGAATATTTGGGGGCAAAAAGTTATTATTGTAGTTAATAAAAGCATTATGAATAATTAATGAATTAAATTAATGAATAAATCTAAAAGAACGTTATGAATAATATATTAAATTACCCTGGGGGGAGTTCATAAAACTTTTTGTTTAAATAAAAAATATTGGAAACCACTCATCTAACTGGTGTAACCTTCTCATTTTACAGATGAGGAGTCTGAAGTAATTACCCAAGGTCATGAGCATAGTAAATGACAGAGTCAAGATATGAAACCAAGGGAAGGTTCTAATTCTTTGCACTTTACCAGGCCTGGTGGATTCTCAGTAATAAGTAGTTGCCCCCGGAAGGGGATGCTTAAGGCCCTCCTTTTTGGTCCAGACCTCTGATTTCACTAGCCTGAACCTAGTTTGGAAATATGGAAGTCCCACCATCAAGAGTAGTACAAGAAGATGCAAATCAACAACTAATCTAAGGCTTAGAGCCCCCAGGCCACAGGTTCCCCACCCCTGATAAGCACAATCCTCTCATTTTATTGATGCAGAAACTGAAGCCCAGGACAGTGGTGATTTGTCACCGAAGAGCAAGGACTTAAACTCAGCTCCCCTGACTCTAAGTCCAGTACTCTTTCTCTAACACACACCAAGCTTTCCCTGGAGAATGATAAATGTCAGCTTAGCCTAGAGAGGTAAGAATCAAAGAGGAATGGTCCCCTTCCCTCCTGGTCAGCTGATCTGCAGCAAAAATAAACTCTTTGTCATTTCTCCATTTAAACTCAATTAAGCTCCTTCTTTTAACTCCCTTGGCCCCTTCCTAAGGTAAAAATACACAATTCCTACCCTCTCCCACCCCCCCATGGTGGGCCGGAGCAGCAGGGTTGCTAAGAAAGGGGCTGCAGTGACTGCCCCAAGGCAGAGACTTACCTCCTGGAGGGAGCTGGGGCAGTGGTGGGGCCATGCTGGGCTTCCTGTATAATTGGAGCCAAATTATAAGGAAACTTAAGAAGGATCTCTATGTAAAGTCATTTGCTTTTTTTCATTAGTCCAAGATCTTGAAATCTACACCTCCCTTGATATTCTCCGGGATGCCAGATAAATGATACTTACACTGGAGTATCTTGTCGTGGTCCTCATTGGAAATCATATGCATAAAAATATCAAATTGAAGAAAGATCCTGGAATAAAAGAGAAAAACATTTCCACCAGTTAAGATTAAAGGACAAATAGTGAAAGTCTGACACCAGGCCAGAGAGATTCCCAGGTCTCCCAAGGAGACCTCCTTTTGTTTCTTATTCTACCCCTCTCCCCTCCCCCACTCCCACCATAGCCTGCAGGCAGAGGGAGATTCTAAAAGTGCAGTAATTATAATGGTAAATATTTTGGTGGGGAGGTCTTTTTCTGCCTAAGGCTACCACTGGTAAGGTAAATTTAAACTGGCTACTGGAATAATTCTTCTTTGCAAAGAACCAAAGCTTGTTTATTATTTCCTTACTATTTTCGTAAGGAAAATTATCCCGACTCCAATTATTAAGATGGTTAGTGTTCCATTTCTCGTTCAATTCTATTCAAGAAACATTTATTAAATGCCTATTAAGTATGCCATGTGTGAGGCAGCTGGGTTACCAAGACAATGAAACTGCCTCTGGCCTCAAGAAGCTTACTTTTTCTCTGGAATAGGGATAAAGCACTGGCACTCTGGGGTGGAGCGTAAGCATCTAGGCCAATTAAAAAAAAAACAAAACAGCAGTTTCCAGAGAAGAGCGTTAACAACAGCGAGGATTCTGGGATTTGGAGAAGCCCTGCTTAGGAGGTAAGTCCTTCCCACTCCCTCCCCCTTCCCTCAAAGGAGTGTGGGGATACATTGTGGCAGCCTTATTCATTCCATATATTGAGGGGAGAGGGGACAGAGTTTTTTGTATTGTATTTTTAAAGAAATACCAAGATAACTAGTTCTATGCTCTCAGAGTTCAGAGAATGAGGAAAAGGATCCGCAAGAGACCAAAAATATCTATAGCAGCTCATTTCACAGTAGCTCAAAGCTGGAAACGAAGAGGGGTGCCCACCTACTGGGGAGTGGCTAAACAAATTATAGCATATGATTGTAATGGAATATTATTGTGCCATAAGAAATGAAAGAGACCGTCTCAGAGGTAACTGTGAAGAAAGATCTCTATGTATGGAAATATACCAATTTATACTGAAACATTACAAAGGAAAACAACTGTGAAAGACACATTAGAACTCCGATCAATGCAATAATAAAACAAAAATCCAGAAGGCTGAAAATGAAGTAGGCCACCCACCTCCTGATGAAGAGGGAATGGACTCAATATGGAAAATGAGACATACATTTTTAGACACAACGCATGTGAGTTTGGTCTGCTGGGCCATGCATATTTGCTCTGAGGTTTTATCTTTCTTTTATTGGTTTTTAATTTGTTTCTGTTATGTTATTTTAGCCACAGCAATTTAATAGTTGAGGTATACATCAGTAGAAGTACCTCTATCAATGAAATCACTGTCTTGATCCTAAAATATAATGATAATAGCTAGAATTTATAGAATGGTTTAAGGTTACTAAGTCCTCTACATATTTTATTTCATTTTTTTCCTCAAAACAGTCTAAGGGAAGTAATGCTATTATTATCCCTATTTTACAGATGAGGGAAGTGAATTAGAGAGGTTAAGTGACTTGCCAGCAAATGCCTGGGGCAGGCCTTAGACAGATCTTCCTGATTTCAAGTCCGTCATTGTGCCACTTAGATGTCCAGTATTCAGCCGTAGAATATGTACATTGATCAGTCAATCAATAAATGTTTATAAAGCATCTACTATATGTCAGGCACTGTGCTAAGAACTGGGGATACAAAAAAGACAAGACTGTCCTCTGCCTTCAAGGAATTTACAATCAAATAGGAAGACAACATGCAAACAAATACATACAAACAAGTTACATACAGGATGAAAAAGGAAATAATTAACTGAGGGAAAGCATCAGAATTAAGAGGGTTTGGGAAAGTCTTCCTGTAGAAGGTGGGATTTCAGCTGAGATTTAAAGGAAGCCAAGGAGATTATAAGGAGGGAGATTATTCCAGGCATGGAGGACAGCCAGAGAAAATGCCTAGAGGCAGAAAGATTGTCTTGTTCTTGGATCAAGAGGGGGCCAGTGGATGGAAAAATCTATTTAAGATTTAAGAAATTTAAGATTTTAGAAAGGTAGGAGGGGACTGTGTTATGAAAGGCAGGAGGGGACTGTGTTATGAAAGGTTTTGAATGACAAAAACATTTTATATTTGATCCTGGAGGCCATAGGAAGCCACTAGAGTTTATTGAGTAGAGGGTGTGACATGTTTGGACCTGTGTTTAGGAAAATCACTTTGGTGGCTGAATGAAAGATGAATTAGAGTGGGGAGAGACCACAAATGAAGTGTGGCTCAGTAAATTCATTATTCCTTTCCCCTTGTTTCCTTTCCTCCCCTCTCCTCCCTTCCCATCCTCTCCCTTGACTCTCCTCTCTCTCTCTCCTCTCCTCTCCTCTCACTCTCTTCCCAAACCTTTTCATTGTTATAGTATACTCCCAGTTGGGAAATTTCCTTTATAAACGGTGATCAGCACCTGCTCTGTAACTTCTCAGAAAGTTGCCTGAGGCGCTAAAAGGTTAAGTGACTTGCCCAGGGTCACAGAGGCAGTATGTGTCAAAGGCAAAACTTGAACCCAGTTCTTTTTGAATCTGAGTACAATACTCTATCCTCTCCTCCTCTAGAAGCTGCTTGTTGTTCACTCACTTCAGTCACGTCCAATTCCTTTTGACCCCATTTGGATTTTTCTTGGCAATGATACTAGAGTGGTTTACCATTTCCTTCTCCATCTCATTTTACAGATGAGGAAACTGAGGCAAACACGGTTAAGCGACTTGCCCACGGTCACACAGCTGGTAAGTGTCTGAGGCTGGAGTTGAACTTAGGAAAATGAGTCTTCCTGATTCCAGGTCTGGCGCTCTATCCACTATGGCGCCACCTAGCTGCACTTATAAAGTATCACCACCTGGGTTTAAAGCCAGCATTTAACACTGACTACTTTATAATTTTGAAATAGTCCCTTAACAACCCCGGGCATTTGTAAAGTCAAAAGGGTTGAGTTAGAAGATCTCTGTGGGACCTTCTAGCCTCTATAGTTACGATTGTATGATCCTAGAGAAGGCATTGCTTGTCATCCCCCATTTACAGTTACTTTGTATTTACCCTATATATGATCTGTTTATGCTTTTCTATGTAAGCTCCTCTCACCCCCAATAATTGAATGAAAGATCCATGAGTCCAGAGACAGCGGTGGTGGGTGGTGTTGTTTTGTTGTTGTTTGGGCTTTGTGTCCTCAATTGCTTACCACAGTGTGTGCCACAAGGCAGGAGCTCATCAAATGCTTGCTGAATTGTCCAGATATCGAAGCTTGGTTTATTATAAAAGCTCAGACCACAAATGTCCTCCCTCCTTACCCCACCCCCCATTTTCTATTTTGTATTGCAAAGATGCCCACTGATCCTCTCATTCATTAGGGATTTGAAAGGAGAAATACTTAAAGAAAAATAAATCCTTGTAAGTAGCTGTGAAGGGCTTGAAAGGATGTTAATGAAAGTGATTTCAAAATCAGGTTAGTACATCAACCCTGTGCCTCAGGCAGCTATTTCGATGCATCCAACATGGCTCCCAGAGGGCCAGGGAACAGTGTGAAGTCAGGTCATGGGTTGAGGTTCATCCCTCAAGCAAATTTCAGACATGATGATAACACTATTTCAGGATTGGCAGAGTATTCTTAAAAATAATGGTTATTATCTATAAAGGACTGTAAGTTCCATATACACAGATCTTGATTTATTTCACTTTGACAGAAGCCTTTGCTTAAGTTATTTTTATAGGCAAATTTAAAAGTTAAATGCTTGCTATAAGAGGAATGGAAGGCTATGGGAAGAGAGGCAACAGCATTTGTTTAGAAACCATCAAACTTGAAAACCTGGGCATGAGAAATAAAGGAACCTCTTAGAGAATAGAGCAAGAAAGATTTACAAATTTGGTTCCAATTAACAAGTATTTTTTTCTCTCCTTCACACCTTCTCCCCTCCCCCCCACTGAATAAAAGACAAAAATCCTTGTACAGTCAACCAAAACAAATTTACACATTCTCATATCTAAAAATGTGTGTCTCATTCTACATATTTAGTCTATCCCTCTCTGTGGAGATAGACAGCATGTACAGTCACTGGTCTTCTGGAATGGTGGTTAGTTTATTGTGTTGATCAGAGTTCTTCAGTTTTTCAGAATTGCTCCTTTTTGCAATGTTGTTACGATATTATAAACTGTTCTGGTTCTGTTCACTCTATATAAGTTCATTAAAGCTTTCCCAGTTTTTCTGAAACTGTCCCCTTTGTTGTTTCTTACAGTTGTATTCTTACAGAATACAAAAGTATTCTGTTATATTAATTTAGCATGATTTGTTCAGCCATTCCCCAATTAAAGGACACATCCTTAGTTTCCAGTTCTTTGCCACAACAAAAAATAATGCTGTAAATCTTTTTGTGCATGTAGGATGTTTCCTCTTTTTTTTGTTTCCTCTTTTTTAAAAAACTTCTTTGGACCATAGGCTTAGTAATAATATTGCTGGGTCAAAGAGTATGCACAGTTTAGTCACTGGGACCATAGTTCCAAACGAATAGGAAGGAATTAGAATTAATAGGCAGATGGGGGTGGGGAGAGACATCTTCCAAAGAGCTTGGTGACCTATGAGCGCTGATGCTGGTGGCCAGTGAGATGAGCCAGAGTCGAGGTAGCAAGGCCTCGGAGACTACTCTGATCCATAGCTGAGTCAGTAATAGCAAATGTTTATCCTTATTTTGTAGATGAGAAAATTCTGTCTCCAAGAAGTTATACAGTCAGTGCTGTCTGGGTGGGAACCTTGCTCCCCTGATTCCAAATCTAGGGCTTGCTCCACCACACCACAGATAAAATGAGAAGGATGTCAGAAGAATTTGGAAGCAGAGGCTTTGCTAGGTCAAAAGTCAGGACCGGTGGAATGAGCAGTAGAGGGGTGTTGTGTCAAAGGCTGGTGCAAGGATCATCTAGCAGTGAATAGAGGTAAAAGCAGGCAGTGTCACTTAAATGCATAAAATAAAACATGTAGGATTATAAAGGAAACCAATTCTGCTGAAATAGTTATAATATATGTGAATATATGTGTGTATAGGCATATATACACATACGTATATATGTGTGTGCGTGTATATATACATACACATATATTTTAATCGACAGAACTCAGCTTAAGAGTCCCTGGACACTGGGGAAACACTTCCTTCCCTCTCCCCTTTGGTGAGTTTATGGGTGGACACAGACAAGAGTTGCACAGGAATCTCTGTCTGCATCACTGAAGGGAGTGCCCACATGGATGAGATCCCAGATCCAGCCAAGTATGGAAGTGGCCATATATAGGGTATGCATCTTACTATCACTCTCCTCAAGTTTTAAGCACAAGCTTTGAAAGGACAATTTTTCAGTACAAAATACAATTTGGTGCTTTGGGGTAATACAGAAAAACTGTAAGATTCCATCTTGGCTCTACTGGATAATCTGGTTGAGGAAGCAAGCCATCCAGCCTTGCATTGTTCCTGAACTATCTCATGGTGTATAAATGCCAAAATGAACAAGGGCCAAATGAGTGGTACAGACAAAAATGCTATCGGAGTGAAAAGGAGGGAGAGATCCGTATGGACAGGCTGATGTGGTTGGAGCGGCCTTGTCACAGAGAGAGATGGGACTTACTCTGTCCTCCAAATATGGGTAAGATTTGGATGAACAGATAGGAGGGTGAAGGGAGTTGTGCATGGTAGGCAGCTCTGTGAAATGGAAAAGGAGCTAGGTTTGGAATGAGAGTTCTAACTCACTAACTTGCTAACTCACTAACTTACTCACTACGCTTAAGCAAGTCATCTTGACCTGGGTTCAAATGAGAAGAGTTGAGTATTAAATTTTCAGTGTGAGCATTTGTACCTTGGAAATTGGCAAGTGATACAAATCAGAGTTTGATTTCTTGTTTTGTTGATTGTACAGATATAAGAAAGTGATGCATAAAATATTAATAATGTAGATTAAACTTAAAAGTGCATTATGTATAAATTCCCCCACCACCACCAAAAAAAAGAGCATAAGAAGACATTTACCTACTTCACATCCCAGCTCTACTATTTGCTACCTGTGAGACAGTGAGCCAGTCAGTTACTTTATACTCTGGACCTTAGTTTCCTCCTATGGGAAAAGAGAGGTGTAGATGAAATTATCTCTAAGGTCCCTTCTAGGGCAGCTAGGTGGCAGCAGTGGATAGACTGCTGGACCTGGAGTCAGGAAGACTCAACTTCCTGAGTTCAAATCCAGCCTCAGATACTTACTAGCTGAGTAGCCCCTGTGTCAGGTCCCTTAATCCTATTTGCCTTAGTTTCCTCATCTGTGAAATAAGCTAGAGAAAGAAATGGCAAATCACTCCAGTATCTTTGCCAAGGAAAACCCCAAATGGAGTCACAAAGAATTGGACATGGCTGAACTTTAACAATAACAAAAAGTCCCTTCCAGCCCTGATATTGTATGATTCTATGAATAGCATGAACAAAGGTACCAAGTTAAGAATGAATTATTTGTATAATCTATGGCTCACGGCCCTTGGTGCTCAGCTTACTTGCACCTTGTCCAATCCTGGGTCAGTCCTCTCTTTGGTTCATTATGACCCACTCATTATTTACTCTGAGAAATCTCTGAATACAGCTTGTATCTAGATTTCACTGATATAGTTGAAAGGGGATCTCAGCTCCCATCCAAGCACTGAAGGTAACAAATGCAGTTATTGGCTGCGGGGCAGCCTTTATTCCACTTCATACAAAAACCCTAACATTGCCCAGGAAATCCTCACTTCTCCAAGTAGGAGGCAGGAAGGCATTCAGGATGTCTCCTCTTGGTCCATGTGGATTTGCATCCCATGGACAATGTGCAGAGCTGCCCTGCCAGTTTCTTCATGCTGGCTCAGTTCTGGAGGACCGAGTGCTTTGGGATAACAAAGTAATCATTTCATTGGTTCCTTAGCCCCATGAGAGTGACAAGGGAGGGTCTGCATCAGTTTAGAAAGGAAAGACAGCTCCAGCTTGCTTTCTCTTCTTTGGATTCTTCAGTGTGGCAAATAGCTCTCTCTTCCTGAGGTTCCCCTAAGGGGTAGGGGAAGAAACCCTCCTTCCCTCAACTCTCACAGAAATGGCAAATTGCTAGCTGAGTCTGAGCCTAAGTCTTGGGTCTTGCTTCTTCTTCATATTCTTTGCTTAAGCATAGGTCACATAGGCATTTGATGCTGTTAGTCGTGAGGGCTTATGGAAAATTATGTCAAAATTTGGTTGCCTGGAGAAGTTCATCAGTATTTCACAATGGCATACTTACCAGGTTCTTGGTCATGGATGATGCTCTCATGCCTTCCTAGTCACCAATGGGGTGAAACAAGGCTGTCTGCTTGCTCCCGTGCTCTTAGCATGATGTTTTCAGCCATTTATCAAATGCTTTCAATGAGGACAAACATGGCATCAAGGTCAGCTACCGCACTGATGGTAAATTCTTCAACTTGAAAAGGCTACAAACGAGACCCAAGTGGAGAGAGTACTGGTGCATGATTTTCTGTTTGCAGATGATTGTGCAGTCAATGCAGCGAAGTATGGACGAATTCTCTGATGCTTGTGCTAATTTGGGCCTAAGAATTAACACCAAGAAAACAGAGGTGCTCTATTAGTCACCACCACACCATCCATATATGGAACCATCGGTTACAGCAAATGAAGAAGTTTTGGATGCTGTGGATAAGTTCACTTACCTTGGTAGTGTACTTTCCAGGGATGTACACATTGATAATGAGGTTGAAGCACTCATTGCCAGAGCTAGCTCAGCGTTTAGGAGGCTCCAAAGGAAAGTATGGGAGAGAAGACGTATTAGACTGACTACCAAACTGAAGGTCTACAGAGCCGTGGTGTAACCTCATTGTCGTATTCCTGCGAAACCTGGACGGTCTACCGGCGCCATGCCAGGAAACTGAATCACTTCCATTTGAATTGTCTTGGGAAGATTCTGAAGATCACCTGGCAGGATAAGGTATCAGACAATGAGGTCTTTACTCAAACTAAGTAATATTTTAGGAAAATTAATCTGTTAGTATGTAGGCTACATTCTGAGTAGGAGAGACTGGAGGCAGAGATATTCAAGTGGAGATATTCTGTGGGCAGATGGATGTTTCCTCTTGAACTGGAGCTCTAGTGAGAAGTTAAGGTATGAGTCGTCCCATAGAAATGATAGCAAAAGCTGTGAGAAAGGATCAGTTTAACAAATGAAAGAGAGAAAAGAAGCAAGAAGAAGGAGGAAATGTTAAAAAAAAGAGAGAGAGAAAGGTTTAAGGAGGGATATGTTTTGGAAGGCTAGGGGTAGGGAGGAGGGTGTGTAAGCAGTATCAAATGCTGCAAATTGGTCAAGGAAAATTTTATTTGGCAAAAGAAAAAAAGCTTGCTTTTCAGGATGATGGGGAAGAAATTCAGACTTCTGAGGGATGTGGAGGTAGAGGCAATGAGCATAGATAGGTTTAACACTTAGATGTATGTGTAGAGGATGTGACCAGGAGGAATCTGGTCAATATTTTGGTCTTGTCTTGAAGATATTTCCATATACAATGTATGAACAATCCACAGACACCACATTTAGGACTTTGATCACCTCTCTTTGCCCTGAGTGTCATCAAGTTAAGAATTCCTGGTTTAAAGAGTTTTCTGGAGGCCTGGCTAGAAGGAACCTAGAGGTCCAAGGTTATTGGAAACACAAAAGTCAGCAATAAATGCCACCTGGGAAAGGAAAAGCCCTTATCTGGAATCACAGAGATAATGCCAAAGGTAGTAATGACTTCATCAGAATTCTCCCAGTGGGCATTGTTCTCTTCTGAACATCAGGTTGTCTCAGGTTGGCAGTTTGTAGTGAACTGATTCTCATTGACTGGTATCAGAAGTCAGAGTACTAAAGGATAAGAGATTGAGCTGTTCCCCCCTCCCTGTCTGAAAAATGTTTCACATACAAAGACAGAATGAGGCTGCTAATACTTGGCTTCTCTTTTTCTGTTGTGTTGAAAAAGGAAATATTCCACTCCATTTCCACCCCAAGCCCAGTCACCAATTTGGGGGAGGGAATGGAAACCACATAGAAGTAAGGGCATGCTGATAGTCCCCCTACTCAGGCAGGAGTTTCTTTTCATGTTGTGTCTAAGAAAGAACATTGAACTGGGATTCAGAAAACCTGGGTTCAAGTCTTGGTCCTTCCACTTACTACCTATGCATCCTTGGACAAATTAAGAAACTGAGCCTTAGTTTTTGGTTGGATTTGGTCAATCAATAAAACATTTATTAAGCACCTACTATGTGTCAGACTAGGGCAGCTAAGTGGTACAGTGGATAGAGTGCCAGGCCTGGAGTCAAGGAAGACTCGTCTTCCAGAGTTAGAATCTGGTCTTAGACATTTACTAGCTGTGTGACCTTGGGCGAGTCACTTAATCCTGTTTGCCTCAGTTTTCTCATCTGTAAAATGAGCTGGAGAAGGAAATGGTAAACCACTCCAGTATCTCTGCCAAGAAAACCCCAAATGGGGTCACAAATTGTCAGACACAACTGAAAAATGACAACACTACCACCACCGCCACCACCGCCACTGCCACCACCGCCACCACCGCCACTGCCACCACCACCACAACATGTGCCAGACATTGTGCTAAGCACTAGGGCTACAAAGAGAGCCAAAAGACAGTCCCCACTTTCTGGGAGCTCACAATCTGATGGTGGAGACTATGTATATGCAAATAATTATGAGCAAACAAGTTACATGAGAAATAAACTAAATACTTATTAGAGGGGAGAGCCCAAGAATTAAGAGGGATTGGGAAAGGCTTCCTGTAAAAAGTTGGATTTAAACCAAGACTTGAAGGACCCCAGGGAAGAAGCCAGGAGGCATAGATTGGGAGTTATTCAATGTCACATTTCCCCTTTGACAGTCTACTGAAGCCTACGGGTCTTTTCTCAGAATAAAAATTTTCAAGGAAAAAATAAAATCCATACGGTTATAAAAGAAACTAAAGGTCAGTGGAGATAAAGGTATAATTTTTTTTTCCCACCCAAGTTCACTGAACCCAGTTTAAGAAGTCCTGGACCAAACTACCTCTGGGATTCCTTTCTACTCCAGGCCTTAGGCCCTGTCATTCTATATAAAGCTAGACCTCTTCACTGGGACTGATTTTTTATGTTGTGCTTCGGGTGACTTTTGTTGATGTCCAAAGGAGGGGAGGATTGAACCGCTTCAATATCGCAGGTTGTATGCTCTGTGTGGTTAGGGTGGAGCTCACCTTTGTCCCTTCCATGGGGCCACCTCCTCGCCTCTATTAATAACTATTCTTTGTTTCTGTGTCTCTATCTTTCTAAGCCTGTATGTGACTATGGCACTGACATACAACAAGCCAGGTCCAACCCTCTCGCTGGAAACTGAGGTCCAGAGAAGTTTAATGATTTGCCGAAATTCACATGGGTGATCAGCAGGCATCCTAACCCAGGTCTTTGACTCCAAATTCGGTGACCTTTTCCACTGTACGACATTCTGTCTTTGCGTGTAGCTGCTTCTTTCCGGGGGCCTTTTTTCTCTGCCTAGGTCTGTCTTTGTGCCTGTATCCCTATGTTTGTCACACACACTCACACACACACACTGCTCCAGCCTTTGCCTCCCTGTAGTTTCTCTTCTGAGGCTTCCAGATCCCTCTAGGCATATCCTCCCAGGTAAAGATGCTTGCCGAACTCAGCAGGATGGAAACCAGGAGGTCGGGGAGGAGAAAACCCGTGGAAAAAATAGGGCATGCTGCCCTTCGACAGTTCACTTGGGAAAAGGGGGGAGGCGTATTGTTACCTGGAGAAGGGAAGGAGGCAGGCTGACAGCCCCGCCTATCGCCTGAGCCCTCCCCTCTCCCCCCCCCCCCGCCCCTTCTCCGCTAGGCTGCCGGGTCCCTTTCTACTGGGAAGCTGCAGTGACATGGGAAGAGCCGGCCTCGGCGGTGGGAGGTAGTGAGACGCTAAGCTCTGCGATCGGAGCAAGGGAAGGGGAAGGAAGAGGGAGGCCGATCGGCCGGTTGGCTGCAGAGCCGGCAGAACCGCCGTGGAGAGGGGAGCGTTGTCTAGGTAAGGACTGCCGGCGGAGAGCCGGGGACGGTGCCGGCTGGGGTGGGGGGGAGGGGGATCCAGGCTGGGAATGGAACGACCCTGGGAATTTACACCCCAGTGCCTCCCAGGAGGGGCCAAACACAGGTCAGGTCAGCGCCGTGCAGCGCGGCTCGGAGCGGGAATACTGGCTGGTTTGCAGCCAAGACAGAAGGGAAACAGAGCCCTGGAAAGTGGTGGTGGGGTCCCAGCCGTCCTTCCGTCCCCGCCCGAGTGGGCAATAGGAGGGGTAAGAGTCTTTGGCCCTAACTTGACCTGCCCACACCCCACCAGCTCTGCCACTTCGACTTTTACCACCGCGGTTCCTGCCGTTCCCGAGTCAGGGACCCGGAGTTGGAGCTCGGAGCTCCCCGAGGTCTGTTAATCCCTGTGGCTGGAGGAAGCTGCGAGGCATCTAGCTTTTCTTTACACTTCACCTCCCTCCCAAAGCAGAGATAGCAGCGCGGCGGGGGAAAAGCAACAGTGCATCTGCAGATTGGAATCTAGTCCCATCTCCTCTTCCCTCCACCTTCCCTTTTCTGGAAGGAAAGAACAAACGAGCGCGAATTCTTCCTGAGTCCGAACACCATTTCTTTCGGCTGCCGGACCAGGCTCAGGTTGGTCGTGTTGTGTTTGGCTTCAGACCTGGAGCTTTTTGTTCTCTTCCACACACAGGCCATCTTTTCCCTCTCCGACCCCCCGCCCCCCCCCCCCCCCCCCCCCCCCCCCCCCCCCCCCCCCCCCCATCCTCCCTTGCATCCTTGGCCAGTCCGAAAGACTTGTGTTGGAGTGGGGTAAAGAGGAGGTGGGAGCTGTTCCGAGCGCACTGTGCAACTTTGTGCGGGAAAATCGGCATTTACACTTGACTCTTCCTAACCCCTGGAGCTGCATGCCCCAAGCTCCCAGCGCCGCAGAGCCCCGACGACTTCCATTCTTGGAAGTGGGTGCGGGAAGCGGGGGCGGGGCGCGAGAACTCGGTCCTTGGGATATTGATGAGTCAATGCACGCTTTTCTGGATTGATTGGGCGGCGCGGAGTTAGGATTTGGAGTAGTAGCTTACGTTGGCAGAAGTTTGGGTGAGGAGAAGGGTGGGGGTAGGGAAGAGGGTGTGTGTGTACGCGCACTAAATCGCCACCCACTCCTACCCACCCAGCAGTGTCGGAGAACAAGCTCCTTATTGATTCCTCCTCCTGATTCATCTGTGGCTAGCTTCCCGCGGGTGCTGGTCCCCTGGCTTCCCTCTCCCCACCCCCAGCCCCAGCCGAGCCCCTTAGTGAGGGATGCTGGAAGTGCTGTCTGTTCCTCTCGGAGGAGCGAGCCTTTCTGCTCCCGGAGTAACCCAGAGGGAGGCGGGGAGGGGGACGAAGGAGCGAGGGGCGGGGTAGACGCGGCTGTTAGCTCCCTGAGGGATCAGCGCTGTCTGGGAGCTGCAATGCCGCGAGTGTCCATTGTTTGAGAAAGCGGGGAGGGCACCCTTCGCTTCCCCTCCATCAAAGAGAAAAAGAGACTAACACTGGGACTTTTTCCACCACCCTCCTGCCCCCAAGGCACCTCACGTGGGGCTCGCTGCGAAGGGGGGGAGTGCTGCTCCCACCTGGCGCATAATCAGTCGATCCCCCCCCTTCGCCGCTATCAGGAGTGATCCACCTTCCCCCCCCCCACCTTGGGGATGGAAACTAACCTGTAGGCCTGGCCCAGTTGGATTGGGAGGTCAGGTGGAAACGAGGAATCCTGTCTGTCCCCTTCCCCCTTCCCTCCGGTCCGAGGCCGCCAATTCCCCTGCGTGCATGGTGGGAGGTTGTGCTAGGGAGGAACCCCGGCCCAGCGAGCGGCTGCCCTCAGGCCAGCCCTCCCCGCCCCCCCCCCCCCCGCCAACTCCCAGCGCGGGACCCGGGAGATGCAGGGCGCGGAGAGGCCCTAGCCGCTAGTAACGGAGAGAGAGCTGAATGGGCAAGACAGGAGGCCATGAGAGGAAAGAGATAGTCCTTAACCCAATGAGGTGCCCGCTTTTGATTCCGACTAAGCTGCTGCTGCTACTCCCACTTTTGCCTTGGGGTTAGGGGCGTGGGGAGGGGGGTCTTCCTGGTTTTGCTCTCCCACCCTTACTAGGGGTTTTGAAAGAAAGCGCTTTGCAAACATCAAAGCGTGACAGAAATGGTGCACACCCCCCACCCGCCCCCCATCTTGGAAACGTTTGTCTATTGGAGGGCGATCATCCCAGGAAGCCCGCTGGTCCCTGGCTTGATCGCCACCCCAAATTGGCCCTGCGTCTTCTTCTGTGCGCGAGTGAGTGTGTGTATGTCTATCTCTCTGGAGCAAGGACTCCCCCACCCTCTGTCACCCTTCCCACGTGAGACCTTAACGCCTAGGAGAAGCGATCCGGCTCCGCCAAGATAACAAACCCGCGGAGGGAAAGAGAGACGGAGAAAGTTGACATCATAGGGCGAGCAGCGGCCATCGCCGGGGTCCTCCCAGCCCCCGGCTCTTGGTCACTGCTAGCGGTTCATCGGAGGCAGGCTCTGTCCAGTTTGGGTCATCAACTTACTCTAAGCATCTCTTCTCCGGATTTAGAGCGCCCAACTCTTTTCCGGGTTATCTTTCGCCCAACAAGTTACGTATGGGTCTGGGCTTGTGTCCACCCACCAGTTGTGTGGGGTTTTTATCTGAATGAGTTGCCGGTGTTTGTCCCTGCTGCCTCTGGGATTGGTCACGAGATGCTTCATTGATTCCTTTGTGTCGCTTTTATTGAGTTCCAGACTTCGAAACGCTGCTATGTCTGGATGGTGAGTGAGCCAGGAGGGCAGGTCGCTAAAAGCACCACTCTTGGGTGCAGGAGTTGGTATGCATTCGAGTCGAAGGTGTGGAAGGATTGGCTGCTTGAGGGAGACAGATAGCTGGTAAATATGGGATCACCTAGGAAGCTTGCTGTCATTACAGAGTGGCTTCCAAGAAATACTCTTGGTTGCTCCCTTGTTCTAGGTTTCCTCTCCTGCAAGCATCTAATGTGCTCAGCAAGTACCGCTCTAGTGTATTTCCTTTTGGGACCATTTTTTTAATTGATAAAACAGTCGGTTTTTGGAATATTTAAATAGAGTTTTCTTTCCTTTCTCTGGCTAGGAAATGCTTAAGAATTTCACTCAGCACCCTTTGTGAGATTTCTTTAGAGTTGAAACAGAGACAGAAATTGAAACTGTAACATCCAAAATACAGGCGTTTCTCTTTTCCTCCTGTCTTGCTCTCCTAGTTTTAGGCATCTGTAAAATGTTTATGTTGTACACACACACGTTGCCTTGAGCAGAGCAGTCCAGGTTTTTGTAAATATGCCAAGAAGAGTTGGATGTTGGCAGCCCTGTTGCAACTGTTGCAGTTGTAGTGAATGACATTCTCTGCCTAAAACGTTGGGGGGGGGGGGCTTCTTTTTCAGTATAAATTGGAATGGAATGGGAGCGGAAAATTCTACTTTTATTGTTCTCCAGTTTTCTTTCACTTCCTTTCTCCCTTATCTATAAAAATCAGGAGCTGTGTTTTTATGCGCATAAATTCTGATGGATCTTTCCTTTCTTACCTCTCCAACTCAGAGTTTGTTCTTTTTCGTTTATCTTCCATTTGCCACCCTCTGAATCTGTCACTCATTTAATGAGATGATGGTGCAAGGTTTTCTAACGGGTTTTCTTTGATGTTGCTCTTTATCCACCATCTTTATTGTCGGAGGATATATGATAGACTGAGCCTACTGACCCAACAGACACAGACATAACTGACCCTCTTGGGAAAAAGCCTTTGAACTAAACTGAGTGTCATTATTGCTTTTTTAAGACAGGGCAAGTGGGTGGCTCCCTGGATAGAGTGGCACTTGAGTTCAAATATGGCCTCAGACAGGTGACCCTGGGCAAGTCGATTAACTCCAATTGCCTCAAAAAAAAAAAACAACCAAAACCCTGCATTATGCCCAATCTCTCTTCTAGCCTGAACATTCCCTTGGAAATATCAGAGCTTCACAAAGCATGGCTGGGTAGTAATAGGTGGTATTGACTCAATAAGTAGGTGAGAACATTTTTTCCTTGAGAGATAAAACAATGTTCCCTGAAGACCCTTCTGGCACTATTTATTCTGAGGCCCCTTGTTTTTTTCCAGTCTAACCAGAATCTAAGTAAAGATTTTTTTTAATAGTCCTTAAGTAAAATTTGGCACAGCTGAGAGCTTGATCTGTGCTTCAAGGGCATCATTGTAGAGAAGAGTGCTGGGCTTGGAGTCAGAATAGCTGGGTTTGAATCTCTGTTCAGACACTTATTAGCTGTGGGCAAGTCAGAGCTTCTCAGAGCCTCAGTTTCTTTATCTTTAAAATGGGGAATAATGATACTTACATTACTTACCTCACAGGGTTGTTGTGGGGAAAGTGCTGTGCAAACTTTTCCATATAGATATAAATTCTTATTTTTATTACACCAAGAAGGGCCACTCCTAGAAATTACCTCTATGATAGTATTCAGGGGGTTAGAAGAAAAATGAGCATCTTGCCTTAGAACTCCATCAGCGGTAAGCTGAAACTTCACCCTATCCTGTAAGTTATTCTGGAAACATACTGGGCAACCTTGTCTAGAGTCTTCTTAGCTTTTAGACCCTGAACTGTAGAGGGGTTGTTATATACGAGTATCTCAGTGTGTCCTGAAGAGGTGCCTCCTGTTTTCTAAACCAAACAGCTGCTAGTGTATTCCATTTTCATGGTGAACATTCCTTAGCGCAGAAAAATGGGAGATATACACTGTCTATATAGAATCTGTTATTTACTGAAGAATAGGTGTGTACCTCATCTATAGAGAGACATCTAACAGTATATGAACTTGAAGTACTCAAAATATGTAATCTTCAGAAAATGAGCTTAGTTGGATGCTTTCAAGGTGAGTCAGAAAAGTGTTTGCATACATTTAGATTATGAGAGGTAGGTACCCAAGTAAATCAGACGTTCTTTTAAGACTCTTGAAGCCTGGTTCTCAGAGTGTCAGGGGGCCTGATTGCAGAGTGCTTTACTTAGTCTCTGCTGTACAATCAAAATCCAGGTCTCCTAAGGTCAGTCAAGGACCCTCCAGCAAATTAGTACCACCATAAAGTAGCCTTCACGTTTTAGCTAATCTTTACTGGTGAACTAGATTCATGAGAAGGTGCTGGGATTCGTGTGTGTGGCCCAGGGAGAAAAAGAATATATTCAGGGTACAATATTGTAAAGATTATTTCCTTTATGCTTTTGGGAGAAAAGTTATGCTTTGTCAAGTGTGGGACCAAGGAATGATGCCAGGCACTTGACACCTTTTATCCATCCTTTTGGGTCCTTGAGAGTAGGGATTATTTCATTCTTTGTGCCAGGGCTTGGCACATAGGATATATACTTAATAAATAGCTCCTGAACAATTAGTTAGCCATGGGTATTGGAAGTCGTCTGTGTGTATGTAGTCAAATTTCTGTGTGTTCTTTCTTGTTCTTTTCCAGACCTCCTTCATTGCAGGTGTGTGTGTATTTTAATGTTACAGTTGTGCAAGTAGTCAAAAGTAAATGAGCTTTTGATTTAGAGGCGTCAAAAATTTCATCACATTTATTCTTAAGGGCAATAAATTATACAAATGGATACCTGTGGAATATATCAAATAGATAGATAACTACAATGAATGAGGTGTTTTTATACAAAATAGTTTTAAATACATTGCAAGGATGATCTGCCAAAATTGCCTGTGCCTTCTTGAAAAAAGAAGAGTTCAAATGTAACTATAAACTGTAATTGACAGTGAGTCATTTGCTTTAGGGGTATCAACCATGAAAATAACATAGCTATCATCTTAATGATAATTCTAAGCACTTTATTAAAGAGTCAGATACATCTCCAGTGACCTAGAAGTATTCTTGGATTAAATATTAACAGCTTTGTCCTTGTAAAGAAATTAGGTTTGAATATTTTCAAAATTCACAATATTGTGGTCCTTAGGGGTAGAGGTAGGAGGTTGGGCCATGGTCTGTGTAAGAAAAATTTACATTCAAATGCTATTGTAAAAAGAAGGCACTCACATTTGTGATATATAGAAAATCTAACGTGTAGTCATGAACAGTGAAATGATTCTAACGTCTTCTGATAAATTTAAACATCAGATGCATACATCTAGTTGCCAGGAGGACAATCCTGTTTTATATTTGTAAACATAATGAAGTCGCTTGGAATTCTAGAGGCTAGGGAGCAGGTCTCAGGAATCAGAAAGAACTAAATTCTGCCTCTCACATAACACAGGCTGTGTGACCCTGGGCAGGCCACTTAACCTCTTAAAGTCTTGAAGTTGCAGAGTAGCTGATCTGCCTCAGTAGAGAGAACTTTCTCCCTTGGAGTTCTCTATAAAGAAATCTAGATTAAAGAAAAAACCACCAAACCATAAAGTACATTTTAAAAGCAGATGAAATTCTTGTAAAAAGTAAGAGAAATGATACATAGGACACAGCTTGAAGACAATATTGTATAAACATTTTTTGCTGTTTGGTTGAATAATGTGATTTACCAATCTGAAAATCACAATTTAGCTTCAGCAAATCACATCTGACAGGATAGATTTTGGTAACTGATGCTTTAGAAGTACAACTTTCTCTTACTTATTTGTCTGGTTTTAACATCCGTCTTTTTAAAAATTCAAGTTCCAAAATCTCTCCCTTCCACCTGCCCCTCTCCCACCCTTTGAGAAGACAAGCAATATGATAGCAATTCTACATGTGAAGCCATCAGAAACATTTTCATACTAGCCAAAAGCATAACTCTTTAATAACAACTCACAGTTACTTTGTGCTTTAACGTTTGCAAAGCCCTTTCCTCACTGGGGAAAAAGCAAGTGTGACTAATCTCATTTTACAGATGAGGAACTGAGGCCAAGAGAAGTAAAGTGACTGGTCTAGAGTAGGTTAGGGAGGTGGGTGGGGTTTGCACTCAGGTCACCTGACTCTAAATCCGGGGCTCTTTCTGCCATAACAGATTGCCTTTCTCTATGTCACATTACAGTGATGGAAATTTTAAAAAGATTACATGTTTGTAATTATATCCTTGGACATGATTTATTTGGAAGGAAAAAGAACATGCTGAAACAGTAATATTGAATCCCCTCAACTCCACTTGACTTAAGATTTTTCCACCTGTACAAAGTTTCTTCTTCCCTTGAATCTTTCATTCGCCCATATTTACTTGGCCAGAAAAATACTGGGCTTTTATTCCATTTTTTTTCACACCAAAGTTACTAATAATGAAAATGAAAAGCAAAAATTTTAAAAAGACAATGCCAAATGGAAGTAAAGGTTAACAAGATAAGTTAGGAAAGTGCTTGCTATGCATTAAATGTGCAGTATAGCATACTATTTGTGGTGAGTGACCATGCTCTGATTGCATGTAAACTCCTTGAAGGCAAAGAAATTGAGAGAATTGCCTAACTAGGAAGGACCTTAGAGATTATCTGGTCCACTGCTAATTGTATCCCTGGCTATATCTATCACAGCACTAACCCCAAACCTTTTGCCTGTCCATGATTTCTGAGGTCCTCAGCAATCAGGCTTCCTACCCTTTCAGTCTTATTGTCTATCGGTCCCCTCTGTACACTCTATATTCTAGCCATATTGGGTCCTTAAACTGTTCTCTAAAGTCATCATGGCATTACCAATGCCTAGAAGTGTGCACTCTCCTCATCTCTGCCTTGTGGGATCTTTCTTTTTTGTTGGAATTGTCTTAATGATACCTCTGCTATGAAGCCTTTCTTGATTCTCCTTAACAGAAAATATTTTGTACCTCTTCAAATATTCCCACAGCCCTTTGGCTGGATATGTACTTTCTTGTCTCAGTAGTCATTTCTCCCCTCCTCCCTTCCCCCTGCAAGCCGACCATAAGCTCCTTGAGATCAGTGTCCTGATCACTTAAATATCTTTGGATCATTGTGATGCTCCTTAAAAATGATAGTTGCTTAATAAATTTTTTTAAATAGATGAATATCTAGTATATTTCTGAGTATTTAAATATTGACTATCAAGTTGAAGGGAGAAGGCTTGGGGGGGTGGGTTGGCATCCTGGTGGATCCTAAAAATTTATAGTAGAATAATTCCCTTGAATCATAGAACTTCAGAATGGGAAGGGACCTTAACCTTAGATCTAGAAGGTTCTAACGTCTTCATTTTAAAGATGAGAAACCTGAGGTAGCAAACTTAGGTAGCTATTTAGTGAAAGAGCCAGGGCTACATCTGCATCTCTTCACTCTCATAGACCTAGAGGGGTGAAGGGAAGGTTGGGTTACGTGGGCTTGGAGTAAGTAAAATAAGACTGGCCCTTTGAAGCTAAGCTGGGCTGCTTTCCAACCCAGTCTTTTGCATACCAGTTAGAGGTGCTGTGTTCCATAAGGATCAGTATAGGGGAACTGCTGTCTATATGTATTGGAAAGTAAATATTTTCTGTAGGTGCAGGGTCTATATACCTTCCCTAAAATTCTGGAGCCGATGAGTGAGCATAGGTAAGTTATAAGTCATGTGATGAGTAATGAGGCCTCCACACAGTAGGCACTCAATACCATTTGTTGATTGATTAAGCGCAGTAGGAAGGGATGAGTAAATGGAATTCATTGCAACACCTTTGGCTGCATTCCAAAGGAACTAGATTCCATTCACATTTAGGGGGGAATTACTACTCCAATTTTACATATTTCTTTTTTGCAGTTGGTACATTTTGATCATCAGGGATTTTGATGCCAATTAAATGGCAAACACAGTATAGGGAGAGCACACATTTTCTTCTAATTGTGTGTGTGGGGGGGGTGCTGTCGTTAAAACCTTTTCTTGCACTGACAACAATACTTTTTTTTATTGCTGCAGGTTTGGAAGATGACTCAAAACACTTGTGCTTTTCTCATGGATAGTTGATTAGAGTTTGGAAGAGTATGACGGGAGGGGCAGTTCCATTGTTGGATGTTTCAAGCTTCTCCTGGAGAGCCAAGAAATTACCTCCCTTCAAGGCTACAGTACAATGCATGTTATGAATTGTGTCTCCTTGGCCAGTGAAAAAGAAAATGGGGATCTCTCTGCTGCAGCTGGATTAATGATTGGGCAAACAGCACCCCCACCACCGCCTCCACCACCCCCACCACCACCCCCTCCACCATTGCCATGTCCAGACAATGGGTGTCCTCCTGTTCCTCCCCCACCACCCCTGCCAGGGGGTCCTCCTATACCACCACCCCCTCCAGGACTACCTCCTTATGTGAATGGACATGGCCCCCTCAGTAAGAAAAAGAAAATGAGGAGTTTTTTTTGGAAAACAATTCCAGAAGAGCAAGTTCGGGGCAAGACCAATATCTGGACAATTGCTGCGAGGCAGCCACAGAAGTACCAGATTGATGCGAAGACTATTGAAGAGCTCTTTGGGCAGCAAGAAGAGACCAAGTCACCAGTTCCTAGGAGAGGCGGAGCTTTAAATTCTTCCTTCAAAGAAACTAAAGAAGAGGTAAGGATGGAGCCTGGAGGAATAAGCCTTCACTACCCCCCACCCCCACCCCCACCCCGGGCTCCTCTGTGGGCGTGCAAGCGCGTGGTGCTCATCCAACATTAGCCAGAATTCTCTAATTCCACTAAGAAAGCCTAACATTTGGCTAGGTGATTTCTCTTCCATGTGGATCCACTGGTGATTGTGTCCTTAGTCATTGAAAAGAGAGCTCATCTTGTAGGTGGTGATGCTTTTGCTTTTGCCATACTACTCTGTAGCATCATCATGTAATGGAAAGAGTATTGATTTAGAAGTCAAGAGTCCTGGGTCCTGGGCATTGTCATCAGTAGGATCTGTGGGATCTTGCAGGATCTGGGTCTCAATAGGTCAATCTGTAAAATGAGACAATGTCTGGGGTCCCTTCTAGAATGGAAATTCTGTGTTCTGATGTCTTGTAGCCAGCCTATGGTTTAGTAAATGATTTCCTTTCCTGGAGCAGTGCTTTTCATTTCTTTTAGGCAATGTGCCCAGGGTCAAGTGGTAGTAAGTGTCTGAGGCTGGATTTGAACTCAGATCCTCTCGACTCCTGGGTAAGGGCCCTATCTACTGCACTGCCTAGCTGCCCTGGAACAGTACTTTTCAACTGAAAATCATAATATAGAGTGTAAATCCACTGAGTTCCTGAACTACTTCTAGCATTGTAAGGAAGTCAAAGATACTTAGTTCTACCCTTGCAGAATTGATTGGCTCACCTGCTCCCAAATGCCATCTCCTCTGTGAAGCCTTCCCTGATTTTGTCAGTAATGCCCCAAACTTCCTCAGGAGCAGTAAAAAGCACTTGGCTTACACCTTTCTCATGAATCTGTCACATATTCCCTTATATTATGACTTTTTGTGCATATGTCATATTCTCCTCTTGTATCATGAGTTTCACAAGGACAGGGACCGGATCTTATTTCAGTTTTCTGTCATCCCTGCAGCTGACTCGGCGTTAAATGTTTGCCGATGTTGGAGCAATCCTCTTGCAGTCTTTTGCATTCACTCCACCGTGCTTTAGGATTTTGCTGTGATTTCCCCTTCTTCTATCGCTATCTTTAAGGCAATTTTAAGTAAGGCATTGTGAAGCTATTTGAAAACGAGTCTAAAGGAAGTGTCACGAAGAGTGAATTGCCCAAGGATGGTAAATGTGGTAAAGATAAGAATTTTAAGGAAACGACAAACTACAGCAGCCTTTAGATGTCTGTTGTAGATGCAGAATTAGGAATTTCAGGTATAAACACACAGCTGGTCAAAAAAGAGTGAATAATTCTGCATATTAAATGGAATGGTGGCATAATTTAGAATATTGCATCTTCACTAAGGATGAAAATGGATGATGTCAAATCACTTCACCTTTTATCTGTTGTAAACAAGGAAAGTTGGGCAGAGATGGGGCTGGCAGGATAAGGTTTGGTTAGAGCCTGGAGAGTGCAGCAGGAGTCATGTACTATGCATCATTTGATTTTAGGGCTAACCTTTAGAGTTGACCTTTTTTTTCCTTTTTGGCTCAGAAACTCATTAACTTACTCTGGCCAAGCCCATACTAGGCCAGCCATTCACCTGGGAACTCTTATGTGATTCTGCTGTCCGACTAAGGTTTAAGAAAAAAGGCTTTATTACAAACCTAATATTGAACATCAGCACAACTCATTACTTTTGCTTTGTAATTATTGACATTTAAATTAATTTCAAAGCATCAAATATCACATTTCAGGCTCTCTCTTGAGGACTCTATTAGGATATTCTGTCCATTCACTCTAATTTATTTTTCTCTTCACTTGTGATAGTATATACTCTCTTCTTCTGGTTCTGCTTTTCCTTTTTTGCATTATTTCATCAAGGTCTTTGCAGGTTTCATTATAAGCTTCATACTCTTAATTACATAGCAACATTCCACTGCATTAATGTACCACAAGTTATTTGGCCTTTCCCTTATTTTTTGGACATCTAGAGTGCTTCCATTACAAATAATTCTCCTGTGAAAACCTTTGAACAGATAGGTCTTATTTAATTTTTTTAATAACATTTTCTTGGTTTATTCCCAGTAATGGAACTGTTGGGTCAAATGATGATTTTTATAGCTTTTTCTGTGGTCAAGGACTTTTTCTTAAATTAGAAATTGTAAACTAGACCAAAACTGTGACTGTTTATCTTAAGTAGAATATTATTATTTGTAAGAAATACCCACATAGTAAATCAAACCTGGAGACTTTGGTTTGGGTTAGTATAGGTAAATAGACTAAATTAAGCATTAGGAAATTTCAAGGAGAAATCTTGGTGACCTAAAGCCCTTATCTTTTTCATTTCCTTTTCTTTTTGAAGGCAGGGACTATCAGTTGCATTTTTTGTACTCTCAGTTAAGACATAGTGTCTGGCACATAGTAGCACTTAATAAATGTCGATTGACTGATTTATTGACTTTAATTTTGTAAGAACTAGCAAATTATTTCTTTTTCGGTTCCCTCACCTGTGCTTCATCAGGGAAACAAAAACGCTTTAGCAAACAGGTCCTCCACACCTGTAGATCCCCTCATCATGTAACATATCATTCCCTAGCTCCACTTCTCAGCCAGGGCAATAGGAAAACTTAGAATATTGGATCTGTGCCATGTGAAAATTAGGGTACGCATCCCAGGGAAGCACATGATTGGCAGAAAGTGCTGGAGAAGACGCAGGGGCTACCACTATCTCTTGTGGTTTTGCAAAGAATGTGCTTCATTGTATCTGAAGGGAGACTGCCAGTTGAGTCAGATTGGGTGGTGGCCATTGTGGATGGGAGAAGACTTGCCAACATTGCTCCCACAAGGACCTGATTGATTCTAGCCTATGGTGACTCAGGAAAAAAGGAAGTCAAGCATTTAAACAAATAAAATCTAAGCTTTCAATGGGTCACCCTTAGATTAACTCTCAGTATCAAGGCTGTAGGAACCAGGGCCTCCATTGAAGTTAGATCCACAAACGATCTTCTAATGGTCTGCGGATTAGTTTCTTTAATAGTTGATGCTTATGGTATGACAGTGCTTGTGTTTTTTATTCCTGGTATGAATTAAAATTTCCTTGGGATATGTCCAGCTCTAAAATTATGATCATATTAGTGACTGCACTGGCATCAGCAGCAATTTGGGGGGAATAAAATTTGGGGGAACAGCACTTTTTGGAGGGTGAGAATCATTAGAGGAAGCAAACAGGTTAGGAAGTCCATGGGCCCTTTTGTCCCTGTGTGTTCTGAGTGTAGAAAAGTTTGAGAACCACAGTATTAGAAGGAAGGAAAGAGGAGTTGTCATGGATAGAGTAGTGGCATAACACTTGATGCCCCAGTGATGGCCAATGCAAGAGCATCCATTTGCAAGACAGGGGTTGAGGGAGAATCCACCCTCATTTAACATCTTACTTGTTGACAATTGCTTGTCATAATTTGAGTGAAAGAAGAAACTGCATAGGGTGGTGCATAAAATGCCTCTTAGAATCAGGAAGACCATTGGCCACATCTCACCTCTGACACATACCAGCTTCAGGAGCTTGAGCAAATCACTTGACCTCTTGTGCGTCCATAGCCATGACAAAGCAATCTCACATCAGAACCTCTGTCACCCCAAGGTTATGAGTGAAGGCAGTGCTCGAAAAAAGGAAGATGGTGCTCTGATTGTGTAGTCAAAGAACACATAAGAAGTGACTCATCCTTTGGCCTTAATTTAACTACATTGTTTAGCCAAATACAAATATTCCATTTATAGCAAGTAACCCTTTGGGGAAGTGACAGGTAGGGGCTGCTGCCGAATAACAGATCCTTTGTAAAGCTAGTTTCCCCACAAATATCCCCAGTGACACATACATCAAAGCTTTATGTACTTTTTTTTTTTTAATAACTGAATTACAGATGTAGCACTAAAAGGGACCTTAGAGATCATCAGAGCCAACACCCCTCCTTTTACAGGTGATGAAACGGAGACCCAGAGAGGCAAAGTCACACAGCCAGTAAGTGGCAAGACTGAGGATTCGAATACTTTCTCTAGCTCCAAATTCAGTGCTTTAACATCATGCTTAGAAATTTTGGCGAAGCACTTCTCCTGTTCCGGTTAGTGAGAGACGTTACATCATCATGGCCTTGGAAGTTGTAACCTAGCAAGGACAGCTAAACAAAATCGCTATCAGCAATAAATCTCCCTTCTCACGTGCTGGGTTATCAAGTGCAGTCCAGGGTTGAAAAGCGATAGGTCTTAACCACCTGTACGTGTGATCTGGAAAATGCACCAAGGTACGTGCTAAGAAACGTGAGAGATCCTGAAGCTGGAAATACAATTTTGAAATGTAACCCATCGTTACCCCTATTTGGATTTATCATCCCTCTTGAAACATAATTACTACCTATGGAAAATATGTGGTATTAGTTAGTTAGCTTGCATGTTTAAAAGGTTACAAAGTAACAAATGGGTTCAACTATACTTCAAAGTGAGAAAGGGAGATTTTTCAGCCTATCAAAACATTTGATTTGAGGAAGCTTGATTGCATACTGAAAGGACTGTATATCTGAAATTCTAAATTAGAAAATGTTTGGGTAGGGAAAAAATGAGGGTTGAGATATGTTACTCTGTTTGTTGTATGTTTGACAGTTCACTAGAAAAGACAATGTATAGCCAGATGTAGAGGTACACACTGGTAATCCAGCCTACTGGGGAGGCTGAGATTGGTGGATCAGGTGCACTCAGGAGGTGCAGTAGGGCTCAAGCTGATCAGGGGTCTGCACGGTCAGGGATCAGTATGGTGAGCCTGGGGAGTGTGGGGCCAAATGGCTGTGCAGAGTGAACTGGTCCAGATTGGAAATGGAGCAGGTCAGAGTTTCCATGCAGAAAAAGGAGTGTTAGTTCAGGCCAGTGGATGGCCAGGCATGGGTGAGATAGGGAGATCCATCCTCCAAGAATAGGAAGAGGAGGGAGAGAGGGACAGAGCCAGAGCGAGACTGATTAAAAAGGGAGAGAAAGAGAAAACACCATAGTTGTAAAGAGTGGTAACAATGAGTATAGAGCATGAGAACACAGGAACATCTCCCAAGTTAAGACGCTAGGAATTTCTGAAAGAACAGAAACCTATTAAAATAGTTAAGGATACTTCTTATGAATGTGAAGGTAATTTGAAACTTATTATGTAAGTAATAGCTGTAATTGTACTATTAAAAATAGCGTACTGCACCAGGGGCTGGTTGTTGATCTGTGTGAGACAATGCATTTATATTTTCCCATGTTGTTCAATGGTTCTCAATACTGCTCAAAATCCTGTATGATCAAATTTCATTTTGTACCACTCCTAGGCATAGATTCATAGTCTAGCATTTTGGACTAAGAAAAGGGAAAATTGAAACTACACTCGATCTGGATTTTCCAGTTTTTGTTTATTTACCTTTTGGAGAAATTGTACAACTGTTTCAGTTTGCATTTAACAGAATGCAAAATAAAGTACCACATTGGACTTTACGAGGGAAGAGAAGAGGGCAATCCCATCCCCCTCTCTGACTAGGAAGTTGTTTAGCAAATGGAATCAGTGAGTCATGAAGCATTTATTTTGTTCCTGCTGTGTGCCAGGTACTATGCTAAGTGCCGGAATGGAGTATGTAAAAAGGAAGTCTTAGTTTGGTTATAGAGCAGTGGTTAAAAATACTTTCGCCCATTTCTTTTAAATGTATGAGACTTTATGTATGAGATTTTAAATGTATTTAAATGTATAAAATGAGATTAAATGTATGAGATTTTATATCCATCTATAGAGGTAGGGTATGAAACATCCAGGTAAGGAAAGCCCCTCTACCAAAATAAGATGGTACCTTCTCGGCAATTTCTAGTCTTAGTTGACTGGAGCACTGAAAGGTTAAGTGATTTGCCCAGTACCACCCAGCTAGCTAGTATGTGTCAGAGACAGGACTTGGCCCTACCATGGAGCCTCTCTCCCAACTAAGTGTTATCACTGTCAATTGAAATACCTTAAGAATAAATTAAATAAGCCTGCCACTTTTCTATCTGTACTATTCCTGTTAATCCAAAATAGTTTATCTTTTGCCATTGGTAGAATTCAGGCTAAATAAAGAATATATGCAGATATGTATGCAGACACAGTAAAACCTTTGCTGTTACTTGAAATGATTCACATTTGGCAATGAATAATTCCCTTAGGTTTATGTAGAGCTAAACCACATAGGAGACTTCAAGCCTCTCCTGTTCTGCTCCCCATTTCCTGGGTTGATCAGATAATATCAGCTGCTTAGTCTGGGTCTCCTTCTTGAATGACATTTTTGCACTGGTCCACATGTAGTATTAGTCCAAGAATTATAAAGGTATTCAGAGGTCCAATTTCACTTCACAATTTGTAAGGACTGGTTCAGACAGTGCCTCTCTAGGCAATTTAGCTTGGAGACTACCAAGCATTTGGAAAATGAGTTAGCCCCATTGGCAACCACTTTCATAACTTAGTTCTAGAAATAGTGGCATTCATTGTAATTCAACAAATATTCGTATGTACCATCATAAGATTCTGTGCTACAAAGACAAGCAAAGCAGTTCTCAGAGAATTTACATTTTCCTGAAAAAGCATTATGTACATATGTGAGTGGGTGAAAATGTATACAAAATAATTTTGGTGGAATCGTGAAAGGCCTCCTGTCCCACCCCCATTGAGAAAACAATTGAAACCCATTACAAACATATACAGGTAAAAATTCCCACATAGACCATATCACACACACACATACACACATATAGATAGATCAGATACATACACACGTATGCTTTAGTCTGTGCTCTATCTGATACATATATGTGTGTGTTATGTTCATATCTATATCTGCGTCTGTCTTTCTGCTTCAGTCTTTGTCTGAGTTAGCACCTCTCTTTCTGGGGAATGTTTCATCATGAGTCCTGGAACTATGGTTTTCATTTTATTGATGAGAATTCTTAATTCTTGTAAATCGCTCTGCCTTTACAATATTGTTATTGTATAAATTGTTTTCCTGATTCTTCTCACTTCAGTTTGCATCCGTTCATAGAAATCTTCCCAGATTTTTCTGAAACCATTCTCTTCATCATCATTTCTTACAAAGCAACAGTAATTTTTTTTATCATATTCATATGCTGTAATTCATTCATGCCCCAATTGATGGTCACCTCCTCCTTTTCTAGTTCTTTGCCACCACAAAAAAAAAAATTGCTATAAATTTTTCTTGTATTTGTGTCTTTTTCCTCCTTTCTTTGATCTCTTTGGGATCCCTGACTCAAAGGCTAAACTCAAATTTAATAGCTTTGGGGACATACATCCAAACTGTTTTCCAGAATGGCTGGACCAGTTCACAGCTCCAACAGTGTCATTTTCCTGTGAGGTAGTCTCTCAGAGTTATTTTGATTTGCTTTTCTCTAGCTAGCTGGCACAGTGGATAGAGTGCAGAGTCTGGAATCAGGAAGACCTGCATTCAAATTTGGCCTCAAACACTAGCTGTGTGACCCTGGGCAAGTCACTTAATCATGTTTGCCTCAGTTTCCTCATCTGTAAAATAAGCCGGAGAAGGAAATGGCAAGCCACTCTAGTATCTTTGCCAAGAAAACCTCAAATGATGTCACCAAGAGCCAAGACACAATTAAAACAATTGAACAATAACAAGTTATTAGTGATTTAGAACATTTTTTCGTATGGCTATTGTTAGCCTAGATTACTTTTTCTGAAAATTGTTTATTCATATTCCTTGACCATTTGTGAATTTAAATCCATTTTGAATTGCTTTTCTTCCCGGTGTTTTGTTTTTTTTTTTTTGAAAAAAGTGTTGATAGATTTATTTTAGACATAAGAGATACTTAACCAAACACCCAGAAAATCCCTCTACAAAGTGTATTCTCTAATCTATTTTTTTAAAACAAATTTTAATTGCTCCCCTTTGTTTTGATATTGCCTACATTTTCCACTGCATTCCTCCCCCATCCCATCTCAGAGAGCCATCCTTTATAATAAAGGACAGAAAAAAAGGAAGAAAAGATTTGGCAGAACTAGCTAATGTTTTGACAAAAATCTGGTGTTAATATGTGGGATTACAAATAAATGGTCAGCCACTTCAGCAAAGGAACAGAATGGAGAGGTGTCTTCTCATAACTCACCTTTGGGGCTAAGCTTGGCCATTATAGTTTTGTAGCATTTGTTTTCAATAATATTGTTCGCATTATCCTTTTCGTTTATATCGTTATGGCCATTGTATTGTACATATATTATTTTCCTGGTTATGCTTACTTTGCTTTGTTTCAGTTCATATAGTTCTCTTGTCGTTTCTCTACAGTCATCATTTCTTATAGCACAGTATACTCCATTACATTCATGTACCACAGTTTATTTAGCCATTCTGCAGTTGATGGACATTTGTTTCTAGTTCTTTGCAACCACAAAGTTTGCTACTAGTCATATTTGGGCCTTTTCCTGGTCACTGGCTTCCATAAGGTAAATGCCTGGCAGTGGAATCTTTGGGTCAAAGAGATAGATATTTTAATTACTTTTCATATAGTTCCATATTACCTTCCCAAACAAGTGGACCAACTTACAACTCCACCAACAGTGCATTAGTGTGCCCATCTTTCTGTAAGTTCTCCAACACTGACTCTCATCTTTCATCATTGTCAGTTTGCTGAGTGCTAGATGTGACTTGAAACTTCTGAGTTGTTTTGATTTGCATTTATCTTATTATGAGAGACTTTGAGCATTATTTCATATAGTTAATAGTTTGCAGTTCTTTTGAGAACTATTTATATCTTTTCACTCCTTTCCCTTGATCTACTCTGTCAACAGAACTGAGGGATGTGTTTAACTGTGACAGTGTGGTACTAATCTTTACTGTTGTGTTTGACAAGAGTTTTGTTGCCTTTCCATGTCGACACTGTTACAACCATAATCTGTTATTCTTTTGGGTCAGCTTTCTTCATTGTGTCCCAGTTCAGAAAATCTTCCTATAGCATTCAGAATTCTTCATATTCATCATTCCTTATAGCACAGGAATATCCATTTCATTAACATAACATAGATTGTTTCACTATCCTCTAATTACTGAGCACATACTTTGTTTTTTGCATTTGGCTGTCACAGATGACACTGCTGTGAACATTTTTGTACATGAAGGTTTTTTCTTGCCGTCAATAATTGCCTTTGCATATGGTCCCAGTAGTGGGCTCATTGGGCAAAGGGTATTACCAACTTATTAACTTTTACATAATTTCAAATTGTTTTTCAGGACAGGTAACAGAAGCCATAGCTCTAGTAGTAAATTAGCACTCCTGAATTCCAACAGCTGCTCCAGCAATGAGTTTTTCCATCTTTTAGATTTCTTACTAGCTTGATGGAGATAAAATGGTATCTTAGGGTGGTCTTAAATTGCAGGTCTCCGATTATTAGTGATTTTGGACATGTTTTTCAAGCAGTTTATGTCTTATTTTGAAAACTTCATAACCTTTTAGAAGTCTTTTACTTTGTCTTGTATCTTTGCCATATATTGGGAGAGTAAACATGATCTAATTAACTCTTTGTTTGTCTGAACCCCCTACTTTAGGGGAGCAGAGGAGGCAATGAATTTGTCATGTAGGACAAACCTGAAGAAGGTAGGAGCAGTACATGTTGATAGGGACAAAAATGTGGAAAGGAATATTGGGAGAAGTATTCTGCAAAGCATTCAGACTGTCTTTTCCAGTGATTTTTGGTGTAGAAAATAATGGAACAAAAGAGGATTAAGGGAGGAGGAAGATAATCTTGGTATTTGAGCCCTGGGGAGCAATCGCTGGATAAATCAGGAGCTGGTCTAGTAATCTCAGAGAATCAATCAACAAGCATTTGATTATGTAGCAGGAGCTATTACACTAAGTGTTAGGGATACAAAGGCAAAAATTGAAATTGTCCCTGACCTCAGTGAGCTTACAGTCCTTTGAGAAGTAAAAAAGCATAAGGGTGGAGGATAGCCTATGTTTTTTTTCAGTGAATTCAATACAAATGCAGACTAAAACTTTGTAAACTAAAGTTTATGTAGAATAAATATGAATGTAATAGAAAGAGCCCTGAACTTGGAATCAGAGGACTTGGGTTCAAATCCTGGTTCTGCTATTTAATAGTCATATGATCTTGGACAAGTCACAGTTCCCTCACCTGTAAAGTGGATTGGACTAGATCAGGGATTTTTAAGTTGCGATCTACAGGGACTGTGAATAGTTTTCAAGGAATCTGTGAACCTAAATGGGAAAAAAATTATATCGTTACTTTCACTAACTTCTAACTGGAATTCAGCATGTCCTTCAATTATGAATTTAGGCCAAAAGTATTATTCTGAACAGGGGTCCGTAGGCTTCACCAGAATGCCAAAGGGGTCCATGACACACAAGAGGTTAAGCAGTCCTAGACTAGATAATCTATTAGGTCATTTCCTCCTCAGAATTTATGAGCATGTGATCCTAAATTCCCATTCCTTTTTTCCTCATAATGTGGTCTTTCTCTGTGACAAGGTATTGAGTTTATTTTTGAAATTTCTCTTTCTCATTCTTTGTCTCCTTCCCCCTGCCCCCTTTCTTCAATACTGAAGTCAAACCAAAAGTACTTGGTGGGAGTACTACTGCAGAGTCTGCCTACCCCTTAGCATCTGGAGTTGTTTTTTATGACTAGTAGAAGAAAATGATAAAAGGAAATATATCTCTTGGGCTGGCAAATCAAGAGCTTGTTTATTGACTTATCAGAAAAACTCCACCAAATTCAGTCTTTAAAAAAATTTATTTTATTTTCACCAAATTCAGTCTTACAAAAGATTAACCTTATAGAAGAAAGTGACATGGCATTGGTTAAAGTGGCTTTACATCTTCTTAGAGAACTACATAATGTCACTGACAGAATCAGGAAACTTTAGTTTGTAATTGAATTCCCTTTTGTTCTGAATAATAACATTCATTTGGAAAGGAAAAGGGTTAAAACAACATTCTTATTTGTAGCAAGTCACCACTTTTATTAAAAAACAAGTGGAAAAAATTGTTTCCCCTCTAAGTTTATCTTTCTTCCCTGCATCCTGGATTTTTACTTCGAGAGAAATTAAAAACTGGTCCAAAAAAAAAAGTTCAATTCAGCCTGTTTTCCAATCTGATTAATCTTATCTAATTAATTACTTATGGTGATGCATTTGAATGCAAACCAATGACCTTACCTCAAAGGAAAAATGTGTCAAAATGAAGAATTTAAGCACCCTGGAAAGCTGTAGTATTTAAAAATCTTTCTGCCTGAGGGAGACATGTGAAACAGGCTGCAGCTGAAGTTTGCATGTTGACAATACATTAGAGTAAATGCAGAAAGAAGTCTGGGTTTGCATTTTATGTTATGTAGGTTATGTTATTTTCTGCCTTTTTAGAGCTTCCACAGTAACAAATGTGTTTGATTTTGAGATCCTTCCTCCTCTGCCCTCCCTAAGCATGCTATTAGACAAGTATTTATTTTTTAAATGAAAGCAACTTTAGTGTAGTTTTTCAGGGGGGAAGAAAATGGATGGAACAGAGGATTTCATGATAGTCATTAAAATATTTAGAGATTTCCTTCACCATCTCCCAACCAGGGCTGAGAGTCACTGTGTATTCTAAACCTCCACCATTAGATTTAACTCTCTCTGTTCAACCCTGACTGTAGCATAGACTCAGACATCTGTTTCCGAATTGTGGCTATTAATAGTGAGTGGGCTGTATTGTTTCCAAGAAAAGACCACTTCCCCTCCCCCCTCTTTTTTAAAGAAATGGATAATCCTTCATGTTGTAAAAGAAAACTGTCTAGACTACCAATCCTCAAACTTGTCTATTAGTTGCAATAAAAAGTGATTTTATGTTTGATAGGTTTTAGTTCCTTTCCTTTTTTGTTGGTGTTCTAAAAATCCTGTGGTTTTTCTCTCTCCCAGATTTCAGTCTTGGATGCCAAACGGTGCATGAACATTGGAATATTTCTCAAGCAGTTCAAAAAGTAAGATCTTGCGTTGGCATAATTTGGATGTTGACAGCACTGCTATTATTAAGGAAAGTTTCAAACCCAGGGTGTGATGGAGGGATTAAATTTTAATGAGTGAAACTCCCTTTCCTCCCCCTCAGCTTCTTCATCCTCTTTTTAGATGGGGTAGTTGATAATGCTGCATGAGTGTGTCACTCTTTGCTGTTCTGGCCCATGAAAATAATAGGCTAGTGATTTTAGATGCAGTAAGAATTCTTCCCTGCATCCTGGATTTTTACTTCTCTGCTGGGATCCTGCTGTGTCAGTAGGTTGGCAGGCTTACAGTTGTGCTTGCCCTTTAAGTGTATGTTGAAACTGGGGATGCAAAAATTGGTTAAATGCAAGAAATCTATCTAAAATGCAAATAGGCAGGCTTGAGTCTTTAACACCACTACCACCCCGGAAAAAAAAAAAAACACAAGCAGACATGTGAAGTTTTTGTAAGGAAGGCCAAAGAAGATTTAACTTAATGTAGTTCTTCACCACCAAGAGAAAAAAAAAATGCCCAGAACAGCTGTTGCTGCTTTGAGGTTCCCTGTGTGGCTGGTGGATTGTTTTCTGTGTAAAGGCAACATTGAACATTGCATTAGAGAGAGTCATGCTGTTTCCCTGGCAATCCAGGCTGCTGTTGGGAGCATTGATACAAAATAGCTTGTCAAAATGGGGAGGTTGTGGGCTTGAAAGGGTGTGTGTTTGGTTTGGGCATGGGAGAGGGGTGATCACGTCTTTCATTTCCTCTGGATTGTACCTCCTGGTGGTACTAGCAAACATGAAATGGGACTTGGTCCACTATCTCTTCAAGGTCTCCCCAGTCCATAGTAGAAGATATCCTCCAAGGAAATGGTGAACATTACGGATCAGAAACATTGCGAGAATTTCTTAAGCTTTTGCCGGAGTCAGAAGAGGTACATTGGTTTTGGGAAGGGATGGATGGGTTCTGGCTGTGGGGGCTGATCGCATTCACTCTGCTCTTATTGTGATGGAAGTACACTTGATATTTTGACTGTCTTTTCTCATGCTGAAAGTCCTTCTTCTGATCTCTCTTCTGGCCACAGTGAGAGCTATTGGTGCACAGTACCTGGTACATGGTAGCCACCTAGCATATGCTTATTGACGATTAGTGCATATGTATCCTAACAGAAATCCACCTTCCTCATCAGTTAAAATCCAGCATAGTTAAGATCCAGTATGTAATATGGCACTTTCTCAAGACTCTTTACAAATATTAATCTTACCCCATGTAAAATATTCTTTAATTTGCAACTGGGAATTGTAAAGTACAGAGAGAGTTACAGATTGTTAAGGTGCATTTAAAATGCCAACTTACACATTACAACAATAAATTTAAAAAAATAAAAGAGGCTAGCCTTGGTTCATCAGATTATTACCTCTTTTGCCTCAGTTATAATTTTTTTCTTCTGAAAGGAAAACACATTTGAGAGAAACAGAGTGGAGTAGTAGAAAGAGAGCTGGCTCCAGAGTCAGAAGATGTGGGTTTAAATCCCACATCTGACACACACTGTGTCACCCTTGGCAAGTCACTTAACCTCTTAGTGTACCCTAGGTAACTTTCTAAAACTCAAGCTCCAGAGAAGTCCCAGCCTGCATTGATAAGTTCTCCTAAGGAGTTCCCTACATCAGTAAACTCACTGGCCTGGTTTCTGCTTCCTCAGAAGAAAACACTTTAGAAAATGAAGAAAGAAAAGCCCTCCACAAAGTTGGTATGGAGCTATTTGTAAATAATCCACCAATCCAAATGGTTGAAAAGTGAAAAAAAAAGTCTGTGTAACAAACCGTTTCGTCGAGAAACAAAATTAGTTTGATTAATTTTCAGAGTGAATTGAGGGAGTGGGGTAGAGTGAATTAACAAATTGTGCATGGTGGTTAGAAATTCTGTGATACAGGCTTGGAGAGAAAATCAAGCTTTGTGAGCTCCCTAAATTATGACACATCCTCTCCTGTCTTTTGTACAACTGGCTCTCCAAGTAATTTCATTAACAAACCCACTTGCATTTTCTGCTGGCATCAGTGGGAAACTCTAGTTTCAAATGTCATGTTTAAGGACTTAATGGGTAACTTGGCTTTTTAAATACACCTTCAGAATCTATAGTTTTCTTTGTACCTTAGAATTCCTAATTGTAAATTAAAAGGATGAAATTAATTAATAAAGCTTAATATTTGTGAAGTCTTAAGATTGTGAAAGGAACTCTGAAGATGTCATACTACAATTTATACTGGGTCCTAACTATTCTGTGTTTTTATTGGTAAGGAATGTTTGTGCATTTCTGTTATGTTATACATAATCTCATTAATTCAAAGTGTCAGTTCTCCTCTCTTCACTATGGAGTCCTCCCATGCCTGCTGCAGGAACTGCTACTATTGAAACATTCATTACTTGAATGATGACTCTTTCTGGTCTTAAGTTGGCTGGTCCTTGGATGCCAGAGTCAGCTGCAACCACAGTCCATTCCCTTGGCCATATTGAGGCCTTTCAATGAATATAGCAGGAGCTGTCAGAAGCCTGGTATAGCTTTTGAGACACCCAGATCACTACCACATCTCAGTGAGGCATCAGGGTAGAATTTCAGTGTGGGTACTAGTTTATACTTGTTATTTCGGGCAAAAAAACAAACATGATTTTATTATAACTTTAGCTCCTATTAAGGGGAAACTAGGACTTTCCATAGGCTTTTCTTGCACAGTTGTATCCTGGTTAGGACTAAGTTTTGTATATCTATCCTTATGTCAGCGGATCCAGTAGATAGCTAAATAATAATCACTTATGAAGTGCTTAGTGTGTTCCAAGCACTCCCTTCACTGTTGTGTATACCAGTATAAGCAAGCAAGATAGTCTGTGCCTCCAGGGAGCTTCCATTCTAGTGGAAGAAGACAGCGTGTAAGGGAGAGCTGGAGATGGGAGTACCAGAAAAGTGGCATTGTGTCGATATTGCTGGAAGGTGGGGAGATGTGAAGATAAATAAAGAGTATAAGTTATGAAGTCCTGTGTTCAAATCCACATCTGATACCATGTGAGTGTGGGTGCATCTCAGCTTTTCTGAGCCTCAACTTCCAAATCTATAAATGATCATGTGTATAAAGTGCTTTTGCAACTTTAAAAAGCTGTACAACTGTCAGTTGTTATGATTACCGGAGAGCCTGAAGGTTACAGAAATCTTAGGGGAGAAAAAAGTAAAATAATTGTCAAAACAGTTTATTTTAAAGATTATTTTTCTTCCCAGAACAACTTGAGGACTGTCAGCTTTGTCTGGAATCGTAGAATCATTGGATCTTAGATTTAGCGCTGGAAGGGACCACAGAGGCCATGCAGCCCAGCCCTGTTGCTTTACAGATGTTCTAAATGAGACCAGAGGAAGCTAAGTGACTTTCCCCAAGACCACACAGGGACTAAGCATTTGAGCCTGGTCATCAGGCTCTAGTTTCTCACCTCAAGTGGTTGGTTAGCCCGTCCCAGGGCCTGGGAGTGGACTCTTTCAGTTACTTCCCAGTTCTGAAATAAGCAGCAGCTGCTCCACATTGCTTTCCCTGGTGCAGGATCATCAGCCTCACCATCTGACAAGCCCTGTCACACTCCTCCTTGTTTACAGTACTTACTGTTGGTTCCAACTCACCACACCCTCCCCACTTTCCTTCATCAGAAACTCCCTGACAGTCCCTGGGCTGACTCCCCACGCCTCCCCTCCTTTCTCCTCCCCTCCCTAAACAATTCCAGCGTATCTATGCTGTTGAAGAGAGTAGCAGCAGCAAAAGGCTGGTGACTGATGTCCGGTGGTGTTAGTGCCATGTGGCTTCTGGCACCGCAGGACCTAAAGCTCATTGTACCCCTCCTTCTCATGAGGATCAGATGCCAGAAAAGCTAGAGCAGAGGGGTGATTTTTGGTGGGTGTGGGGGGGTGGGTTAGAGGCACAGTGAGAGCTTAGGGAAGAGGCTAAAGAAGAAATAATGCCAAATGGAGAAGCTGAAGAATGTGTAAGGAGCGTGTCAGTGATGGAATGAGCCATCATTTACTGGAGTGGTTATACCTGGGTTCATTTTGTGGAATAAAGAACAATGAATCGACTTAGGCAATATGGTGTGTTGATAAGGGCGTAACTTCGTTCAGCTCTCACCTTCCTAGCCATATGACCCTGGGCAAGTTGCTTAATCTCTCTGTGACTCAGTTGCTTCATCTATAAAATAAAGAAGTTGGATTTAGTGGTCTCTAAGGTCCCTTTACCCTTTAAATCTATAATCCCAAGACTGAATAGTATAAGGTTTACAAAACATTTTGTATCTCTTTATTTGAGCATCCTTGTAAAGTGCTACAGCTGTCCCCATTTTTTAGTTGGGTTTTCATACTTGTGATTTCATCTCTTCAGTGAACTCCCACTGTGGAAACTCTATCAATGCATATCTGCAGCTGTAGCTTAAAATCTAAGAGGCCTAAAGGCATTGAAAATTTAGGCTTGCCCAAGGCACGGACCAGAGTCAGAACTTTAAAAAAACATCGTTTAGATTTGCTTTTATTCTCAGCTTGACAAACATCAAATAAAAAGAAGCATTTCCATGTACATAGCAGAACAGAAAAGAGGATTGTACATAAACTACAGATCTCTATCACGATTGCTTTTCTTTTAAAGTATTTATAAAGACAAACCTATAGTTTTCAAAACAATTCTGCCTGCCTGGGCTTTTTCCTAGCCTCCCAACTTCTTTTCTTTTCTCTGTATTTCCAAAAAGAGATGCTTCAGTAATTCTTTTTCCTACCTCATCCCTATACCCCTCCTCTGTCTCACCTTGATCTTCCATTTGAAAAGAAAAAGAAAATCCATATCCTTGTAACAAATATGCATAGTCCAAATGAAGAAATATTAGAAGACACCCCCAACCTATCCCTTCATGGAGGTGGGAGGTGTTACACATTGCACATATCCCCAGACTTTATCAATCAATGGTGATACCCGCCCCTCCCCCCGAAAAAAATACTTTTTATCATGTGGAACGGTTCTCTGGGAGGGGCAAGAGGAGGCATACATGGTATACTATGGCAATATAATAAGCAGAAAATATCAGTAAAAACTTATTTTAGAAAACCAAATCTGTGCAGTCGAGCAAAACAAATTCCCATCTTGGCTGCATCCGAGTCTCATTCTGCATCTTGAGTCCATTACTTCTCTGTCAGGAGGTGGATAGCCTACTTCCTTATCAGTCCTCTGGAACCATTGTTGGTCATTGCATTGAACAGTCTTCAGGTCTTTCAAAGTTTTCTTTGTAATGTTATTGTATAAATTGTTCTCCTGGTTCTCAATTTACTCTGCATCAATTCATGTGAGTCTTCCCAGGTTTCTCTGAAATCCTTTTGTGATTTTTTTCAGAGCAATAATATTCCATTAAGTTGTCTAGCCATTGCTCAATGTATAGGCATCCCCCCCACCCCCTTAATTTCTTTTCTACTTCAGAAAGAAACATTAGATATTTGGGGGCATGTAGGACTTTTCCTCTTTCTTTGATCTCTTTGGGGTATAAGCTTGATGGCGGTATTGCTGAGTCTATGACTCTTAGGGCATAGTTCCAAATGGATTTCCATAACAACTGGACCAGTTCACACCTCCACCAAGAGTTCACTAGTATCAAAGGTAGAATTTGAGCCCAGTGTTTTAGACTAGTCACTATGCTAGATTCATAGATTAGAAAGCTCAAGCTTAGTGGATTTAAATCACTTCTCATAGTCATAGAGCTAATAAGTATCGAGACTGGGGTTCAGGCTCAAGTCTCTTTTGACTCTGTCAAAAGCAGCACTGACCTCCCTCTTTGCTTTTCTACCACTTTTGCTATCAGAACACATTGGTATGAGTAATTGTCACTTGGATAATTTAATTTTCTCCCTATGCTGGAAAAATAGAATAGAAAAAGCCCATTTCTTTCAGCCTTTCCCAGTTGAGCTGCGTTTTATTATTTGTTTCTCTTCTATCTAGTCTGTTAATCTTACTTCAAATGAAGACAGAGTGAGAATGTAGACAATAGGACACTTAAAAAGAGTGCATGTGTGGCCTCTTTATCCTGCAGGGGAAGAGAAGGGGGCTTGGACTCAGCTCTCAGCCAGGGGAAAGGTCTAAGAAGTATTGCCTTCAGTCCCTTTCTTCCACCACACCCCTCTGTTCCAGGTCCTCCTGGTTGTTCCCCCACCATACCCACTCTGACTGTCTGGTCGACATTATAACATGCTTAGAAAGGAGGTAGAAAATCTAGACTGAATCAGGAAGCATATTGGTTGCTGTGGTCACCTCTGGTTTCCTTTTCCCTTCATTCCTTTGCATGTTCCTAGGGGAACGATGATAAGGAAGGAACTTGAGGCTTTGGGGTGTGTCGGGTGGGGAAGGGGGAGCATTACATAGGTCATAGGTGAAAGGGAAGAAGATTGATTCCTTTATTAAAGGACACAGAAGTCTAGGCTTTCATTTTTTTCCCTAGATCTGGGCAGAGTAGGCAAAGGGCCCTGTGGGTTTGAAGCTGTATTTTGGGGAGCATTCATAGTTTAAGTTTATGGCCTAAATAAGTCCCTTGCCCTGAGCCAACATAATGCTTAATGTTTAACGAAAGTTTCTTGATAAATGGTGGTGCATGAATGTAATATTACTGCCCTGTAAGAAATGGTGAATATAATGAATATGGAGAAGCATGGAAGACTTATATGAACTGATGCAAAGTGAAATCTGCAAAATCAGGAAGATAATATATCTAATATGTACAATAACATAAATGGAAAAATACATTTAAAAAATTAATGTTTTGGAATTATCAAGCCTGGCCTCAAAGAAGACATATGATACGGTGCCTTCCTTCCTCCTTTACAGATGTGGGGGACTATGGGCATGAGACACTGTGTATATTTTCAGAATTTTTTAATATGTTGGTTAGTTGTGCTGAACTGTCTTTTTCTTTTTTCTTCTTTGTTATAAGGGATGACTCTGAGAGGGGATGGGGAAAGATATATTGGGAAATCTAGGTGATGTAAAAACAAAAGATAGTAATAAATGTATTTTTAAAAAAGATTCTTGATAAGAGTGAGTGATGAGAGTTAATCATAATTACAGGCTTGTTCCCTGTAAACCTGGTTCACTCCTTTGATTCACACACTTCTACAATTGCTATGCCACTTTTTCTTTAGCTGGCCTTGGGATTTTACTGGTCTGGAGGGCTTCATTGTGCCAGCACAGGTCAGCACCTGCTTGTAGCTTCTACTTTTAGAGAGTTGCCTCGAGCACTGTGAGGTTAAAGGCTTTGTCTGGTGTTTCTGTTTGCAGTGTCAAGATGCTCTGGTTCATCCAACGAGGTTTTCAGTGCTGAATGTGTCTCATTTTTTGAAATGGGGCTGGGCTAGGTAAATGAGGTTGAGAAAGGGAAAAAGGAGCGGTTAGAGGAGAGGTAGATGTATAGTACACATTAGTTGCTGGACGTGGAAGGTGCGTAGATGCCCCGTGTGCCTTAGTAGGACCAGACACGGGCTACATATTGAAAGGATCAACAAATACAGGTATACAGAAAATTACTCTGAGTTTCTCTCTTCCTGGCAACTAAGTGCTTAGGACGAAATGTAACTTTTAGCCCATTGCAGGAAAAATTGTCCTTTTCTGTCTTAAAAAAATTTAAATACATCTGGCTCAACGTAGGGTGTAAATCTGGCCTATTTCAGAGAAGTAGCTGATTTGAATCTTCTCAAAATGCAGGTTGTATTATGTGCTAGGTTTTATTTGAAACCTTCAGAAAACAAATTATTTTGATTCTCAATAGCCCCTGAATAAATTAATGGGAAGTAAGAAAGGGTACGAATGTGTAAAGTAGATGAAAAAATGAGGAAAAAAGGAACATGCTTTTTTGGGGACGTATGATAGCACTGACGAGTTGTACTTTTTGGTGCTGTTAAAGTATTACATACACGAGTGGTCTCATGTGTGGTTTTTCTTTATAACAAACCTTAGTGAGTATGTGTTGGGGAACATTTCTGCTGTCTGGGAGCCCTTCTGTAGAACTCTGGGGCCATCCCAAGCTTTTGGACCTTAGGTTTGCCAGAACCAGGTATTCTTTTCTTTGTCAGTTTATCCTGGGAAGAAAATTTTTAAGAACTTTTCACTTACTGGATAGACGTTACCTTTTTTCTCCCTCTTGTTTGAGAGCTTCAGAATGTGCCAGTGCCTTTCCATAAAACTGTTTATTCCAGGAATTTGGTACAATGTAGATGTTAGATCTCACACAAGTGTGTTTAGTTCCTAATATATAAAAAGTAGCATAGTATAAATTTTACCTGGAAAGCATGGGCCCTAGGGTAGTGCTGGAATGATGTTCCCCTTCAAAATATTCCCTTCAGACTCAATTCATCCTTTATTACTTCAAATCATTAATTAAAAAAATCAAACCATTTAAATCTGACAATTATTAAATGACTGCCATGTGCCAGGCACTCTGAGAGGTGCTAGAGATTCAAAAACAAAAGCAATAGTCCCTGTCCTCAGGGAGCTTATATTCTAGTTCCATATCCTAATGGTGCCAGATCAGGATGTTTTATAATTTCATGCGTTTACTCCAAGTACTTCTAATTCAAATTTATGATCATGGGAAAAAATAAAATCTGTAGAGTAGAATCCTGCATGTGATCTTAAAAACTCTCATTGTCTATATTCATCTCTGCTTTTGTAATGGTTTTATTTAGTCCTTTAAAATAAAAAAAAAAATCCAGGCAGTACTAAAGTTTTTGATCATAAACTGTTATTTCTCTATTCTCTTCTCATTTGTCTTTTAGGTAAAGAAATTAAAAACATTTAGTGGAGATGCAGCCAAGCTGTCTCTGGCAGATTCCTTTATATACTTCCTAATTCAGGTGCCAAAGTAAGGATGTATTACTTATTCTTTGCACAGTGAGTTCTTGGATCATTGATGTTTTGGGGTAAAGGTTTTTTCTTTTTTTCTTTCTTTTTTCTTTTTGTCTCTTAGCTATTCACTTCGAATTGAAGCCATGGTGCTAAAGAAGGAATTTTTACCTTCGTGTTCTTCTCTCTGGGATGACATGTCTGTTTTAAGAGTGGCTACAAAGGGTAAGTAACTAATTCTCAGGTTATGCCTGCCTCCTATTTGTGCTTGTGTTTACTTATTTCTGTTTAACAAGCTCTTATCAAGTGCTTTGTGCCAGGCACTGGGGACAAATAGGGAGATGAAGTAGCCCTTGCATGCACAGAGCCTGTGATCTATTTACTTCTGCCTGTTTTTAAAAATGTATTTTTAAAAAAGATTCTTGATAAGAGCAAGTGATGAGAGTTAATCATAATTAATGATTTGTTGTTGCCAGAAAAATTCATCACTTGGTGGCCTACATCTGGCAAAAAGCTTCTCTGATCTTAACTAAGGTGATCCTTGGATGATAGAGGCAGTACCCATTGCCATGTCTGTACTCAAAGCCTTTCCAGATTAGGTAGAGCAGCCAGAGGTTGGGCATAGCTTTGGGAGCCCAGGGTCACCTCCGAGCTGCGATAAGGAGTTGAACTTGAATAGAAGTTGGATGAAAGCCAATTGTCAATAATACCCTAAATGTGAGATGGGAAGGTCATAGGTTCTTGGCGCTAGAAAGGATCTTAGGGGTCAAGAACCTGGGCTCAATATTTTGAAAACTGTATTTCAATAATAGCTTCTCTTGTAATCTTTTGTATTTTGTTTTCTGCATTTAACAACATGTTTCTGAGAAAAGGTCCCCAGGTTTTACCAGACTGCCAGAGGGGTCATAACACTAAAAAAGAAAAAGAAAAACTTGATCTAGTCCAATTCCCTCATTTTGCACATTAGGAAATTAAAGTGAAGTGGCTTGCCTAAGGTTCCAGGAAGCATTTTTTTCTTTAAGTTCTGTTTTTTAAAGCTTTATTGATGCCTTTAGAAAAATACCAATGGAGTAATTTCTCTATATATTCTCCCCTTCCTTCACTGAATCCTCCTTAGTAACAAAGGAAAACAGCAGTTAAGTAAAAACAGCTGAACCACAGGTCTGACACACGTATACAACATTTCATACCCCTTAGCCCCCACCTTTCATAGTCTGCTCTCCTTGACCAAGGAGAATTCATTACCGTCACAGTTCAGTTGCCCTTCATTTGTTTTCTTTTACATTATTTTAGTCATTATACACACACACACACACATACACACACACAATCTTTTCCTTGGTATTTTACTTTACTTCTTATCAGCTCACATGTTTCAGTTTCCATGTTTCTTTCGATGATGCATATTTGTCTTTGTAGAGTGCAGTAGTCTTCCATTACAAAATGGAGATTCCTTTCAGATATGGGTTGGACTAGATAACCACTGAGATCCTTTTCAGATGGATCCCATAAAATTCTGTGATTCTGTAATTCATATTGGCTCATAGAAATCTAGGACTGAAAGGGCGTCCAGATCCCATTTAGCCCACCCCATTCCTTTTACAAATGGAGAATCTGATGCCCACGGAAGTTCCATGACTTACCCAAGATTAAACAGGTAGCAACTCTCTGAGGTAGAATTTGAATCCATGTTCTATAATGCTAGAGTTAGTGATCTTTTCACACATGCCACAGTTTGTTAGCATAGTCCCTAGTTGTAGGGTAGGGGTGGGATTCGGCCAGTTCACACTGGTACCTAATTTTAGGTTGGGTTCCCTATATAGGTTGTTAGCGGAGGTGGGGGGGGGGGTAGGCCCTGTGCCTGCCAGCAGTGGGGGCAGTGCCTCAGCTGGTTTCTGGTTGTTAATTCATTTGAATCCCACCACTGTTGTAGGGTATCTATTTTGTTTCTGATTTTTATGACCCTCCCCCCCCCCAAAGAAGTCCTGTTTACTAGGATTATTTTTTCTTTTTTCTTTACTTTTGGTTTTCATCATTCACTTTTATAAGATTTTGAGTTCTAAATTTTTCTCCTTCCCTCCCTTTCTCTCCCCTCCCCAAGATGGCAAGCAATTTGGTATAAGCCATACGTGTATAATCATATTAAACATATTTCCACATTCTTCATATTGTAAAAGAAGAATCAGAACAAAGGGGAAAAACCACAAGAAAGATAAAACAAATAAAAAAAGAAAAAATAAGATGCTTCAATCTATATTCAGACTTCATAGCTCTTTCTCTGGATGTGGATAGCATTTACCATCCTGAGTCTTTTGGAACTGTCTTAGATCATTGTATTGCTGAGAAGAGCTAAGTCTGTTGAAGTCGGTCATCACATGATGTTGCCGTTACTATGTATAACGTTCTCCTGGTTCTACGCACTTCATGTAGCATCAGTTCATATAAGTCTTTCCAGGTTTTTCTGAAATCCACCTGCTCATCATTTTTCTTTTTTTGGGAGAGGGGAAGGCAAGGCAATTGGAGTTAAGTGACTTGCCCAAGGTCACACAGCTAGTAAGTCAAGTGTCTGAGGCCACATTTGAACTCAGGTCCTCCTGACTCCCAGGTCAGTGCTCTCTATTCACTGCACCACCTAGCTGCCCTTCATCATTTCTTAGGGAACGATAGTATTTCATTACATTCATATACCACAACTTGTTCAGTCATAGCCCAATTGATGGGCATCCTCTCAATTTCCAATTCTTGGCCACTGCGAAAAGAGCTGCTATAAATAATTTTGTACATGTGGGTCCTTTTCCCTTTTTTAGGATCTCCTTGGGATACAGACCTTTACTAGGATTATTTAACCTAGCTTCTTGGAACCGGTATATCCTGGGAGAATCTGTCTCTGTATTTGTCTTTCTAATTTCACATTGAGTTCACTTGGCAGTCATGCGGTAGTGTGGATTGACCACTGGATTCAGAGTCAGCAGATCCTGAGTCTGAATCCTGCCCTGGATCCTTACTAGCTGTGTGACCCTGGACAAGTCTCTTAACTTCTGTTCCTCATCTGTAACATGGAAATAATACTAGCTTCCAGGGAGAATCAGATGAGATAAGATACTGTACATAAAACATTTTTCAAAACTTAAAGTGCCATATATAAATGTTGGCCATTGTTATTTGGTCGTCCATAAACTTTTCTACAGTTTGTCAATGCTGGCTGGATTTCTTCTTTGTCACCCTTGAGGTTTCCAGTTGTTTTATTTGAATTTGGATTTCCTGTTGTTCACTACTCCCTGTGGCTGAATTAACATTTGTCTTTTTTGGACCACTTATTTGACTGCTTAGAAAACTAAAAAATAAACTTTTTCTTCTCGTGAAATACACTTTTCTTCTCCCCGTGCTACAGCAACACATGTGGTAGCTTTTGAAGGATTTCTGATTTTTATTTTGCTTTCGTTAGGAAAAGGTAGTCTTCCCTTTCTTGTCTAGTAGGAAATGTAGTTTAATATTATTTGCAAATTAGTGGGCGTGGTAGAAATGGCCCTTATCTGTTTTCTCTTAGAGAACTGGCCTACTTAGATAACATGACGTAGGCCAGGATTCAAGTATAATTTAATTGAAAGTAATTCCAGGCATAGGAGGAGAGAGTATGCATGTCAGAATATTATAGGTTATTTGCAACTCTTAAAATCAGAGATTTTTCAGCTTTGTATACATATTCAAATAAATTTAAGGTAGCTAATTTACAACTTTTATAGTGCTGTTCATCTAACATTTACCAAGTCATTTTGTAGAGATGTACAGCAGATGGGTTATGTAGGAAAAAACGATCGCTTTCTTGCAGACCTGAAATATGTGTCTTTGTTTTTAAAGAAACCGTCCATTTGAAATGAAGGCAAAGTGTTGACAAGGTGGTCCTATTGTAAGCACAGTACTTTGCCAATTATTTGCATGCTCTCTTGGCATGATTAGGAACAACAAAAAAGGCTTTTTTGGAGCTCATTGGAAAAACAAAATACCACCTGCTTTTTAATCCTTCCTATTATTTTAACCCAATCTTAAAGTGAATTTGAGAAAGAAAATCAAAGGAATAAAACTTGAAAAGGAAAGTTTATTTCGAGAACGCATAGCCTTTGCCCTCAGAGCTAAAATCTTAAGTTTAGAGCTAAAAGGAAGCTAACCTAATTGTTTGGCAGTTGAAGAAACTGATTTCTTAAAAACTGGCTTAATTTTTTTTTAGTCTGAACTTTAAACACCAAATACAACGAGCATTTCAATATACATAGTAATGCAGAAAAAAGAGGATTTTACATTAAACTATGTTCTTTTAAAGTATATAATAATTTCAGCATTTAATTTTCAAAGCTATCCTTGTCTGTGCTTCTGGCCTTCTGTTTTCTTCTGTTAGAATTAAAATTACATTTAAAAAATTACTTCAGTGACTCTTTTTCTTTTTTGGGGGGTGGGTGGGTAGGTGGGATAGAGAATGCCATCTCTGGCTATTCTCTGTCTCACTTTGAAAAACAGTCGTATAACAAATATACATAATCAAGTAAAATAAATTTCCACATGCCTCCAGAGTTCATCATCTCCTTCAAAAGGTGGATAGCATTCTTTGTCAGTGGTCCTCAGAATTTGTGACTGGTTATGGCATTGAACAGAATTCTTAAAGGCTTATAAAGTTTGTTCTTACAATGTTGTTGCTATTGTATAATTCTCCTGGTTATACTCTTTTCACTCTGCATCCATTCATATGAGTCATCCCAAGTTTTCTGAAACTGTGTCTTCATCATTTCTTTATTTTGAAGTGAGGCTACATTAACTTCATATGCCATGATTTGTTCAGCTATTTCTCTGTTGATAGGCAGGCCTTCCCTTAGTTTCCAGTTCTTTGCTGTTACTAAAAGAAATAATAGCTCCTTTTTCTCTGTATTTGATTTCTTTGAGGTATAGGTCTTACATCATTGATTCAAAGGCTATATGCTGTTTAGTGATTGGGCAGGGGGGAGGGCAGAGTTCCAAATTGGTTTCCAGAAAGGCTGTATCTTTCTGGCTCTGCTAACAGTGTAGCACAATGGTACCCATTTCCCCACAGGCCCTCCAGCATTTGCCATTTTCCTTTTCTGGGGTCATTTTGGCCAATCTTATGGGCATGAGGTAGAACCTCAGTGTTATTTTAATTTGCATTTCTCTAATTAATGAGTTGGAGCATTTTTTTAAAATACAGTTGATTATTTTTTAAATATGAAGTACTTAATTATTGATAGCTTATGTTTCTTCCTTTGAAAACTGCTGAGTCCCCAAGGAGTTAAGGTGGCATGCCTAAATCTCCTAGATATATTCATGTGGCAGAGCTAAATTAGAACCTATGGTTTATTCTTGTTGGATACTTCTTCAGCCAACATGGATCAAAATCTCTGTTGTTTATAAGGGGCAGTCTTCGAGAGCTGCTTTACCCAATATTTCCCCAACTAGTGGTCAGCCTTCTGTTGATGACCCCATCTGCCCTTAACTGGATGGGTCTTTCAGATGAAAAACTCATAGACAGTTGCCTGGCATGTACTTGAAGCTTGGCAGGACCTGTTAGAGCATGTACGCCGCTGGCACAGCTTTTGACAACCCAGTGTTGCCTTGAAACCATGGCAAGGAATATGAGTAGGACTCCAGTTCAGGGAAAAAACACATAGCCTTTGGTTTTGTTTTCTCCTATTTGCAAACTTTGTTCACTGAGTGTTTTGTAAGTTACTAATAGTGGTCTCAAACAAATCCTGGTATATTTGCCATCTAAACCAAAGGGCCTGGTGGATTATTAGTAATGGCTGGGGAGATGAATTTGTAATACACAAAAATGCATTGTTTTGCATATTGCATGTGCTTTGATCCCCTCCTGGTTTTGTGTGCAAGTGAAGTTTAGATACCAGTCTGATAAAGGTGGATTAGGGATCAGGACTTAAGCTAAAAACCTCTTCAAGACCTTCCTTCTTCCTTTTTCCAGAGCTGATGTCCTGTGAGGAGTTACATTCTATACTGCACTTAGTCCTCCAGGCTGGAAATATTATGAATGCGGTAAGTCCAGTTCTAACTGGAAATGGGGCTTTTCTGCTTTGATGAGGCGATCTACAGAAGGTGCATACCATGTCTTTTGATTTTCTCTCTTTAGGGAGGTTATGCTGGCAACGCAGTGGGTTTCAAATTGTCATCATTGCTCAAATTAGCAGACACGAAAGCAAACAAGCCAGGGATGAATCTGCTCCACTTTGTGGCTCTGGTAGGTAAAAGTGATTGCTGGTGGCTGTCTGGGGCCAGGAAGACATGGACCAGTTAGATGACTGACCTGTCAGGGAAGCTACTGTTTTGGGGGACTGGGGGTGGGGAAGGAAGAGTATTTCCCTGCAGAGATTTTTTGTTAAAGAGCAGTGCTTTGTAAACTGCTACACTAACCAGTTGAAAAACACATATTAGAATTGTAGTGCCCCTCCTACCCTTGGACACCGGGGTCCTTCCCACTCTTCACCCAAGTTAAATATCCTTAAAAATGAGGCTAACTGAGGGACATTTTCTGGTTTCAGTTACAAGCATTTTGTTCAGTCGTTTTTCAGTAGTGTCCGACCCTTTGTGACCCCATTTGGGATTCTTGACAAAGATACTGGAGTGCTTTGCCATTTCCTTCTCCAGCTCATTTTACAGATGAAGAACTAAGGCAAACAGGGTTAAGTGACTTGTCCAGGGTCACTCAGCTAGTATGTGTCCGAGGCCAGATTTGAACTCAGGAAGATGAGTCTTCCTGACTTCAGGCCTGGCACTCTATCCACTGAGCCACTTAGTCACCTAGTAAATCAGGTCATCATGTCCTTTCCAGGGGTGGGGAACCTTGAAGCCACATATGACCTCCTTCTAAGTCTTTGGGTGAGGCCTTCTGACTGAATTCAAGTTTTACAGAACAAATCCCTGTTCTGTGAAGTTTAGATTCAGTCGAAGGGCTGCACTTAAGGACCTAGAGGGCCATGTGTGGCCTTGAGGCCAAAGGTTTCTCACTCCTGCCTTTGACTATCTCTGCCTAGATAGAGTTAAAATGGAACACATTTCTTCTTTTTTAAAATAGTTTTATTCTTTTGTTTTTAAATCAAGGCTATTTCTTCTTATCCCTTTACTTCCCCCAATGAATAGGTCCTCATTATCAGAGAAAAGCATTCACTGAAAACAAATTCTCATAGTGACTGCCCATGGTAGGATATAACCAGGGTCTTTTTTTCATTTGTTTATCAAATGAAATCAAATAACCTACTTTACCCTTTGTCTCGCACTGACTTGAACTAGTTTTGATGTCACAAGCACAACTTTCATTTTCAGAGGACAGTAATTTATTTTAGCAACATACTTGGTTCAAAAGCTCATTTTCAAGCCCTTTGAGATACGTTCTTCTTTTAACCACAAATGGTTTGCACATGGAGGTTTCTGTCAGAATTCTCTTGTTTCTGTTTCCCACTGACATAATCGGGATGGGTCTGTGCCCATGTAGGGTGAAGTTTCATTAGTCAGGAATCGTTCCCCTCCCACCTCCCATCCTCTAAATAGGCACAGAATCCAAACACCTCCGTCGTGTGCACCTTCTGATTAAGCTTACCATGCAAACTGGTTTAACAGCTGCCAGATATCTTGATCATTTCAAGGCAAACACTTAGGTATGGGTGGCATTCAGGCAGGAAATATTGGATTCTATTAGAAACAATGGACCCTGCTCAACCACTCCCACCTCCTCCCATTCAGTTGTTGGGCCAAGGAATTGTATCCCACATCAGGACAAGATGCCTATTGCTCTGGGAAGTGACAATTTATTTTGAAACTTGAGATGTTCTGGCAAATCCTCCTAAGAACATCATAGTTCACTTTCTCAGCAGATTAACAAGGTGTATATACCAAGAAGAGAATTGTACTAGTAAGTTTTAAGGTCCTTTCAAGTGTTTAGAAAAAGTTGCTTCCAAATGATCCCTCCAGGATGCTATGAGTCTATAAAGAGAAGAAACTGTGGTTTTTTTTGTTGTAGGAAGCCCAAAAGAAAGACGTTGTTCTTCTGAACTTTTCTGAAAAATTACGTCATGTTCAGGATACTGCCAGGTAAGCAAGGGAAGATTCTTGGAAAAATTTGGGAATTTGACTGTTTTTTTTTTTTTTTTGTGAGATATAGAAGCATGCTCCTAGTTTTTAGCATAAGGTTCAAAATCTTCCAACACATTTCTCTTGTTTAGCTTTCACACCTTCATTTGGCCTATGGAAGTGAATTTCTTTGCGCCTGTCCTGCCCCCGCTTTTTTTTTTTAAATGAATCAACGTTGAAATGTTTGGAGTTCTTTAAAGAGAGTGAGCTCTACCTTTAAAAAAATAACATGAGAAGTTTTAAAAATCAGATTAAGGGGAAAAAAATATATTAAGAACTTCAAATCCCTCCCCACCCAAAAGAGAGCTCAGACTCCAGCATTCTGTTCTTGTTTGTACCCTAATAAGGGGAGCAGCTTGGTGTAACCCATAGTTTGAAGTAAAAAAAATCTAGAGAAAAATCCCTTTGTACTATGCTGTGGCATTTAAAATGCTATGTTAGAAACGTGAATTTTTGAAAGAAATTTGCGAGAAATTTTTTTCCCTCTGATTAATAAGGATATGTTACAAAGAACATTTGTAACAGGAAAAAAGAGCCAGTGGCAAATTCATGATTTGGTTTTAAATTCTAGCTCCACAGTGAAGAATATCAGTTTATTAAACCTTAATAAATTAATTTATTAAATTAGTTTAATTGTTCCCAGATTATGGGAAGAAATATGTGAAAATGTGTACTTAAAGTTGGTCTGTTAAAAAAGTAAAGCTTCTCATGAGTGAGGCAGTATTATTAGCCAAATTGTGAAACTACAAAAGGTTAGTGTTGACTAAAAGCTCAAATGATTAAAATGAAGGCGGAATGCTTGAATTCAAACACAGAGTTGACTCCAGTGTGAAAAATAGCCCTCTGACGAATTGGCTTTAGTCTCCTTGCTAGGACATTAGCACTCCTCAGCTAGCTGGCAGATAGCTAAAAGTCACCTTATCCATTTATATTAAACAGATGAATATGTGTGAATTAGTGATTAATTTGCTATGGGCTGGAATTCTGAAAGGAGTCCAAATCTAGACATTTCCATGTTAATAGCTGAGAAATTATTATACCTCTCTGATCCTTAGTTTTCTTATCTGTAAAATGAGCACAGTTTATATTACCTACGTCATAGAGCTGTTATGAGCAGGAAAGTGCTTCCAAGTCTTTATGAAAATATGAACTGTCAAGATTATTACCTTTTATTGGACCTGGCATGTGGCTCCTTTCTCTTTAGAATACCATTACTGGTACAGGAAGCACTAGACTACTCTGTCTCTTATTTCCCAAGATTAACTTTTTCTGTTGTTTGCTTTTAATGAGTAGAAGAAAGCATGTCTCTTTCTCTCTGTCTCTCCCTTTCTTTGTCTGTCTCTCTCTCTGTTCATTCTACTCCCTCCCGCCCCCACCACAGGGCTTGGGTGGGTGGGGTGTTGCCATATAAGGATTTTCAGATCTCTGTGAGGGAAACCATACCAATAGATTGATGCAGTAGGCTCCCAAGTTGCATGTTTCTGATCGTATATCAGTACAGGACAAAGTAATGACATGAACTCTTTGACCAGTTATCACTGTTTTGGATTGGTGAAAGAGTCATCATCTTTTCTTTCTCAAAAAAAAAAAATTGCCCCACAACAAAGCATGAAAAGAAACCCACAGAGCTCTAACCACAGGGAAGGCTATCACAGTAACTCACCTTCTGTTTTGATAATGTTGACCAACAGGGAAAGGTCTCGTTTGAAGTACCTCTGGGACGCAGGATAATTCCCAAAACATGATATTCTGGAGTTATTTCCTCATCCTAACTGCCTACTTCTCCCTTTCTTCTTTTAGATTATCTCTTGATAACACAGAGTCAGAGCTTCACTCACTGTCTGCACGGACAAGATCTCTAAAGGAAAATATCCAGCGGGACCCTGAGCTTTGTCAACAAATGAAAGCCTTTATTAAGGTTTGTTGTCAGTGGCTCAAAATTATACTTCCAACACTTCAAAAGGTCTGTTATTTCATTGACGTGGCTACTCCCTTAGCCAGTATGGATCACAGTCCTTCCAGGCTTTCTTGACTTGCTGAGGCTGAAATTACTTCATCACCTGGTGTCCCACTCTTGGTTAAAAGTGAATTTGGTGAGCCTGGTACTCAGGCAGTAATAGTCTCTTCCCAGGCCCATGTTGAAAGGAGCACCAGATCTAGAGTGAAAGGACCTGGGTTCAAATTTCATCTCTGTCACATAATAGCTGGGTGACGTTTGGGCAAATAATTTGACGATTCTGGGCCTCGGTTTTCTCATCTTTTAAATTGGCAGAGGGGTAAGAATTGATTGTCCTCTGAGCTGCCTCCCATCTCTAAATCTCTTTGCAGGATTTGCCAGAACCCATACTCTGCTAGTATATATTTTGAGAATTGCATTACCTCCACATTTGGATGAAGCTTTGGAGTAGGATTTTAGTGGAGGATTCAAAATTGGGTTCCTGAATTTCAGAGTGCATTGAGACTGGTCAGAACTATATAGGTGTGTTTGTGGAAGCAGGAGGTTTCCATTAATGTTTCTTTTCCAGGGCAGGAAAGAAAATGTTTATTCTAGTACCTGTATGCCTAGTACCTATGTTCCTTAGAAAAAAATCAACTCCCACAGGTGTTTTATTCTCTTCTCAATAGAAAGTATTGGATTCTGCATCAATAATAATACTCACATTTATATAGTACTTTCAAGTTTCCATAATGCTTTGCCTACATTATCTGATTTGGTCCTAAGAAAGCCTAAGAGAAGTGATTTTAGGAAAGATTTGCCAGAGATTAGATTTGAACATCATTCTTTGCATGAACCCGCTGATTTGAACATCAGTCAGATTTTAGTCCTGCCATATCTGTGCTTGGGGTGTTTTTGTCCTGGTTTGGTTTGTCAGCTTTTAAATTATATCACAGACCATGGAATTTATTTTTTTTCTCGTTTCCTTTTTAAAATTCAGAACTTTAAAAAAAGCAAATAGAATTAGCATTTCCATATACATTGGAGAACAGAAAGAGAAGGTTAAAACTGCAAAACTCTATTGTGGAATGTGGGATTTGGCACGGGAAAAGGGACATCAGAGAGCTTCTCGCCTGGCATCTTCTTTGTACAGGGAGAGAAACTCAGGCCCAGAGAGGTGAGCTAGGAATGGAGGCTTATGGTTGAGGTCACTCAGGTCTTAAGCAGAGGAGCCAGATTAGAACCCAGGTCGTCCGTGTCTATATCCAATGTTCATTCTACAGTATTGGCTGTAGGCTAAGATTTTGGACAACAGATGAAAAACTAGAGGCCTTGGAGTTCAATGACTCCTGATTTAACAGATGAGGAAATGCAGGCCAAGGAAAGTTGGTTAAATTGTTTAGTTACTAAGCATAAGATATGGGATTTAAATTCTGTCTACAGAGAAGTGAGTCATAGTTATAGATAGTGAATGGTAAAATTGGAGGGAACTTTTGAGATAATCTAGTCCAGTGCAGATGAGGAAATCAACCTTAGAGAAAGGAAGTCTGTGTGTTTTTCTCCTTGGTTGGTTGTAAGATAAAAAAGGTGAGAAAGCTAGATGGTTTCATGCCATAGAATGCCCTGGGATAGCTGTACCTATTCACACCCTCAGTACAATAGCCTGATTGGGTGTGTCCGATGAGCTGATCAGAATAACATAAACAAAAAAATAGCAGAGTGGACATGTTTGTGACAGCTCCCTGTGACTCATTAATTATATAGTCTGACATATACCTTTTATCTCCCATAGTGAAAAACAAAAGTGGCAACTTTTCACACTTGTAGGCTAGGGTAAGGCTTTAATGCTACTTACTCATGCACTATTAGCACTGTGAGATATGGGGTGACGGCCAAAGGATTCACAGGGGCTTTTGAATCACTGGTCTGCTTCTTCCTGGCTCAGGCTGATTTTGAAAACCAGCACAAATCAGAGTCTTACCTTCTATGTGACTCTCATTCACATTCTTCCATAGATATGCCCAGTGTGATCTTATATTTTTAATATCCTAAAATAATAATAATAATAATAACCATAATTGATGTTTATATAATGCTTCAAGGTTTGCAAGGCATTTTTTACACATTGTATTACTTGATACTCAGAACAATCTTGGAGGTTTGTGGTTATAGGCATCCTCTTAAGTAGTAGAGAAGGTGCTAACCTACATTGGTAGAGGGAGTTTCTTCACAAGAGAGTCCCCTATTTCAGTGAAATTACAGGTCAGTTCTTTATCTCATGCAACTAGTAATTGTCTAAGTGGTGTTTGAACCCAAGTATTCTCAGCTTCAACTTCAGCTGTCTGTTCATTGACACTGCCCATCAGATGCTTTTCTCACTTTCCTTACATGACCATTCCTACCCTTTTCTGATACAGACATCCTGAATGAAGGCTTTTTTATGTCATTTTTTTCAAATGCAAGTACTAGGTAGTAGTAAGGTACTTGACGTACCATTTATCTTTTTTTATTTAAATTTTCTTTTTAAAAAAACTATATTTTTAGCAATCATTTTTAGGTAGAACCGTCATTTTTTATTATATTGCCTCAGTCTACACATGAGCAATTGATAGTTTTCCAGTTGCTTAGATCTGACTTTATTTGTGTGAAAAGTGTTTTATAATTGTGTTTGTATTGTTCGTGGGTTTGTCTTGCCAGTTAGATTCCCAAGTATTATATATTGTCTCCAGTTATCTTAAATGAAATTTCTCTGTCTGTCTCTTGCTGCTGGGCTTCGTTGGTAATGTAAAGAAATGCTGATGATCTATGTGGGTTTATTTTATATCCTGTAACTTTGCTGAAGTTAATTATTTCAAATAGTTTTTAGTTGATTCTCTAAGTGTGTCTTGATAACATCTGCAAAGAGTGGTAGTTTTGTTGCCTCATTGCCTATTCTAATTCCTTCAATTTCTTTTTCTTCTCTTATTGCCATAGCTAACATTTCTAGTACAATATCAAATAATAGTGGTGGTAAGGGATATCTTTGCTTCACCGCTTCTAAGGCTTCTAGCTTATCCCCCTTACAGATAATGCTTGTTGATGGTTTTATGTAGACACCACTTGTTGTTTTAAGGAAAGCTCCTATTTGGCATTCATTTAAAATAATTTTTTTGAGCTCCAAATTCTCTCCTGCCCCTACCCCACTCATTGATAAGGCAAGAAATATAATATCAGTAATACATGTGAAATCATGCAAAACATATTTCCATATTAGCTATGTCGCAAGAAAAATAAAGTGAAAAAAATTAGGCTTTGGTCTGCACTCTGACTTCATCAGTTTTCTCTCTGGAAGTAGATAGCATTTTTCATCATGAGTCCTTTGGGATTGTCTTGGATCATTGCATTGATCAGAATAGCTAAGTCTTTCACATTCGTAATTATTAGAATATTGCTGTTGCTGTGTACGATCTTTTTCTGGTTCTGCTCGCTTCACTTTGCATCGGTTCACATAAATCTTCTCTTTTTGAAACCATCCTGTTTGTCATTTCTTATAGCATAGTGGTATTCCATCACAATCATATGCCACGACTTGTTCTACCATTCCCCTGTTGATGGGCAGCTCTTCAGTTTCCTCTTTGCCACCATTTGTATCTTTCCATTTTTCTTTGTCACACCTAGTTTTGATTGTTTGACTTAAATATTAGCTTCCTAATATGACTGCTTACATGATGAAAGTTTTCATTATTCGTTATGATAGCATGGACATTTCCAAACCAGTATCTTGGCCTTTTGTTACTGAAGTCTGGTCAGTGTCCCAAGAAGTTAAAGAGTTAAGTTTTATTTGGCCATTCAGATTTTAATTTATTGGCATTTGTGCCAATAAACACACCTCTCCTGGTGGACCTTAGGTGTTTTGGTTTTGTTTTGGGTTTTTTTGTGACTTTAAATTTTTACCATTTATGACATTTAAATACAGCCCAGAAAATGTCTTAGTAAGATAAAAGATTACTCCAAACTAGGGTTGTAGTTTTCTCTTATTAATATTTTCTATAGAATTTGTCCCCAACTCAGGGAATAACTTTGGTTGATTTTGTCTTCTTCCTTATATTCCCTGGAACTAGAGAGCAGACCAACAAGGCAGAGTTAACCTGCCATGTATGGTCTTGTCAGGAGGCCTATTTTTCTTCGATTGAGTTATTTTTTGGCACTAGTCCATTTTCATCCCCCATTGGGAAAGTGACGTGCAAAGATTTATTCCTTCATATTCATACTTTCTCTCCCTAAAGATACTATGTGCTGCACACACCCTCAAACTACATTGCCTTGGGCTGCTGGTTCAGATGCATACTTTCTCTAACATTCTGGCTTACTAAATAGTTTTCATTTTCCTATTTCTTTTGTGACATCTTTTCACAACAGTAAAAAAAAAAAGTCATCGTTCATGTTTGGGCACAAAAAGGACATAATCAGGAACAAAATTTCATTGACATGGGAAATGTTATTTTGGTGTGGGTTTTTGTTGTTCAGCTCCTTGCTTTGTTTTTTTTATTTGTTTTTGTTTTTGTTTTGTTTTGAAGGGCAAAGGTTGATAGCTTCTTTAAGGATATTTAAACAGCAGTTCATCTTAAGGTCATCACCTAGAACTTGATTCTCCCCAACCTTTGTATATCTCTCAGAAGAGAGAGAAACACACACATACAGTTTGAAATGCAATTTTTTTTCTAGAGAAGTACCATGGCATCATGGGGAAAAAAGTCAGCTTTGGAGTCAGAAGGACTTGGCTTCAAGTCCTTCCCCTGAGTTCTCTTTTTAAAGAGGAGCTATCAGTCTATATCAGGGAAGGAGAGTTTCCACACTGGGAGGGTTACATACCGATGCCTCGCCCAATTTTTTTTGTTTTTGTTTTTTTCCTTATTAGTATAAAAGCTAAAGGAAAGATGACACGATGCAGGCAAGGGGTAAAAGGAGGAAGCAAATATAGTGGATAAAACACTGGATTTGATATCAGGAAGACTTGGCTCTACCTCTTAATGAGCTGGCCTCTGAAGCTTTCCCATTTGGAGTCAGTGCCGTTGTTCTTCACCATAGCTGGCCATTGGTAGTACTGGAGAGCTACAGGGAGCAGAACATGCTGGCAGCTTCTAGCTAGGCTGTTCTCCCTTTGGCTAGAAGAAAGCCTATCCTTTCCAACTTCCCACCTCCCTGTCTTGCTCCAGGGGATGCTGCCGCTTGAAGGAAGTGAAAAGCGAATCCTTTCCCAGAAAAAGATGGGGAACTCTCCAACTAGAGGCTGAATCCACATTAACTTTTCAGTAGGCAGTATCAGAACGTACTAGGGACTTGGAATCTTACCCTGGAGAAAACAAACACCTCAGAAAGAGAAGATTGGCAGAGATTAGTCGGTCATTTGGAGCTGAGCTGCTGTCCTTCACCAGTTGGTTTACTAGCCCATGACTACCAGCTGAAGGATTCTCCAAGTAATTTGGAGCTGAGATTAAAATTCTCCCAAATACCTGGATTAGTTGGTTAATTTTAAAAATCTAGTTAACTATGTATGGAAAAGAATCACAGCTCGGGGGCAGCTAGATCCCATTTGAGATGAATTCTTTCCCTTTTCTCCTTAGAATTTTCCAAACTGGCAATAAATTTGACCTCTTCCGGAACTTGAACTTTTATTTGGGGTCACAAGTATCATATAGAATCAAGGAATGTAAAATTAGAGGGGAACTTTGAGGTCATCTCTTCCAAGATTCCCATTTTACAGATGAGGAAACTGAGTCCCCCAGGAGTGAAAGGGACTTGGCTGAAGTCACACAGCCAGTAATCGACAAAGCCAGGGCCCAAACCAGGTGTCAAGTCTTTTGATGAGTTTACTGTCTGGTTCAGTGGAGATGCCGGGATGGTGTGGATCTCAGACCTCAGCATCCAACCAGCTTATTTGCTTAAGCCTTTACTGTTTTCTTTTTCTTAGTTTGCTCTACAAAAGTTGGAGGAACTAGAGAGTTGGAGAGAAGAGCTCCAGAAGGAGGCCCATGCCCTCATAGATTTTTTCTGTGAAGACAAAGAAACCATGAAGTTGGATGAATGCCTTCAGATCTTTAGAGAGTTTTGTACCAAATTTGATAAAGCTGTTAAGGTAAGTAGGATTGGAGGTTATCCTAACATTGAACAGTGTTTTTCCCCTTCTTAGTTTGATTTTTTCTTTTCATTTTCCTAACACAATTCTTTGCCTGAGGCAGGAAATCAGCCCAGCATTTCCACTTTCAGGAATTTTTGAGTTTAGATTGCAATGTATGGCAAAGAATACCACTAGCTCACTAGGGTTTGACTTATAGAGAACTGACTCTGTCCTCCCAGTCCAGAGGCCATTTGCATCATTGGGAGGCCAGTGTTCTGTTGTCTTTGTTTTTTGTTTTTTTAAACAAATACCTCAAGTCCATTTTTGGCAGAGTAAATGAGTAAAGTTCATTTATGCCAACAGGGATCATTGGCAAAAATCATCTTCAGGTGGGTCCTTAATGTCTATCCCACACAAGCACTCCCACCACCCCCACAAAGAGGGGCTTACTGTAGGGTGCCTGTACACCTGCCCTTCTCTTTCTCATCTGACTCAAACTCTACAGCCAGTGTCTGGAGTCCTCAAAGCCGGGTCCATGCTGTCCTTTTGCTGTGTGCTGGTCTTGTATTTTTATTAAGCACTCAGCACATTGGCTGGCCTAAAGAAAAAGTCACATTCCCTGACCTGAAAGGTCATGTTCTCATGTTAGAGGCCAGGCCCTGCAGCAAAAAAACCCCAATAGATGCCTGCTGATTCAGGAGTGGTTTAAAAAAAAAAATGAACCAGTGATCCTGTTAAGAATAAGTCACTCATCTTTCCTACTTCCATTCACTTCAGAGAAGATAAGAAGAAGAGTTAGCCATTTATTTTTTCCTCCCATTTAGCCTGGACTGTGTCCAATCTAAGACTGCTCCAGTTTCTCTCAGGCCTAAGAAGAGCCTCTTCCAGTGAAGTCAGAGGCACAGGCTTCCCCTCACTACACCTTCTCTGTCTTCTTCCAGCTCAGAGAGCATGCACAGCTTGTGGCCACGTTGACTCTCTCTAGTCCAAGCAGTGAGCTCAGCAGCAGGCTAGGAGAGGGAGCACCGGCATCGGCTTTTTCAAAGGCCCCCTATTCCCAGCTGGAATCCAACAGCTTTTTTTTTTTCCTTTAAATGAGGCCACCTGCTTAATAGTCTCAGCACAGCTGTCTTGGGAGTGGGGAGCTTGCCTCCACCCTGTCACAGCTGGACCAGGAGAAGGGAGGGAGGAGGGGAGACGGAGCCAGAACTTCTGCCCCTACAGGAAGCTCCAGGCCACCTAAGGGGAGGGCCGAGGAGGACTAGGGAAGTTCAGCCAGAGGGCCCTGTGCTGAAGGGGAAGGGAAATTCCAATCATCGTCAGAGTTGATTTTAAAGGGCTAATGATTAGTTTTTCTTGGTTAGCAACAGCCGTGAATTCACAGGACAGAAATGTACTGAAAAGCTCCTCACCCATTAGCTGGTGGGGGTGTGGAGGGTATTATTCCTTACGGTAGTTTGCGAAGGGCTGGTGACTGACTCACCCTCCGAGTGAGATGTAGGGTGGGTGTCAGAGGGCACATTTGTGCAGCAGCAGAACTGCTGGCTCAAAGAGGAAAGGTACTTTTTCTCTGGCAGTGTTTCTCTGTTGCGTTTCACGAAGAGTATTACTTTTTAAAGGAGCTTTAAAAAAAAAAGATGTAAACTTAAGCACACATTTAAAAAAAATTAAATTTTTGTAAGCATTTATCTTTCCTTCATCCCACTTTGAGCAATTTAAAAAAAAAAAGCAAAAGCAGCTTAACAAATATGCATGATCCAGGGAAACGGATTCTGAAATCTCTGGCTCATTTTGTATTTTAAGGCTTATCACCTCGCTGGCAGGAGATGGGAGGCAGACTACATTTTCAGTCCTCTTGAGTCACGATACACAAAGTGCTTTGTAAACCTTAAAGCTTTGTAGGAACATTGGCTATGTAGAGGGAACACAGGGTTAGAATATATGGGAGTCAAAAGAGTTGGCATGGATGAATGAGTGTCATTCTCAGATATTAAGTTCTAGAAACTGTAAACATGTCACCGTAGCGGGTAGAGCTCTGAATTTGGAATGAGGAAGACTTGAGTTCAAATCCTGATTTAGACACTTACTAGCTGTGTGACCCTGAGAAAGTCACTCTCCTCTCTTAACTTCAGTTACCTCGTCTGTATAATGGGAGTGATTCTATCTCCTACTTATTAGGATTATTGAGAGGATCAGATGAGATAACATTATTGATTTTCTCATCCTCCATGGGGTTTTTCTCTCCATTCTGTAGGACAATAGGGACCGAGAAATGCAAGAACTCCGCCAGCTACAGAAACTGAAGGGACTGGAAGAGAAGAGGCGTTCCTGGGCCGCAGGGGAGATGGGGGGCTTTGGGAGGAGCAGCAGTGAGAATGATGTGGAGCTGTTGACAAAGAAGAGCCTGGAAGATGTCCTCCCCTTCCTACATCAGAGGCCCATCAGCCCTTCCCACCGACCCCCTAACTCCCGCCGCTCCCGGCTCTCCTTGGGTACCTCCGCAGATCGAGAGCTGCTCACTTTCCTGGAGACCTCCACAGGGGAGGACCTGAACAAATTCAACAGCCTTCCTAGGACCGGCACGAGACAGTCCAGGCCTTCAGTGGCCTGGATGGAACCCACGGGGCCAAAGGATGTGAATTCCAACCTCTTACACTTCCATCAGACCCCAGAGGCTGAGAAGGACAGCAATAATCCGCCCCTGATTCAGCCTGGCCAGCTTCCCAATCTGTGTCTGGAGAATTCTAATGCCGTCCTTTACCGTACACAGAACCATGCCAATAATAACGATGTACAAAGAAACACAGGGCCCGGCGTGCCTCCATTGTCCACCCTGACCATGGGGATTGAAGAACGAGAGCTGGTTCATGGCTTGATCCAGTTTGACTTCCAGGAGCCGATGAAACAAGAGGAGTCCCCAAGGATTATCTCGGAGGACTCTAGCCCAGTGGAATTGGAATCATTGGATGGTGGGAGCTTGCCATCCCTTACTGCTGCTGATGACATCCTGGTGCTCACCGGCCAAGACTCTAAAGAAGTGACAGAGAGGGAAACTGGCTGCTCGGCCCCGAAGGATGTGGCAGCTGATGTCATGGTGCCTAGCAGTACAGTCTCTGCAGCCACAGACACAAGTGAGTCTGAAAATAAGGAGGCTGGGGTTATTTTCTACATCTCAGACACCACTGACTGTTCCTTGACTTTGGATTGCTCAGAAGGAAATGACCCCAAAATGGGAAGCAGCAAATCAAAAGAGGGGAAAACAGTGGATGGCTCCGTGTCTTCTGGTACTGGTGAAATGGAGGGAGAGACCAGGAGTAGCAGAGTTCCCTCTATCTCAAATTTCAGTCCCACTGGGGAAGACTGTGCTTTTGCTGTTGGGAAGAATGAGCCTGGTTACAAAAGTGGCCTGCCCAAGGACAAAGTAGTCAAAGGGAAAGAGGCCACGGGACCAAAGAGAAACTCCCTGAAAGACACACCTACAAGTGCCTCCAAACCCGGGAGTGTGCGGCGTAGCTTGGGGCCTTCTTCCAAGCCAGTGCGGACCCTGAATGCCTCTGAAAATGAGAGCATGCGCAAGGTGGTTCCCATCTCCAAATCCAGCAGAGGTTCAGGAAGCTGGAAACGGCCCGAAGTACCAGCCCGGGCGACCCCTCGGGAAGCCACCGGCAGCACAGATACTCGACTACCCCGCCGAAGCTCCGTCAGAGGCACCGCAGACACGTCCCCACGAAGGCCTTCTGGCGTGGCCGTAGCAGCAGCTGTAGCAGCAGAAGAACAGAGACTGCAGAGAGGAAATGTTACATCCAGCAGCATCCGTTTGGGGAAGGACTCCCCATTGCAACACAAGACCTCCCTCAAGAAACCCAGTGCCAAACCGATCAGGAATCTCCCCAAGTCAAAGACAGATGAAACTAAGATCTGCCGTACCAACCCTGAGGAATCAGAGGATGCTGAGGAAGTGCCCAAGCCCCCCCCACCTGTCAGCATCCCTCGGCCCCCACCCCCCATTCCAAGCTTTGCCCGGAACACGGTTGCCTCCTCTTCTAGGCGTTTGAAGACTGATGCATCTCCTATTTCTAAGGTACCTGGTATTACCCGGGCAGCCTCTCAGAGGCAGCTGAGGATAAAGACAACCTCTGAAGACACTCAGACCAAGAATAGGGGTATCTTGAGGCGAGCCAGCAGTGCCAGGACTGCTCCAAAGTGCCCAGAATCCAGTGGGAGCACCAGCGGTAAAGAGGAAGCCTCTTTGAAAGGGAGAGGCACAGTAGAGAAATCTTCTCTTAAACGAAAGGATTCGAATAGGACCACACTGGGGAAAATTCTGAATCCGTTATGGAAATGAGGAGGGTATGTTCTCCTCTTGACACCACCACTCTGGGTTTGGGGGATGTATGAACAGATTTTGGCAGTGGGATGTCAACATCGGATGTCTTCATTCCACATGACCCAGTGCATGGGTTGGCTTCAGAGCCTGTAAAGCCTCTAAAGGTGTAACCTCCTCCAAGGACCAAGCACCATATCAGTACTCCTCTTTCCGTCCCGTGGTAAAAGAACAATATGAATGTGTAGAGCTAATGCTGCTGTGATGGAGCTGAGGGCCTGGTACCCAACGGAGCTTTTGGTGCGGGTGCATGTGAGCAAATGCTTCACCTCTCCAAAAAAAAAAAAAAAAGAGGAGGGGGGGGTCTTTGAAATAGAAAATGAACTTCTTATATGACAAGTTAAAAAACTTTTGGCCAGTTTTTGTATGACAAAGACTTATTTTGTAAGATGATATAAGTTAAATATTATCAATTTCCTTTTCTGAGTGAAATGCCTCCCAAGGAACAGTACAGGGAAAAAACTGACTTTAATACGAAGATCTTTACTGTCTTCCTTTCATTCCGTGCCTCTCTCAGGGTCCTTTTGCTGGCAATAGGACCTTTTGGCCTGCGAACCCCAAAGTTGATGCTTCATGGTTGGCTTCATTTCAACAAATTCACAGCATGGTTATAGCTCCATGTGCATGAGGCCAGGTGTGTTTTCGGTGCATGTATGTTTATGTGTGTGCGTGAGAGAGAGAGAAGGAACATGTGGATAGGAAGGAGGGAGAGAAATCTCTGCTGGACAGAAAGCCACTCCTCCCTGTGGGTTACATACAGTATCTGATATTTAAAAACTGAGCTTGATGGAAAACAGACACTGGGAGCATTGGGCAGGCCTGGCCTCATTGGGGTACAGTCCACGGCTAGTGTTTTGATGAATGGCAGCCATGTGCACAACTTAGTTTTCCGTACTTCAGAAAGTGCCCAGTGTTTAAAACCTTCGTAGATCCGAATCCAGGAGGGGTTGATAATTCAGTGCTAAGGACTAATTTGTTGCTCTTCTAATCTTCTATCCCCTTCCCCAATGTGTTCATTTGCTGTAAAATTATGTGAATGCTGCTATAGTTTGTGTAAACTCTGGTTAGAGAGATGGGGGAAAGTCTTTTGTTGTCCAATCTTCCTTTTTCTGTGATCGCATGGAGAGATATTGTCTGTGACATGGTGCTTTATGTGTTAAGCGTCTTCCTTTTGGTATGGTTTTTGAATTTTGCAAGAGGCCAAACCTGGGTTTAAAAGAAAAACAAAAAACTACTTTTTGATAGGCAAACATTGCTTTCAAAAGACTTTTTATCGGCAGGGACAAAAAGCGGGGCGGGGGGGGGGGAGGGAAGCGGGGAGGAAGTGGTAAAAATTAGACTTCATACATAATGAGAGGTTTGGGCCTTAACCAGCTTTACCAAATGCCCTTTTCCATTTCCCTTTGAGAGTAATTTATGTCAATAGGGACCTCAAGGTAATTCTTATTCTTCATTTTATTTTTTTAAAGTTGTCTTTTTATCTACTTATTAGTGAGATCTTATTTTCTATCCAACAGTGGCAAGTATATTTAAGGCAAGTGCCGATCAGTTGTCAACTTTACCACATGTTATTCTTTCCCTCCTTCCATGGAATGTGTTGTCAGACAAAATGAATTTTATTACCTTTATCCTTCCACAAACCAGCCAAGTGGGACAGGATGAACTTTGTGACTTAAGTAAGGTGACTGACCACCAGACTTAAAGGAAAAAAAAAGACAGTCCCACTGAAATCTCTCTCTTCCCTGGGGCCTGCTTTTAGGGACCAACCCAGAGCATCTGAAAGTGTGGGCCTTGATGAAAATGCTAGATGGAGAGAATCCACTTTTAAAGGGAGATTTTGCTTGAAAATCTTCTAAGCTGTTTGGGGTTTCCCATGTGTGGACTTCCTATGAAATGGGGTCTTATTCAGTCCTATCTATCCTCTATATGTTCATCTGCATGAGCAGGTGGTTGATTTTTATTACCTTTTATTGGTAGTGAGCTTGGAAAAAAAAAGTAATTTAAATGAGTTCCAGAAAATGTAAATAAATTTCTATATAAATTTGTGTAAGATGAACTGAGTGTATTTAATGGACCATTTATACGTTCTTCAGCATCATGTAGTTTAATAAAGTTCCTGTTTATGGGAGTTGTATCTCATCCTCTGCCTTTTTATTTGGTGTGATTGGACCACAGTATGTTCAGTTAGTTTTGGCAGAAAGGAAGACTAGAAGGCGGGTCAGATGGAGCTGATCATTATGGTTTCCAAAAAGGTGATACGGGCTATTTTGATGTAGCACAAACCCAGGTTTCCCCAAGTATTCACTGAGCCCCCTCCTCTGTAGCACCAGGAGTGGGAGTTGGGCCAGCCTTGGGGGAATGCAGGCATTCATCTGAAATGAAAGACGGTGGAATGCTCAGCATCTCTTACGTGCTGATGCTCTTCTGTGCTTTGGGGCCAAGCTCTGTAATCTCCGTGGGGCCAGCAAGTCTAGATCTGCTACTGGGCGTCCTCATGCGTTCTGGCTTAGCTCCACGGTTGAGACATCGCAGTTCACCTCTCAGTCTGGCTCAAGAAGGAAATGCTGCTCAGTTTTCTCTTGTCTCGCCTCTTAGGTATGCAGCTGTCTTGATGTCAGAGCTTAGTCCTCACTTACACCTTTATTTTATTTTTTAATTAATAAAGGTGCTTAAATAGGAAATCAAAAGGAAGGTGCTTCTCCTACAAGATCGTAGAAGTAGGGCTAGAAGGGATGTTTGAGGTCATCTGTTACAACTCTTCCATTTTACAATCGGTAAGATTGAGATCCAGACAGGTTAAGTGACTTGCCTGACATTACATGGGTAGTAAGTGGTCAAGCCAACATTAAAACTTGGGTCTTGGGACCCCTCATATTCACTGGGCCCTCCTTCTCAGCCTCTGGTCCCAAAGCTCAAGGAAATGGGAGCTGCCGCTGCAGTGTTGTACTGAAAACTCGAGACCCAGATTTTTGCCTTCACATATTTATACTTCATCTCTGCCTGCTGACTGTCAGATGCCTTGATTCCTGCTGTGGGGATGGGGTTATGCATGCAAACTACAAGTACCTTTTTTTCAGAGCAGTTCTCAAACAACCTATTTAACTCTTGGATCATTTTCACAAGGAGGCTGCTTTCTAGCCTTCTCTTTAGAAGAGCTGGATGCCTGACTGCCAGTCAAGGGATTTGTGTGCCCTGGGCATAGTTCAAAGTTTTCTCCTCCCTGCTTCCCCTTTGAAAATGGTGCCCTTGGTGATTTACTGTCTACTAAGAAGTAACTGGTGAAATTTAAGATTTCATTTGGAAGATCTTAGAGGTCACCTACCTCAACGTCATTTTTGTAGAGGAAAAATGGGTCCAGGTAAGGGAAATGACTAACTTAAGACACACACACAGCTAGTAAGTAGCCGAGCTAGGATTCCAGACCTACTACTACTACTACTACTAATAATAATAACAATTTACATTTACATAGAACCTGCTATGTGCCAGGCACAGTGTGAAGCATTTTATAAGTATTATCTCATTTGATCCTTACAACCACCTTGGAAGTGGATGCTATTATCCCCATTTCACAGATGAGAAAACTGAGGCAAATAGGAGTTAAGTGACTTTCCCAGGGTCACATGGCTAGTAAGTGTCTAAGGACAGATTTGAACTCAGATTTTTTTTTTTTACTCCAAACCCAGCACCCTAGCCACTGTATTACATTGTTGCCCAAATCTAGTGTTCTTTTCAGCATGCTAATCTTCTTCCCATTTACTCTCTACTCTCTAAAAGGAGACTCCAGAGCAACCTAGTCTCTTGTGCCCAGCTCTTGCCCTGCCTAAGGTCAATTTCTTTAGAAACTGCTCTGGGGCTTAGGAAGGATTGGATTGGTCTTTGATTATATAAAATATAGAGAGTTTGGGGCAATAGGACCCAGGCTTGCTTTATCACAAAATCTGTGGATACAGGAATTTTCTGGAATTAAAGTTATGTGCATTTACTAAAAAGCTTTTGAAGTTTATCATCACATCCTACCCAATTGCCTACTCACTCTACCTAAATCTAGTCCTGAGCGATGTCCTATCTTCTGCACAATCCATAGTCACCTTATAAGTTATGTGAAATGGTCATATAAATACCATGTTTTCCTGAATTTCCAGGTCATAGAGATAAAGATATACCTTTGGAGCTCTATAGTCCAAAACTGAGTGTGGAACTTGCCACTGTAGCTCAGGAACATATGTATAACTTCAGAAGCTTGCCTGGGCATTAAGAGTTTAAGTGACTTCCCAAGGTCATTCTAGCAGTATGTGTCAGAGTTAGAATTTGAACTCAGGTTTTCCTGACTCTAAGCCCAGGTCTCTATCCACTATGCCATCCTGTGCCCCCCTTTTTAATTACTGGGAAGAAATGTGAAATCAATGTGTTTGACGATATTTTATAACTTTTTAATTTTTTTCAATAAACATTTATTTTCCACCTCCCACACCATTGGAAAAAAAAAAAAAGAAAAACAAAATCCTTGTTAACAGATATTCAGAGTCCAACAAAACAAATTCCCATCATGGCCATGTCCAAAAATGTATGGCTCTTCCTGCACCTTGAGTCCATCATTCTGTCAGGAGTTGGATATGTGTTTGATAAATTATCGAACAAGTGGAGCCTTTAGATTTGGAACATGTGACATAGAATACAGCCTTTCTAGTCTTCATTTTGTGTTTCTATGAAGCTTTCCATTGTACTCTTTCTTTTTCATCATATTTCTGTGTGATAGGGGAAGACAAGCATTTATTAACCAGGCACTGTGCTAATACACAGTTTATAAATATTTGATCCTCACAACGACTCTGGAAAGTAGGTGCTATTAGCCCCCCCTCCCCATTTTACCATTGAGGAAACTGAGGCAGACTTGGTTAAACACACAAAAATGGTGCTTCCCAATGGATAATAGTTCATTTCTATAAAGTCCTTAAAGCACCGTTCCAATAGTAGCTTAACAGTACTCAATAAGCATTATAATTCCAATTTTACAAACAGTGAAAATGACTGAGAAGTCAGCTAAGTTGTCCTTGGTTACACAGCCAGTGTCAGAGAAGATTCAGACCTAGATTTCCTGATTCCCAAGTTCATCGTTCTTTCCACCACAAGGAAAGTCCAAGGTGCCAGTCATGTGGTTCATCAGTAAGCGCCACTGACCATAAACATGAGCAAAATTAGATACTACCAAGACAATGGTGCTACCAAATCATACTTGTTCCTTAGGGGATATGCATTGGTAGGTGGTGGCTTAGTCTTACTGAGTGCTAGAGTTAGAGATATAACAAAGACTAGTCTAGATCATCATTTCTTAAACCGGGTCGAGACCCCACATGGCGTCATGAAAAATTTGTCAACAGTAAAAGGTTTCTGAATATGCAATGACCAAAAATTAATTAAAAATTAAGCACATAATGAATCCGAGGTGTTTGTGACAGTGCTTGCCTGTGTTGTATCAGGCAACTTCACTGCAGCCTTGATTCTGAACACAAAGCATGTGCACCTTGCACTGTGCATGCCCTCAGGCCATGCAATACCAAGGAATGCTGCCAAAATGGGAAAAGGGGTTACGAGTAGAAAATGTCTAAGAAGCCCTGGTCTAGATAACAAAGACTAATCTATCCCTTGAAGTTGAGATTTCATTTTAAAGCATTCCCTGGGCACTGCGCTAATATTTTTAAAAATATCTTCTTATTTGATCCTTACAACAGCTCTGAAGTGCTATGATTATTTTCATTTTATAGCTAAAGAAACTGAGTCAGAGGTTAAGTGACTTGTCCAGAGTCACACAACCAGTATCTGAGGGAGGGCAAGGTTGAATTCGGATCTTCTGGGGCCAGCACTCTATCCACTGTGTTACCAGCTGCTTCGCCAGAGAGGCTCTCTGGATTACTGTCTTTACTTTTTCAGATTTTTGAAAATATTTTTAAAGTTTTATAGATGCCTTTTGTTTGCCAATCGCTTCCCTATAAATCATAGCCCCTCCTATTCAACTCTCCTTTGTAACAAAGAGAATTAAGCCAAATCAGTATTCCAGTGACCATGGCCATGTTGTGTCTGATAGCACTTAAGCACGTTCTCCACCTCTCTACTGAAAGAAGGGCACTTTATTTCATCATTTGTTTTCTTGGGCTGAGATGGGTCATGACAACTAATCCGAGTCCATTTCTTTTTAGCGCCTTCATTTTACATTTTTTTGTATTCAATGTGTATACTATTCACATTAATCTTTCTTATTTTTCTCTGAATCCTTCACATTTGTTGTTTTTTATGCCATGATACAATTCCATTATCTTCACATATCACAATTTGTTCAGCCATTCTGTACTTTGCTTCCAGTTCTTTAGTTGTTCAGAAAATGCTGCTCTCAATAGTTCAGTATTGGGACCTTTCTGCCTTTGATCTCTTTTGACTATGTGGCCAATGATTTTTCTCGCATAATTCCAAATTCTTGTCCAGAATAGTCAAACTAATTCTCAGTTCCACCAATAGTGTATTAGTGTATGATAGTGTGTTAGTATTAGTGATATATGCATTTTTTGTTGTTGTCTTTTTTTCCCCTCATCTGGGCCAACTTACTGGGTATAAGGTGAAAACTGGATCGTTTGGAATCATTCCTAGAATTGGAGATCAACTTTCTACCTCCCAGAACCTTGTGACTGTCTTCAGAAGCTATGAAATACATGGGAACTATAGTTTTGAGATAGGATGCACAAAAATATCTGAATTCCTCTTTTATAGATTGGAAGAAGGGCCATATCCCTAAACAGTATTCACAATTTGCTCAGACATTAGCCATTCACTGAGTGCCCACCAGTTGCTTGGCACCGTGGAGTGGGGGGGTAGGTGGGGGTACACAATTCTTTCCATGAGAGCATTCATCAAAATCCCCCTTATTGTGATTCATGCCAAGCTCTTGGATATAGTTCTTGTGGTTTTGCTCCCATCTCTACCTCCACAGAGATTGCCAAAGCTCTGGACTAGAACAGGCAGGCCTCCATAGGGAAAGGAAGCTCAAACTAACAGAAGCTGAGTTTAGAGACAAACAATAATGCTGGGAGTCTATGATACATGAGCCAGGTATGTACCAAGAGTTTGTTAATAAATAGCTGGGCAAGTTGAGTTTTGGAACTTAAAATGCACTTCCCCGTAGACACTGTCATAGAATCAAGTCATCAAATCAACAAGCTTTTATTAAGTGCTGGTTGACTGTACCAGGCACTATGCAAAGCTCTTGGGTTACAAAGAAAGGTAAAAACAGTTTATGCCCTCAAAGAGTTCCCAGTTTAATAGAGTGACTAATGCGTAATCAAATATAAGATTGGAAGGGATCTCAGAGGTCATCTGGTCCAACCTCTAGACAAATCACAGATTGTTTGGAAAATATCCTTGTCAAGTGATCGGTCATCCAGCCTTTGGAGACCTTCAGTGATGAGGAACTCACCACTCAAGGCTGGTCCATTCCATTTTTAGGCACCTCACAGCTAGGTGACACAGTGGATAAAGTCAAGGGGACAATTCAAAGCCTCTCTCAAATACTACCTGTGCGATCCTCAGCATCTCACTTAACCTCTTTCTACCTCAGTTTCCTTGTCTGTAAAATGAAGGTGTCGGACTCAACAAAACCTTTTCTAGATCTAAATATATGATCTTACTTGTTCACAAAATTTCCCTGATAATAACAGCATTTATGTAGCACTTTAAAATTTACAAAAGACTGTATATATATTACCTCATTTATATCAACTGAAATCTGGCTCTATTCAACTTCTTCCTGTGTGGCCTGGTTTTGTCCTTTCAGATTAAGCCAAGGAAGTTTGGTCCCTCATTTACTGGACAACCCTGCACCTATTAAGGCAGTTCTATTCCCATCTTCTCATATCTCCCTGCCTGTTTGGTGCATCTCCTTTCGTCAGGCTAAATGTCTCCATTTTTTTCCCATTGATTCTTATGTATCATGTTTTAAAATTTCTTCATTAACTTGGTTGTCCTTCTTGATACCCACTTCTCTCTAGCTTGTCAGTGTGCCACTTGAAATGTGGCAACTAGGATTGGGCACACTGCTCCAGATGTACTCTGTTCAGAGCAGAATACAGTGGGCACTATCACCTTTCTCACTGGACACTGCTCTATTGATATAACCTAAGAGCAAATTAATTTTTGGAGCAATTTAATTAAAAAATAATCAATATTTTGCCAAATAACAAGTCACACTGAACTTGTAGTCCATTAGAACCCTTAGGCCTTCATGTCTTTATTTTACTTTTTTTATAGTGGAGGATGTGGGCAACAATACCTCTACATCTCTCAGACCTTTGTGTCTAAAGGAAACATAGACTCCAAGAGTAGGAAGGAACCCCAGGAGCCATTGAATCCAACATGTCTCTGAATAAAAATCTCTTCTTCAATAATCTTCAGCAAGTGACCATCCATCATTTACTTGAAAACATCAAGGCAGTCACCTGTCTAATTTGGGGTTTCTCTAATTTTTGGAAAGTTTTTCCTTACATCAAATCTGCCTCTTTGCAACTTCTGGTCCTTATTTCTGGTTCTAACCTCTGGGCCTCACAGAACAAGTATAATTCTTCACATGATAGCCCTTCAGTACTTGAAGACAGCTATCATGTCTCATCTAAATCTTCTACCTTAACCTCTCTCTTTGTAGAAGACCTCGTGTTTCACTTTACTGAGAAATCAAAGCCATCCATTCTCTCCCTCCTCATCTCCTGTACTCCATACCTCAAAACATCTGTAAGTCTTTGTGAGTCTGTTGTGCCTCTCTTAACTCCTGTTTTAGACAATGAGGCAGCCATTCTTGCAATGGTCAACTCCTCTTCTTGTACTTTTAATCCCACCTCCTCTCATCTACTCCAGGAGATAGTTTGCTCCATTAAGCATTTCCTTTCTCTCCTCTTCAATCTCTCTTTATCTACTGACTCCTTCCAAACTGCCTCATATACTCATAGGAAAGACAAACAACTTCAGCAGAAGACTTATGAATGCTGGTCAATGCAACAACCAATCACAATTCCAGAAGACCCATGATGAAATATGCTACCCACCTTCTGATATAGAGATGATAGATTCATGGTACAGATTCATATGTAGATATAGATATAGACATGATCAATGTGGGAATTTGTTTGGTTAAATCATACATATCTGTCACAAGGGTAATTAATTACAAGGGTAATTTTCCAGTGAGTTGAGACATGGAAGCATGAGAGGAAGAAAATAGATTTTTGTTCATTGAAAATTATTGAATTAAAAAATGTTCATGTCCTCCTATCCTAAAAAAAGTCACAATTCAGAAGAAGATAGTGAAGTTAAAACAGCTACTTTTATTTCAAAGAAAAATGTCAAGTAGTCACAAGCCCCAAGAGAGTTCTTGGAGGAGCTTAACAAAGACTGTAAAAATCAAAAAAAGAGAAGTTGAAAGAAAAGTAGGGAAAAAAATAAGAGTAATGTAAGAAAATCAAGAAAACTATGAAAAGCCAACAAAATGGAAAAAGACATCCAAAAACTTAAGGGCAAAATAACTCCTTAAAAATTAGAATTGGGCAAGGGGAAGCTAATGACTTCATAAGACCAAGAAATAAAAAACAAAATCAAAAAAATGAAAAAACAGAAAAGAATGAACCAGCCCGGTAGATAAACAACTGACCTGGAAGGAGAGACAATATTAGAATTGTTGGGCTACCTGAAAGTTATGATAGAATAAAAAAGCCTAGACACTATACTTAAAGAAATTGTTAAGAAAAATTGCCCTGAAGTTTCATAACTAGAGGGTAAAATAGAAATGGAAAAAGAATCCACCAATCACCACTTGAAAGAGAACCCAAAATGAAAATTCACAGGAACATTATAGCTAAGTTTTGAAGCTCCTAGGTCAAGGAGAAAATACTTCAAGCAACTAGAAAAAACCCCACAATTTAAATACCATGGAGCTACACTCAGGATAACCCAAGATTTAACAGCTTCTACACTAAAAGACTGAAGGGCATGGAACGTGATATTCCAAAGAGCAAAGGAGCTGAGTTTGCAACCAAGAATAACTTACTCAGCAAAGCTGAGTGTAGTCTTGCATGGGGGAAAATGTATATTTAATGAATTAAAGGACTTTCAGGTATTTTTTGAAGAAAAGAACAGAACTGAATGGAAAATTTGACCTATAAGAATCAGGAGAAACATAAGAAGCTAAACATTAAAAACTAATTATAAAGGATTTAATAAGGTCAAATTATTTGCTTCTTATATGGGAAAATGGTATGTGTAACAGTTAAGAATGTTGGGTAGCTTGAAAGAGCATACATAGATAGAAGGCTTGAGTTGAGTATAGTGGAATGATTCTAAAAAAATAAAATTGGATAGGGAGAGAGAAAATGGAGCAATTATTTCATACAAATAAGGCATGAATGGAAGAACTGTTGCAGTGGAGGACAGGAAGGGGTGGAAGGCTGGCAGTGCTAGAAACTTGTTCTCATCAGAACTGGGTTAGAGAGGGAATAATGTATACATCTAGAAGGGTATAAAAGTTTTCTTAACTTAAAAAGAAATAGAGATAAGGGAAGGACTCTTAGAACGGTGTACAGTCAAGAAATACGAGGGTAAGGGGAGAGAATAAGGGAGGGATTTTTAGGTAGATTAAGGAATAGGAGGGGAGAAGATAAGGGAAGGATTCTTAGATGGGGTGCTGATTAGGGAGGCAGTGGTTAGAAATAAATTAGATGTTTGAGGAGGGATAGGGTAAAAAGAGAGGGAGAGGTGGATAAACAACGAGGAGGAAAACAGAATGGAGAGAAATACACAACTAGTAATTCTAACTTTTAATGTGAATGGTATGAACTCAACCATAAAACAGAAATGGATGGCAGAATATTATATATGTAATATATATACATGTACAAGAAACACATTTAAAATGAGAGATACACATAGAGTAAAAATACAGGGCTGGAGTAGAATTTCAGTTGATGCAAAAAAAAAACATGGGTAGCAATTACAATCTCAGACAAAGTTAAAGCTTAAATAGATTTAATTACAAGAGATAAACAGGGAAACTACATTATAAGAAAAGGCACCATAGATAATTAAGTAATATCAATACTAAGCCTATATGCCCTAAATGCTATAGCATCCAAAGTTTTGAAGGAAAAGCTAAATAAATTACAGGTGAAAATAGCAAGACTATAATAACGGGGGATTTCAATCTTCATCTTTCAGAACTAGGTAAATCTAACCAAAAAATAAATAAGAAAGAAGTCAAGGACATGAATAGAATCTTAGATAAGCTAGATGTATGGGCCTCAAACTTTAATGTAGTGTTCATTAGTTGTTTAGTAGTTATGAATCTCACTTGTGCAACCACAAGAATGTTGACAAAGATATTTCCGTTCTATTTTACTTAAATTCCATGTCCAAACCCAGCATGGGTGGGATGTCTTAATTTTTTGAAAAGCCCCCCTCAACTTATTTTTGTACCTCCAGACTACTATCTTATGTCCAACATGAGCAGGTGACCATCTTAAAGTCAGTGGAGATGACTCATGCTTCACCCAGCCTGGGACACTCCTGCTGATATGTCATTTTTGGCCCTCAAGAGCAAGATCTACCAATCAATGAGATTCTGTATTTTACCATGCCTCTTTTGCATATTTGGGTATCAAGCCCTATAAAAACCAAGTCCTGGGGACCAGGGGCATTTCAGATTGTGAAGGTCTGAAGTCCACTTCATTAGAAGGGACCATGGACCCTTTAATAAAGTGCTATTAGCTCAAAGCTTTGCCTCATTGGTTTTTCTTGCAGATTGGGCAAGCATAATCCCCATAAATAAATAATTTATTAAAGAGATTGACAGTAATAAGACAGCATATCAAAGCATATGGGATGCAGCAAAAGCAGTAATCAAAGGAAAATTTATATCTCTAAATGCTTATATCAGTAAAACAGATAAAGAGCAGACCAATGAATTGAATATGCAATTAAAATAATTAGAAAAACAACAAATTAAAAATTCTCAATTAAGCACCACATTGAAAATCCTAAAAATTAAAAGTGAGATAATAAAATTGAATGTGAGAAAATCATTGAATTAATAAACAAAACTAGGAGTTTGTTTTATGAAAAAACCCAATAAAATAGATAAACCATTGGCTAATATGATTTAAAAAAGAGAGAAGAGAACCAAATCAAAACTGAAAAGGGTAAATATACTACTAATGAAGATAAAATCAAAGCAATTATTAGGAACTATTTTGCCCAACTATGTGCCAATAAATTGAACAACTTAAGTGAATAGAAGAATACTTTCAAATATGTGAACTGCCTAGATTAATAGAGGAGGAAAAAGAATATCTAAATAAACTTATGTTAAAAAAAGAAATTGATCAGGCCATAAATGAGCTTCCTAAGAAAAAAGCCTTAGGACCAGATCAATTTACAAGTGAATTCTACTAAGCATTTAAAGTTCATCTAGTTCCAATATTAAATAAATTATTTAGAATGAGAGGCAAAGAAGACGTCCTACCAAACTCCTTTTATGAAACAAATGTGGTGCTGTTACCTAAACAAAGAAGAAAAGAAAACAGAAAGAAAATTATAGATCAATTTCATTAATGAACATAAATGCAAAAATCCTAAATAAAGTACTATCTAGTAAAACAATGTTATCACAAAGATTATGCATTGTGACCCTGTGGGATATATACCAGGAAGGCAGGGATGATTTAACATAAAGAGAACTATTAACACAATTGATTATATCAATAACAAAAGTAACAAAATCATGTGATTATATCAATAGAGGCAGAAAAAGCTTGTGATAAAGTACAACCCTCATTCCTATTTAGAATACTTGAAAGCAGGGGCAGGTAGGTGGCACAATGGATAGAGCACCAGTCTTGGAGTCAGGAGGACCTGAATTCAAATTCAGCTTCATACACTTGACACTTAATAGCTGTGTGACCCTGGGCAAGCCCAATTGCCTCACCAAAAATAAAATAAAATAAAATACTTGAAAGCATAGGTATAAATGGATTTTTCCTTAAAATGATAAGAAGCATCTACCTAAAACCATCAGCAAGAATTATTTGTAATGAGGATAAGCTAGAAACCTTCCCAATAAGATCAGGAGTGAAACAAGAATGCCTATTATGACCAATATTATTCAGTGCTGTATTTAAAATGATGGCAATAGCAATAAGAGAAGAAAAAGAAGTTGAAGGACTCAGAATGGGCAATGAAGTAATAAAACTATCTCTTTTTGCTGATGATATGATGATATACTTGAGAAATCCAGCGATTCAACTAAAATGTGAGTTGAAACAATAATTTTTAGCAAAGTAGCAGGATATAAAATAAACCCACATAAATCATTTCTACCATTTCCACATATCACCAACAAAACTCTGCAAGAAGTGAAAGTAAGAGGTACCCTATTTAAAATAATTGTAGACAGTATAAAATACCGGAGAGTATATTTGCCAAGACAAACCCAGGGACTACATGAACATAATTATGAAACACTTTTTATACAAATAAAACCAGATTTAAATAATTGAAGAAATATTAATAGTTCATGGATGGGCAGAGACAATGTAATAAAAATGACAATTCCACCCAAATTAATTTACTTCAATGCCATCCCAATTAAATTACCAAAAAATTATTTTACTGAGTTAGCGGTACCAGATCTTTAACCATATTATATGGAAGTAATATTAAAACCATCTGGTACTAGCTAAGAAATAGAAAGGTGGATCAACACAACAGAATAGACATGCAATATACAATAATAAATGAATACAGTAACCTTGTTTTGATGAATGCAAAGATTTAAGCTTTGAGGATAAGAATTCAATATTTGGTTAAAAAAAATCTTGGGAAAGCTAGAAAGAAGTCTGGCAGAAATTGAGTATAGATCAGTATCTTACATTATTTACCAAGATAAGGTCAAAATGGATATATGACCTAGATATAAAGCAAGCCATCATAAGAAAAGTAGAACATGGAATATATTACCTTATGGATAAGGAAGAGTTTATATAAATAAGAAATAGAATTCATTGTGTGATGTAAAATGGATAATTTTTATTACCTTAAGTTAAAAAGAGTTTGTACAAATAAAACCAAGACAGCCAAGATTAGAAGGAAAGCAGAAAATTGGGGGAAAACTTTTTATAAGCAGTTTCTCAGATAAAGGTCTTATCTTAATTATACAGAGAACTTTGTCAAATTTATAAGAATGGGTCATTCTCTAATTGATAAATGGTCAAAAGATATGAATAGCAGTTTTTCAATGAAGAAATCAAAACTATAGTCATATGAAAAAATGTTCTAAATCTATTGATTAGAGAAATGCAAATTACAACAACTTTGAAATATCATCTCATGCCTATCAAATTGGTTAAAATGATAAATGGGGAAAGTGACAAATTGAGGGAATGTAGGAAAATTGGGACATTAATAAACTATTGATGAAACTATGAACTGATCTAAACATTTTGGAGAGCAATCTGGAATTATGCCCAAAGAATTATCAAACTGCGCATACCCTTGGACCCAGCGATACCACTATTAGGTCTGTTTCCCAAGGTGATCAGGGAAAAAGGAAAAGAATCTATATGTACTAAAAAATTTTAGCAGCTCTTTTTCTAGGGGTAAAGAATTGGAAATTGAGGGGATGCCCATCAATCGTGGAATGGCCAAACAAGCTGTGGTATATTGTTGTGATGGAATACTGCTGTGCTGTAAGAAATGATGAGCTGGTTGATATTAGAAAAACATGGAAAGAAAGACCTGCATGAACTAATGAAAAGTGAAATGAGCAGAACCAAGACAACGCTGTATACAGTAACAGCAGTGTTGTATGAAGAACTACTGTGAGCGGCTAAGCTATTTTGAATTCTTATAGTCAAATCAACTACAAAGGACCTGTGAAGAAAGATGCTCTCCACCTTCAGAGAAAGAACTGATGAACAGAAACATATGTAATATGGTTTTACATGTATTTATGTGTGTGTATATGTATGTATGTGTGTGGCCTTTTCTAGTGCAGGGTAGGGAAGGAAGGACGGAGGCAGTTTGGAACTTAAAATGTAACAAAAATAAATTTAATTTGAAGAAAAGAGAATTACAAGAGAGGGAGAGTGATAGATTGAATGGATAAAGAGCTTTCTGAGTCAGGATGGCTAGTTCAAATTCTGCCTCTGAAACACGGCAATTGTATGATCTTGAGGAAGTCACCTAACCTATCAATACTTCCAGGTGACTAAATAAAACTATAAATTATAGAAAAAGTGCTAATCTACATTAACAGAGGGAGTTTTTTCATTATGAGTCCCCTATACCAATGAAATCACAGGATCAGCATGAAAAGAAATTAAACATCTGGAAAACGATAAATTGGGGAATGGGAAGGCATTTGTGAAATAATAGCTGAGCAAAGGCACTGAGGTGGGAAAGTGTAGATTGCATTAGAAATTAGATGAAGCATTTGTTAAGTGTTTACTACTTGCCAGGCACCACATACCATATATAGTTGGAGCATAGAATATGGAGAGAGGATTAGCATGAAAGAAGCCTGGAATAGAGTGACTCCACATTGTGGAAACCTTTTAGTACCAGGCAGAAGCAGCAGTCAAATGACTCTTTTGGTTACTGGGGACTACAACACAATTTTAAGTACCACTAGATTAGGGAAGGTGGCTAGTTAAAAGTCCTAAGGAGGTGACCATGGACCCAGTGCCACTCTTGGACCAGGTCACACAATCCAACCTCTGTTTAGTCAGCTCATGCTCTATTTCTTCCCTGAAGTCAGACCTAACAAACATTTTGAAGGCAGCTGCTCATTCCATGCTGAGGCAGTTGCTATTTAGGTCACATTCTTATTAAAGAATGAATTGCCAGCCTCTCATCTGGACTGAGGAATTGGGCTAATTTGTACCTTTTTGAAAAGAATGGCATTGCCAATCACACAGGTGGCTGATCAAAGAATCTGACATGTTTCATAACACTGCCATATCATCAGAGATTCCGGAACTAGAGCCTGGGGAACAGAGGAAGCAACACTTACCTAAAGCTCTCTCATAAGAGGTGCTCATTTGAGAAGCTATAATTTAGGGATCTTGGTACTCTTTGGGAAGCAACTGCTAAACAATGCTCGATGCCCCTCTGAGGTGCTGAAGGTGCTGAGGTGCTGGTTTCTGCCCTATGTGCCTTCTCCCAGAGGCTCTTAATTTGGGGTCTGTGAAATTTAAAAAAAAAACTTGTGATAACTATATTTCAACATAATGAATTTCCTTTGTAATCCTTTGCATTTTTTTATACTCTTAAAAAATTGTTTTGATATGGGTCTGTAGGCTTTACCAAAGGAGTCCATGACTCAAAAAAGAATTCCTGGATGAAACTTCAGGCCCTAGGTATCTTGGGTCTTAGGGATTTTCATAGGGATTCAAACTCCTTGACATTTCATGTACCTTAAATAGGGCCTTCCTTCTTGCTATCTGCTGGTGCCAAGAAGGCCAGAAGTTGGGGCTGATCTCATCATTTAGGAAGAATTTCAGTTCTTCAGGATGGTGCTGCTTCATTTCAGGGATAGGGACATGCACCTATGTGTATTAAGGACCAAAATGAAGTGTATTAAGCCTGAAAAAATCACTTAATTTCTCAATTTTCTCATCTACAAAATGGAGACAGTAATAACACCCACTGTACAGGATGGTTAGGAGGATCAAATGAAGATAATGTATATAAAATGCTTTGCAAACCTTAAAGTGCTACAGAAATAGGAATTGCTGTTATCATTGTTGTTGTGAATGTAGCCCAGGTTTAAGCTTGGAACATTTAGATAAGGCCCTCCTCTCTGGTGGAAGGAATGATGAATTGGAATTGGGCATCTGCATGAGGGGCAGAGATGTGAAAATTTGGGAGAAGAGAAATCTTCCTCCTTTTTTTTTTTTTGAGATAGAATGTCTGTGGTTACAGACTTGCTCTGGGGAGAAACCTATGAAGAGAAATAACATACTTTGGAAGGAAGACATGCAGTGTCCAGTTCCTTAACTTGTCCTTAATTTTCAGCTTACCTCCCTAGAGACTTTGGAGAATTTCCCTTTGGATAAGATTGAGCCCTCCCTCTCTTGGTTGAACTGACATATCTCATTTCCAGGGGGGACAGCTCATTCATTGTTTGTCTTCTAATATACATAAATTTGTCTGATATCTGTTTGCTATCTGCTTGGATAGATGAGTTTATTCATTATTCACTATTTGTGATGATCTTTTGTGTAACTAGCGCAAAGGAGAGAAAAAATCAAGACTTCAGATATGAGCTTGGGGTAGCCTTTCCTCTTCAAGGGATAGAAACCAGGAAAATAGTCTGAACCTAAGATAAATATCATTTCCTTGGATCAGCAATATTCAAGTATGTGTTTTGGAAGTTAGACAATTCTAATCTGGTACCCCTCTAACAGAGGAAAGCAGCACAGCCCTTACTCTATCGCTTTCATGCTGGAATCAGTCTTACTTGGAGAGGCATGGGCAAGATTCCAGGGAAATCTATTCATGCTTCTGTAAGACCCATACTTAGAAAATCCATGTAGACATATATGTAAACTCCATGGCCAACCAAAACCCCTTCCTTATTAAAAAAAAAAAAAAGGAATCTAGAAGACTTTATCTCTGCCTGTTCTTTACCTCTAAAAATAGGCTTGTCAAGTATAAAGAGCACAATGGACTTGGAATCAGAAGATGTGGGTCTGCTTCTTATTTAATATCTGACTCTGGTCACTTCCATCCACTCCAATCCAACCCAACCCAACAAGCTGTTGCTCCTCCTCCATGGGTATCTATTTCCTCTTCTGAAAAATGAAAGGGTTGAACAAGATGATCTCTGAAGTCCCTCCCAGGCATCAGAACCCCTTCCAAACCAATGAATTTCTTCTGAGGGCATCACCATCCTATTAGTCTTACAAATGTGCGACTTTGGAGTCTTCCTCAACTGTTTTCCCTCCTTTACCATACATAGTCAATGGCCAAATGGTGTCATTTCTCACTCCACTACATCTTTTGCATTAGTCTCATTCTGCTCATGTAATCACCACTCTCGTTCAGGCCCTCATCATCTCTTGCTTTCATTTTTGCAATACCCTATCATTCTCAATACCTGATTGGTATTTGCAACACCCTATTAGTATACAACTGTCAAAGTAATATTCCTAAAGCACAATTTTTACCAGGCCACTCTTCATCTCAAGAAGTTCCAATGGCTCCCTATGGCCTCTGGATTAAAATGTAATATTCTCTTCTCTTAGCAGGGAAAAGGATAAGCATTTATAGAGACCTTATCATGTGCCGGGAACTGTGCTTTACAAATATTATCTCATTCCATCCTCACAACAACCCTAAGAGGTAAGTGCTATTATATCCTCATTCTATAGATGAAGAAGCTGAGGCAAATGGAGATTAAGTGGCTTGCCTGGGGTCACACAACTAGTAAGTTTCTGAGGCCAGAGTTGAACTCAAGTATCTCTGACTCCAGGCTCCAGCACTCTCTCCACTGCACCACCTTGCTGCTTCAAAATCAACAAATAAAAAGCAACTCTTTCATATAGAAATGACTTTCCTTCATACACTCTATGGTCCACTCAAAGAAGCCTCCTTGTTCTCTCTCATACAGAAATTTCCATTTGCGTCTCCATGCTATGACACTGAATATTCTCCCCATGTCTGGATTGTTCTCCCTATTCACCTTTCAGAATCTTTAGCTTCTACCAAAGCTCATCTCACATGCCAACTCCTAGATGGGGTCTTTCTTAATCCTCACAGCTGCTAGTGTTCCTTCCTTCCAGAAATTGCCTTCTTTTGGGTTTGCCTTTGCATATGTGGTGTATTTATTTCTATGAGTACATAGAAAACAAGCTCAGGTCGTGGATTATTTTACATCTTTGTATCCCCAGCATCTAGTACAGCACCATTACATGGTAGGTCTTTAATAAATGCAAATTGATTGATTGGTTAGGTCCGCTATTACATCTGTAAGATAATTATGATATTACTAACTCAGTGCTTATCTAGGTCTGAGACATGAGTGGTCTGAGAAAGTTACTTCTCCTAGGAAACTCAAGTGTGGAGAGAGTCAGTTTCAAATTATTTCTCTGTTCAAAAATATTGATTTTTCCTGGCTTGGTCCAATGGATCAAAGAGATCAGGGTTATATTTTATTTTGATCAATCCTATTTGGCACTGGCAGCTTTAAAAACAGAGTGTAAATGAAGGGGTATCAATGGGGTTATAGAATGACAAAATCTATTTTATTGTGATTATTTAAACATACACAAATTAATATTTTTCTTCAAATCATATTTGCAATATAAAAATTGATAATGTCCAGAAAGATAAGTAGGGAAATTACATTATTCTCAAAAGAATCATAGACAATAGAAAAATATCATGTGTGTATCTATATAGATAAATAACACGTATGTGTACGTATTTATGTATGTGTGCACCAAATTATACAGAATATAAGTTCCTAAAAGAAAAGCTAGGAGAATTGCAAAAAGACATGAATAGAAACACAATAATAATAATAAGACACTTTAATATTCCTCAGAATTGGACAAATCCAATGAAAAGAAATATTGAGTTGAATATATTGTCAGAAAATTAGATTTGATTGGCACTTTTTAATGAGAACATTAAAGAAATTTATCATGTTCTAGTGAACAAAGTAATTAAAAGCAAATGTAAAGAGGCAGAAATAATAAACATATCATTTATAGGTGATAAAATAATAAAAATTGCAACTAGTGTAGAAAGGGTGAATTTAAAAATGTAGACCTAAATGGAGTTTAACTAATGGTATGATGGATAATGAATAGGTCAAAGAACAAATTATAGAACCAATGAATAATCACATCGAAGAGAATGGTATCAGAGAGGAACATATCAAAATTTATGGGACAGAGCTAAAGCAGTACTCAGGGCAAAATTTTTGTCAACAAAATAGAAAAGGAGAGAGTTAATAAATTAAGCATACAGTTTCAAAAACTATAAAACAAACAAAATAATAATCTCAAGGCAAGTACAAGACAATGAATTTTGAAAATTAGAGAAATGTTAAAATAAAAAAGATTATGGAGCTTTTAAACAAAACTAAAGAACTGTTTTTCAAGAAGACTAATAAAATCAATAAACCATTCACCAATCTGCTTAAGAAAGAGGAAAGGGAAATCAAGTAACCAAAATAAAAACTGAAAAAGGTAAATACACACAGAGAAGAAATAAAAGGAATTAATATAAACTATTAAATATGATTATGTACCATAGAAACTAGGAATTCAAAGGAAGCAACTTAGTACCTATAAAAATACTAAATACCTAAATTAACAAAATAATAATTAGAAATCTTAAATAACCTAATCTCAGAAAAAAAAATCAAATTAGCCACAAATGAAATTTTAAAGGAAAAACAATGGTGACAAGTGGATTTATAAATGGATTTTATCAAACATTTAAAGAGTGATTAATATCTGTGCTACAAAATTATTCATGAAAATAGAGAAGGAAGACACTAAAAACTCTTTTTATGGATTAAGCGTGTTTGATATCGAGAGAGAGAGAGAGAGAGAGAGAGAGAGAGAGAGCTCTAGACTAACTTTAATAATAAGTACAAAGATTTTAAATAAAATAATTGAACTGAGATGATAACAAACTATCTGGAAAATATTTCACTATGACTAAGCTATGTTCATACAAGATGTTCAAGGATGGTTCAACATTTGGCAGATAGGAAGAATAATTAATCATGTAAATAACAATGATGACAACATAAGTATTTCAGTAAGTGGGAAAAAAAAGGCTGACAGAATGTAATACTCATTTATCATTAAGAATTCTAAAATGTACAAGTATAGAAAAGTTTTTCTTTAATATGATCAAAAGTCCATCTCTAAAACCAAGAATTAAAATTATTTGCAATGAAGAAACACCAGAAGCTTTCCCAGTACAAGCAGGGATAAAACAAGGATGACCCCTCTTCTTACCTTACTTGATACAGTTTTAGAAATGCTAGCTATCATAATAAGATGAGAGAATAAAATTAAAGTAATAAACACTGGCAGAGAAGACATTAAAATTATCCTTTTTTTTACAGATGGCATAGTGATGTACTTAGAAAACCGCAAAGAATTAGTGAAAAAATTAATCGAAATGATTAATAGTTTCAATAACAGGATATAAAATAAACCCGCAAAAATCATCACCATTTCTATTTAGTACTAACAAACATCAGGTAGAAATGGTAATAAGAGAAATTCCATTTAAAATAACTACAAAATACATAGAATGTCTAGGAGTTAATCTATCAAGGCACTTAAAATTTATGTTGATTCAACTCCAAAACACCCCTTGTGGAAATAAAGGATAACAAATTGTAGAGGCATTCACTAATCATGATAGGATCAAACTAATATAACAAAAAAATAATGATATTGCCTAATTTGATTACAGATTAAGTGTTATGCCTATACTAATCAAATTACTGACGAGATAGAACTAGAAAAAATAATAAAATTTATTTGGAGGTCTAGAATGAGAAAAAAAAGTATTAATAAAGGGCACACTTTAGACAACATTACAAATCAGGAATTATAGAAACTATTTGATACCGTGTTGTGAGGGATGGGGCAATGGTCCAAGACTTGTAACCTAACAAAGAAAATTCCCTCTAATTTGTAATAATTTATAATTTTATAATTTATAAATACAATTTGTAAATTATTCAGTAACATAGTCTTAGAGAGTTATCTAGACACTGAGAAGGTAAGTGATGTACCCAGGGTCACATAGCCAGTATATGTCAAACCCAAGATTTGCATCCAGATCTTCCTGAATCCCAGGCTAGCTTTCTATTACTGGGCCATGCTGCATTTCCTTGGTGCTAGTTTAAAAAAATATCGGAAGATACATCAGCAGAACAGACTATGTAAACAACAAATACAAATAATCTAGTGTTTGCAAAACCCAAAAATGTAAAATATTTGGAGAAGGACTACCTTTTTGACAAGAATTACTGGGAAAATCACAAAGCAATTTGGTAGAAATCAGGTTTAGATCAGTATCTCAAATCACTTACCACAATAAGCTCAAAATTAATAAATGAACCAGTTATAAAAAGTTATATTATAAAGAATTAGAGGTGGAAGAGAAGGTACTTTTAACAACTGTGGCAAGGGGCAGGACTCTTGAACAAATAAGAGACAGTGTTCATAAAAACCAAAACAGACAATTTTGATTATGCAAAATTTAACAGCTTTTGCATGGATAAAACCAATGATGATAGAATAAAAGAAACTGTGATGGGGGAAAATATTTTCATCAAACTGTCACTGACAAAAGTTTTATGAACAAGATATATATATGGTACTCACATAAATATATAACAGCAAGAATCATTCCCCAATAGATAAATGGAAAAGGGAAATAAACCAATATTTTTTAAGAGAAGAATTGCAAACTATCAATGACCACATGAAAATATTTTCCAAATCACTAATAGTAAGAGAAATGCAAATTGAAACAACTCTGAGGTTTCACTTCACACCTTACAAAGTTCTACAATTTCTGTTTTCTGTTTTGCTTAGATAAACAGGTTTACTCACTATTCACTATTTGCAGTAGTCTTTTGTGTAACTAGGTTGTGAGTGGAAAGAAGTTAAGCTAGTGAGAATGAGCTAAGGGCTAGAAACCAGAAAAGTGGCTTTTCTTTTGAACCATTCATACTCTATCCAGCAATACTTTTTGGGAGGAAGGGCACGTATAATTGTAGTTAGTCAGTCAACTAGCATTTATTAAGGACCTACTTAGTTCCAGGCACTAGAACCCCTCTTGGAAACTGGAGAAAAGGGTGCCCAGCATCAGTGTGCACCTGGGAAATGCCTGTCACTCTCCACCATCCCTCCCCACCAAATATTGTGCTGATGATAGTATGGGCACTGCCCTAGACTATCCTCTTCTCAGAGGCTGGCCAGATTTCAAATCATATCTTTTTTCTTTAATTTTACTTTTGGTTCCAAATTTCCTCCCTCCTTCTACCCCACCTCCACCCCCCACCCATTGTCTTAGATTATCCAACTCTACTCTCTTGTGATGCCTTCTCTCAAACTGCATCCATACAATTAGACAACCCATGTGGACGTGCATATCTTACACAGGCTCATCCACACATCTTACAGTTACAAGGGAAGGAGCAATCTAGGTGGTCAGGGAGGGTTTCCCCCCAGAAATGAGGACAAAAGACATTTAATAAACATAATAAAAACAAGAACAAGGACTACAGCAGTAGAGAATGTTGGTTTCTGTCTTCAAAATGCAGTGTGCAGCAAAAGCCTGTGGAAGGTGATCATTTTTATTCTTTTTCTTTTTTAACTGTGTCAAAGGTTCCCACTTGCTACTGTATTCATTTCAAATAAGGAATGGGAAGCTGGCTGGGTGCCGACTGAGCAGGGGGTCTGCACCTGCTGAGAGGTCTCATGGAGCACCCTGCCAAGCCCTCCAGGGCCTTCCACTGAAATACAAAGGATTTAGACATGAAACAAATCAGAGCCTCCTTGATTAAGAACTAGATGAGATAGGCCTAATTGCTTAGATCTTTCCCTCAGTCTCTTGTTTTAAGGCTGCTAAGAATTCTACTTTGAACCCCCGGATACTTGCCTCCTAACATCCCCATCGCTTTGCAGACCGTTTACTCATCCGTATTCACACTCTCTCTGGGAGCCCAGTGAGTTGTGAGCCTCCTCATCTCTATTCGACTGACAGAGGAAATGAGGGCCAGTGGTTAAAACGCTGGCCCAGGACACCCCAAGCTGCTGGATGTATTGAGTAGCCACTTAAAGAGGCTCTGTTCCTTCATGGTAAGCCAAGTTCTTGGGCTTCCCAGCCGCATTCCCATGGTGCAAAGAGGCTCCTAACTCCTTCGAGAAGTTTTGGACTATCCGATGTCGGTAATGAGCATTTATTAATCACTTGCTCTTTATCCCCAGATCAAGCACTTAATACATTCAAATAAAAATAATAAATTCTTAATAAATAAAACAAAAACTGAAAGCACTTAATAAATAAAATACATAAAAATCAGACCATCTGTTTAGGCAATGTCGGAGGACATTTCCTGTAAGAGCTCCTTTGTGAGGGTGGAAGGGGCAGGCTGCTAGGATAAACAGGGGGTCTTTACAGCAATTTTGGCTTGGAGAGAAGAGTTAAGCGTGCTTCTGGAAAGCCCTCCACCTGGAGGGAATTAATATCCTCGTGATCAAGTCCTGCTGCCTGGAATGGAGTATAACATTATTGAAGACAAGATCTGTTCTTGTCTTTGTATCTCCAGTCCCCAGTGTAGTTTCTGGCACACAGAAGGTGCTTAATAAGTACGTATTGATTGATTGACAAACTATGCCCCAGATAATGAACTCTGCCTTGAAGCCAGGTATATGATGCCCTAATCCCCTTACTTAACTCCAGTGACTCCTTAAATCTTTCAGGATCCAATATGAAATCCTCTCTCTGTTTGGCTTTTAAAGCCTTTTCCAACCTGGACCTTTCTTCCTATTTTGGCAGGCTTCTTCCTATTTGCTACCCTCTGAGTATTTTATAGGCCAGTGACCTTGGCCTCCTTGTTCTTCCTCAAACAGATAACTGGGACTTTTCACTCGTGATTCTGTCCTTACCAACTTTCTGGGCCTCCTTGGAGATTCAGCTCAAACCCCAACTTCTTTAAGAGGTCCTTCCAGACTCTCCCCATTGTGAGCATCTTCCCTCTGAGATCATGTTCCACTGTGAATCACTGTGCATATCTTACATAGACATAGACATTTGCATGGCGTCTCCTCCTACCTCCTTGAAGGCAGGAGTCTTGTCCTGGTGTGGGGGCTACCGGCTAGGTGTGCTGCACTTTCTCTTGTTGTTCATCTGCTAGAAACTGTTGTGTTATGATGGAATGGGCCTCGGATCTGGGGTCAGAGGCCCCGGGTCCAAGTCTTGCTCCTGTATGACCTTGGCTAAGTCACTGCACATACAAAGAGGAAAGTGTTCTTGTAAACTCTGATGATCAACTTTCCATTTGTACCTGTACGATTTGTATCGAATTTCTTGCTTTTGCAAGGAGGAGGGAGGTGAGGGAGGGAAAGAATTTGGAACTCAAAATAAAAAAAAAAGAATATTAAAAATTGTTTTAAATACAGTTTAAAAAATAAAAATTTTCACATAAAAAGGAAACATTGCTGTTAATAAATTGATGCTGCCCATTTACTGAAATGACTTAAGGTAAAGGTGTGCCTACGGCTGACATTTAGAAAGATACATAATCCTTTTAGGGGAGAGGGAGAGGACTGAGGGCATCCAGATCTGTAATTTCATGGTATAAGGCATGCCAGGCATAGAAACTCCCCTTAACAATGAAAATCTGCAACTATTCTGCCTTGTTTAGGTTTGGAGAACTGGCCCAGGGCACAGAGAGCTTAGATGATCTACCCAGGATCATTCCAGTCTGTGCCAGGGGTGGAATTAGAACCCAGATTTTCCTCCTTCTTAGGCCATACCCCATGCTCTTTCCAATAGGCCATGCCCTCTCTCTCCTCTGTGATCTTTCTGAAGAAAGAGTCAGGTGGCACCTGTGCTCAGGCCTCCTTTTGCGCACTCAGGGAAATGATGTGTACAGGGCTTAGGAGGTGATGTGCACACACACAGTTGGTTCAGAGCTAACCAGCAATCTCGTCCGGGTGACATAAGCCATAGTCTGGAGAAAGCCTTGGATTTGGGGGCTTAAATCCCAGCTTTGCCCCTTGTCACCATGATGGCTTGGGTCAAATTGCTTTCCCCTTCTGTGTTTCAGTTTCCCCATCTGTAAAATGAGAGGGGAAGAGTAGTTCCTGAACTCCCTTCTGGTTCCAGAGCTAGGGTTATGATCCTATAACCTCTACAATCCCTTCAGACACTAGGTCTTGGATCCTAGCCTGGGGCTGTCTGTGCCTTCTTATCTAGGCATTGTCCCTATTTTGCTAGGTGACCTTGGCTGTGGATTGTGCCCGTCTGGTTAAGGACTCCACCATTCAGCCTCATGAAATATAATTGGTCAGATCCATAAAATGCTTTTTCTTTTAAGGCCTCCAAGAACACCTGGATGACCAAAGTTTGAAACTATATTTATTCCCCTGCCGTATAGAGACTCTGGGAATCATTCGAGATGATGTAATGTTTGTTGAACACTCATATAGGAGAAAGGTGCTATATACACACCAGCATTGTGCAGTATTATCATTCATAGAAAGGTCAAAATTACATCATGCATCTCGTGTCTTGGCTTTGAGCCTGCACTGTGTTTAAGGGTCAGTCCCATTCTGAGCCTGAGGCCTGGTTTGTCATTGAGGTAGAATGGTATTTGGCTGTTTTTTTTTTTTTTTATAAAAGTAGGGACTTGGGGGATCAGAGGAGAACAGATAAACCTAACTCTTTTGAAGTATACCCCCCCTCCCCAAGCCTTCCTTGATTTCCCCAGTTGGTAATTATCTTACTCCTTCTAATGCACACATCATGGGTTGTTAGGCATTAGAGTTATTACTGTGTGTTACTTACCCCCTGTGGCCTCTTTTTTATAGATGAGAAGGCTGAGACTTAGAGAGAAGAGGTAACTCGCCCAGGATGGAACAGAGAGGAAGTAGATGAGCCAAGATTTGAATCTGGTTCCCTGGCTCCATTTCCAGTTCTCTTTGTGCAACTTCATGTTGCTTCATTTTCAAGTGCCCTTCTAAATATTTACCCTGAGAGGTAATATTATTTTTTTTTCTACAATGTTGCCATTGAATCATGTCTTTTGGAGTTCCTCACAAAGGCAATTTATAAGCCACAAAATTAAATTAGTTTCTTGAATTTCTAATATAACAGACAGACTCATGTACATGTACACATTGGTATAGATCTCTCTCTGTATATATATATATATACACATATATATGCAAATACATATAATGTGTATCTTTCTTTCTCTTTCTTCCTTCATTTCTCTCTTCCTCTCTCTCTCTCCCCCCCTTTTCTCTCCTCTCCTTTTTCTCTCTTCCTTTTCTCTCTCCGCCTCTTCTTCTTCTTCTTCTTCTTCTTCTTCTTCTTCTTCTTCTTCTTCTTCTTCTTCTTCTTCTTCTTCTTCTTCTCTCCCCACCCCTTTCTCTCTGCCCCCACCCCCTCATTCCCCACCCTTCCTTTCCTGTCTCTCAGTCTCCTTCTGTCCCCGCCCCCCCCCAACTCCCCTTCCCTCCCCCACTCCTTCCTTCCATCTCTCTCTCCATCTCTCTGTGTGACCCTGGGCTAGTCACTTCACTTTTCAGTGCTCCAAATATCTCTCTAAGGTCTTAGCTGCAGAGAAATTATTGTGCATTTCTTGAGGGGTTTCCTCATTAATGAAATCACAGCTCTAGGTATATACGTGTGCATTTATTTTTTTATTTTTACCAAAGTGGTGCCTTCCTTGGTACAATATCATGCCCTCCCCTACTCCTCACCTTGGCAAGCTGCATAGGGTGTCAGAAGGACTGGCAGAATTGGAGTAAGGAGCTTTGAGTTCATGTCCCACCTTTAACACTACAAGACGTGTGACCTTGGGTGAGTCATCTAACTTCTCCATTACCTCAGCTTTCTCATTTGCACAACAATAAATTTACACTGCCTACTCAGGGGGCTATTGTGGGGAAAGTGCTTTCTTAGTAAACCCCAAAGGATAAACGTTTGCCCTGGGGACAGCCAAAAGAACAATCAATCAACAAACCTATAAGGTGCTAATTTTTTCTTTTTGGAGGCATTGGAATTAAGTGACTTTCTCAGGGTCACACAGCTCTTAAGTGTGTGAGGCTGGATTTCAACTCATGCTCTATCCACTCACTGTGCTAAACGCTGCGGATGCAAACATAATAATAAAACAATCCTTGCCTCAAGTAGCTTACGTTCTATCATGCAAGGCAATATGTATATGTATGCACGTATGTCTATATGTATGTATGTAAATATGTATGTTTATATCTATCAATAAATAAAACATATGCAAAGGTAATTGGTGGGAAGGCACTGATGAAGGTACAGTCTCTGGGAATGCGAACCCCCTTGAACCTGATGGGATACAGTCTCTGGGAGCCCCCTTGAACTCTCCATGAATCTTCCCACTAGATCTGGCCTTCCTCTGAGGCCCTAAGCCTTTCATTATCTAGGCCCAGATCTCTACCAGGCCTGACCCTCTGTCGTTGTCCAGCTGCTTCCCACCCTTAATCCCATCAAAATCCCATTCTCTTGTTTCCAGGACCTCCCTAAACCCCTCCTGTAGTCACTCCAGACTACTGGACCATTCCTCAATCCCTCCCACAATCTTTCTGTATATAAGCTCCATCTTGCCTCCATGAAGGGGCTCAGATCCAATCTAGCTCAGTAGGTTGAATCTGGCCTGCTTTAACAAGCATCACAAATAGTGAGATTTTTTAAGACAACTCAATATGGCAAATCCTTAATAAACTTGGTTTTCCTTGGCTGAGAAAGCTTGAGTCGAAATCATTCGGCAGGACTCGGCGCTTCGGTATTTTGGGGGTCTCGAGCACCCCTAAAAACCTATGGTTCCCTACCTCATCAATTTTCTTTAAGTCTCAGCGGCACAAGCATCTGGGAGAATCAGGAAAGGCTTCATGTGAAAGGTTATGCTTTCGTGCAGTTCAGAAGGAAATTAGAGTCTTAAGTGGCAGAGACGAGGGGGGAGTACTTTAGTGTACTCCTGTCTTGTGGGAAGCACAGAGGCAACATTCAGTCAACGAGCAAAGCTGGCCGAGGTGTCCTCTGCAGACGGTGTTGGAGGTCAGACGACGTAGGAGGAGGCCGGACTTAGCTGAGGGCCTTGGCTGCTGCTGCCAGTCCTTCCACTGACTCACTGTGTGACCTTGAGCTTATCACCAAATTCTCTTTGTGCTCCTACAGTGGGAAATTTGCCCATTGTCTGCCCAAATCACCAGGGAATTAGGAAGGCAATGAGTTCACTTTGGAAAAGGGCTTTGATCTCCAATGACAGGAGCTAGGTTAGAGAGGAGCAGCTTTTCTAACCACATAAATGCACTTGTCTGGAACTGAATCAAAATTATACTTGGCTCCAGATTCACCCAAAGAGCAGGCACCTCCTCCCTCCGAATTTTCTCAGCAACATTTCTTCCCTTTCTCCTTTGCCTCTCAGCCAAACTGACAACCCTGGGAATGAATGTTTTCCCATAGTTTGGTTGCAGGGGCTGAATTTTAGTTTAGTACCAGAGATGATTTCGCCAGAAAAAGCAAGTTGTCACCACCAAAGTCCTTGGTTCTGCATCAGAAATGGCTTTTGTTTGTTTGTTTGTTTTTTGGTTTTTTCTTTCAGTGGAAATGGTACTAAAGAAGCATTGCCATCTGCCCTACTGCTGTACCCTCAGGACAACTGGGCCTTTCCACGTGACTTGTGGATGAAACCTTCTATATCTATTGTCTCTTTCTGTTAGGGTGGCCATTCTCTTTGAGAGCACAAATTTTTTTGTTTTTCTATTTGTATCCCTGGGGGAAGGAAGGAAGGAAGGAAGGAAAGAAGGAAGGAACGAGGGAAGGAGGAAAGAGAGAAAAGGAGGAAGGAAAAAAGGGAGAAAGGGAAGGAGGCAGGAAAGAAGGAAGGAAGGAAGAATGGAAGGAAGAAAGAAGGAAGGAGGGATGAGAGAAGCAGGAAAAGGAAAGGAGAGGAGGAAGAAAAAAGGAAGGGAGAGAAGAAGGAAAGAAGGGGAGAGATGGAGGAAAGAAGGATCATTGATTAAGTACCTATTACAGGCCAGGCAGTGTGCTACTCATTTTACAAATATTATCTCCTTTGATCCTCTCAACAATCCTGTGAAAGAACTACCATTATTATTCTCATTTTACAGTTGAGGAAACTGAGTGAGGCATAGAGGTTGAGCGACTTGCCCAGGGTCACACAGCCAGTCATTGTCCAAGGCCATATTTGAACTCAAGCCTTCCTGACTCTAGGCCCAGTGTTTTATCCACCACACTACCTAATTACTTGGTACAATGTTTTGGACATGGTAAGCATTTAATAAATGTTTTTTCATTCATTTTCCTTCATTTATTGTGGGCTTTAGGAGTTAAAAAATAATCCCACGCTTTAGAGGCCAAATTGCTGGTGATGAATATTAGAAGAATCTAATTTACTACATCCAAAAGGACAATGGAGATATACATGGGTGGACGGCCTTAGCATGTTAATAGTGATGACTTAGAAGCAACGTAAAAGACATAACTGAGACCATTGGTGACCACAAAAGAAGATGGGCTGGTAGCATATTAAGAATGAGAGACCACAAGTAGACTGCCCAGGATGCTACCTAGACAACATGGTGCCATGAAAAGAACCAGGGAAAGGTCCCCCTCCAGATCAGGCTGATGCTCTGTGGACAAGCTTCATCCAGAACGAGAGGGGCCTGGAGGATCGTGATCTTCACCAGAGGAAGGACTGTCCATGATGCTCAAATGCTGGCTTCGGCTAGAGAGTTATGAACTAAAACGAGTGACACCAGCAGCCGGCCGCTGGGAGGCTTTGGAAGAAACATCTAAAGACCACATTCCTTAAACCAAAATGAGCCCAATATCTTGCAATATGTATTGGGGCATAAACTGAAGAAGTGTCAAATAACCCTCAATGGTACTTCGTTAGCACCTCCTTTTCTGCTGATGCAGATTTAAAGATGGAAGGGACCTTAGAAACCATCAAATCCAATCTCTTCAATTTCACAGATGAAAAAACTAAGGCCCTGGAGATTGTGACTTACCCAAGGACACACAGGTAGTAAGCATTGGAATTAGAATTTGAATTCGGAACCTCTGACTCTAGAGACAATGATTGTTCTTTTCAATATACTGAGTAAGCATTTGTTATATATTCAGTGTATGTGAAGCCACATAAGGTTGGAGTCATTCAGAAATGGAGGGCTCAACCCTGTTCTTCTCAGCTGCATAGAAAGAAAAAAGGGTGGGAGGGTCTTATTTCTTCACATGCCTCTGTCTTTCAAAAATGCTGTTCATCTGAAGACATCCTGTGGCCCTTGACTAACCAACCACCTACAGGTATGTTAATATCCTAGTTAGGGCATTATTTTTTTGGTAAGATTTACTGTGGCCCTTCGTTTCTACATCATGATTATGTGCCTATATTGGCCTCTGACCCCATTGAATCCTCCCTCATAATGTAGAAAAATCATTAAGTAAAACCATCTGAGTCACATCTGAGAGTGTAAACAATATCCCTGAGCTATAGGGCTGCCCCTCTCACCTCTGTACAGAGAGGAGGGAAGCGTGTTTCACAAACCGTTCACCCGACTTCTTTTAATTTGATTTTCCTTCACATTATTGTAGTCATTGCCAAATTGCTCTCCTGATTCTGTTTGTCGCTCTGTTGTCTGTTTATACAAATCTTTGCAGATTTCTCAGAATTCTTCATATTCATTTCTTACTATAAAATAATCTTCAGTTACACTCATATGACTTTGTTTAATCATTTTAAATTTCATGTGAATTTGTTCTCTTTAATATCTTTGTTCTTGCTCAGTAGGTTTTCAGTCATGTCTGACTCTTTGTGACCCCCATTTGGGATTTTCTGGGCAGAGATACTGGAGTGGTTTGCTGTTTCCTTCTGAGGAAACTGAGGCAAAGAGGGTTAAGTGACTTGCCCAGGGTCACGCAGGTGATTAGTGTCTGAAGCCATATTTGAACCCATGAAAATGAGTGTTCCTGACTCCAGGCCTGGCACTCTAGCTACTTCGACACCTATTGTTGAATAAATGTAAATAAGTAAGGAATCTAACCCCTTCATTTTATCAATGACTTTGGAAGAGACCGTGAGGCTGATTTCCTTGCACAACTCTGCCTCACTTAGATCCCATTCACTCGAAAGTAAAGCCGTCTCCTCGTGATGTCATCGGTCCTCTTTGAGAATGAAGGATGAACAATACCCCAGTTTTTTTTTTTGCAAATGCTCAAAGTACTTCTACAAATATTTTGGTGTTTATGGGGCTTTTCTTACACTTTTTCATCTACTTGGGGAACATGCTAAGTAGTTAAAATCCAGCCTCAGATAAACTTAGTTGTGTGACCCTGGACAAGTCACTTAAAAAAAAAAAAACAAACCTTTCCGTGCCTCGGTTTCCCCACCCATAAAATAGGGATTATAATAGTCCCTACCTCCCAGAGTTGTTGTAAAGATCAAATTGATAATATTTTAAAGCACTTTGTATAACTAAAAGTGCCATACAAATCTTAGCTATTATTATTATGATTATTAGGACTGCTAACTCAAAGTATATGTTTATGTTTAGTGACTTTTCTTACATGTATCTAAATTGTTTCTTAGAACAGTTGGACCAGTTGACAGCCCTACCATCCATTATTAGTGTTCCTGTTTTCCTTCAACCCCCCCTAACCTATTTGGCTTTGCTGATAGAAAATTTCTGGGCAAGGGTCCCAGCATTTGTGTGGCATGCATTAAGCATGCCATTTGAGGGGTATAGAAGCTGAATGATGGGAATGACTACATATGAGATAACCTAGGCCTCTCCTGGAATGTGGTGGAGATGAGTTCAGTCCTTGGAAAGACTCTTCAGAACCACTGATGGTATCATTTCCGGTGGCTCACAGCCTGGGTTTTGCTGCCATGAAAAACCCTGTCCGGGCTCTGTGCCTACCTGCCCAGGTGATTTAATGAGCTCAGTTGAGGCCAGAAGTGGTTGCCCTGGAAGGAGGAACAAAACATAGCAACAGAGAACTGGACTCTCTTCCACCTGATCTCCTCCCTATGTGGCTGTAAGCTCCAACCCTGTTGTAGAACATCTAATGCCTTCATACTTTGCCAGCCCCGGGCCTCTGAGTGTGAAAGTAAACACGGCAGTGCCCTTTAAATCAACACTAGGTGAACAGTTGTCAGAAATTTTCTAAAAGGAAACCAGTGTGAGCCCCCAGAGCTGGAATGCTGCTTGAGGTGGGGTTGGGCAGCAAAAAGACATGGGACCACAGGATCATGGATTTAGAGATGGGAGGGACCTCAGAGGTCATCCAGTGACCAACCTCCCCCTTTTACAGATAGAGAAACTGAGGCCCCCAGAAATGGAGTGATCTGCCTAAGGGTCTCAAGATTTATCTGGTCCCTTCTCAGTTTGGATTCTATGATTGGTCAATCCAAGTGACAGAGACAATATTTGGACTCAGGCTCTCTGACTCAAAGGCCTTAGGTGGACCTTGGTTATCTCATCTTCTCTGGACTTCAACTTTGTCATCTGTAAAATGAGGCCCCTTCTAGCTCTCCAAAGTTTTATGAGTTCCTAAAATGGATCTGGCTTCTTCTCACCAGTAAATTGCTGGTAACAGCAAAGCTGAGTCGAAAAATCCAAGGATGGTGTTCGGGAGAGCACTCTAGTCAGAAAAAAAGGGGAATTTGACTGAGAGGTTGTTTTTCAACTTCTCTACCTTCCCCTTCCTTGACTGTGAAAGCTTGACCAGTCCAATTCAGCCAGTATTTATTGAGCATCTTCTTAGGGCAAAGCACTATAAACATTTACAGATTGACCACTGTCTGTCAAGAACTGTGTATTTGGCCTGTGGGGAGTAGCAATGAAGCAACAGACACAATTCTTGCCTCATAAAAGTTTATAAAATCCAAAGAAAAGCTTTAATTCTCTGGAGACTGTGGTCTTCCATGACTTGTAGTCATTTTGTACTGCTGGAAGAACTTTGGTGCCAAGAAATAGGCTTTGTTTCAGGAGAAACGGGGTTTTGACAGACAATTAAGAAGTCATTTTACCTCATGGGATCATAGACTGAGAGTTGGAAGGAACCTAGCCCTTTCATTTTACAGAGAAGGCAGCTGAAGTCAAGGAGGGTAAGTGACTCACCTGAGGTCAGGCACGTAGAGTAATAGGAAGAATCTGAACCCATGTACTCTGATTCTAGAGTTAATATTCTTTCTCCTGTACCATGATGTTTCCTTCTCTTTGGGCATTAGTTTATTTATAAAACGAGGGAGAATGAACTAGATGCTGGGTGGCTCAGTGGATAGAGCTCTAGGTCTGGAATCAGAAAGACCTGAGTTCAAATCTGGCCTCAGATACTTCCTAGCTGTGTGTCCCTGGGCAAGTTACTTAATCTCTGTCTGCCTCAGTTTCCTCAACTGTAAAATGGGGATAATAATGGCACTTACCTTGCAGGGCTGTTATAAAGATTAAATGAGACAATATTTGTAAATTGCCTGGCATTGTTTAATCATTTCGAACTCTTCATTTGGGGTTTCCTTGGCAAAAACACTGTAGTGACTTGCCATTTGTTTCTCTGGTTCATTTTACAGATGAGGAAACCGAGGCAAACAGGGTAAAGCAACTTGCCTAGGGTCTTGCTAAGTAAGTATTTGAGGTTGGATTTGAACTCAGGTCTTCCAGACCCCAGGCTTGGCGCTGTATCCACTACGCCCACCTATTTGCACATGGTAGGTGTTTAATAAGGGCCTGCTACTTTCCCTTGCCCATCTTGGGCTGATGACTTCTAAGTTCCTTAGTTCTATATCTATGATCCCACAATCCAGGTGGTTCTCCTACTCACCTCTAGGCCCAGCTCATTATCCTTTTCTGGAGTTTGTTCAGGATTTGCATATGCTTGGGCCAGCTCTATTGATCCATATTTATATACCTGCGTAGGCCAAGTGTTAACCTTATTCGTGCTGTAGACTCCTTGGACAGTTTGGTGAAGACTATGGACTCCTGCTCAGAATAATGTTTTTTAAATGCACAAAATGAAACATACAGGTTTACAAGGGAAACCAATTACATTGAAATATAATTATAAAAATATTCAAAGTGAAACAAAAGATCAGGCCCCATGTTGAGAACCCCTCAGCGAGGCATTCTTCCTGCATTTGGTTTCTCTGTGTGGCCAAGCTTTGAAATAATGATGGAGCTAGTTAGGAGGAGCTGCCACGTCCTGGGCTGGATGCAAACAGTACACCACCAACAGAAAACAGGACCTCAAGATTTTTCCGGTCCCTTCTCAATTTGGATTCTGTGTCCTATAATGTCTCATAATGCCGGCATTGGCATCCCATCGGCAAATCCCACAATGCCGGCAAACACCTTAGGTTAGCATAGATGTCCCTGAGCTGACAGGAATCTTTGAGATGTATGTGCCCTTTCAATTCGGAGTTGAGGAAACTCCAGAGGCGAAGTTACTTGTTCCAGTTCACACAGCTGCTTCTGTGCAGAGTTGGCACCAGAACCCAGTGGTTTTGACCCCCCAGCTGAATGCTCTCTCCAGCCTCTTACAGTTCAGCACCCCTCGGTTATACAGGATGGGTATTTGGTTATTATTTGTTGAATGAATGAATAAATATTTACTGAATGGTCCTGGTTACCCAGAGACCCCAAGCTGTCAAGGAGGTCGGGGTCCTCCGTGGTACACAAAGAGTGTTTTTAGAATTTCTGAGTTGGAGGGGGGGGCTCAGAGGTCATCTGGTCCCGTCCACTCATTTTCTAGCTAACGATTGTGTTCGTCCTTTGTTTTTAAAGAGGACCATGGCATCAGGGAAATGATGACATGACTTGCAGTTGACTTGGATAAGAGTGAGTGAGGGCTGTGCAAGGTCACTGCGGCCCAGAGGAGTCACACAATTACTCAACGGTAGCTCCTGCGTTGGGCCTTAAATCTCTTGACTCTAAATCCTTTTTTTCCCCTCCTATTCCTATATTACATCTTTCCAAGAAGGGAGCCTTTTATCCCTCTGCTCTCCTCTGTCTTCTTCCATCTTCTGCCAGAAGACATGTTGTCCTTTCAAGACAACTGTTTTACAGAAACAGAAAGGAGTAACTGGGCAAATTTGCAGGGCCCTGAAAGGGAGATGAAAGACACATCTTGGCCCTGCCCTGATCCAAGGAAAAGTTACCCTGTCTTTCCAGAAGACCTTGTCTCTGGGAGGGAGGGAACGTCCATGCCTTCATTGTAAATAGGGCATAAGCACGCCCTGCCTGCTACGTACGGTCTCTGATGAGTGCCTGTGGGTCCATATAACAGGAGGATTCCTCTGCTAGGTCATGTCATAGACATCTCTACATTTTCCTTTCTTTACCCACCGATGCCCACAGAGTGTGATGCTGAGCATCACTACCTCTCAGATCCAGAAACTGAAATCTAACTAACAGGCCATCCTAAAACTCCACATGGAAGCTTCCTTACCCGAGGGAGAAATAATTAGCTTTCTGCTTACTTCAATTTTCAGTTTGCCAGAAAGAAAGTTTCCTCCTTTCTCCACCCGTCGCCAAACTGGACTTTCAGGCTACTCTGCCTTTTGGGTGAGAGAGCGAGGGTTTCTATTCTTTATCTTTGCCATTCTCACTGCTCCCTTTCCCAACTGGTGGGCATTTGTTTCCATCTAACTTTTACCTCCTGACCTTAGACTGATTGTCAGATGGCAGAGAAGAAGCTCAGGTATAAATTCAGGGGCAGGACCCCAAACTCACCAGGAGTGACTAAAAGTCAATAGAACTCAATCATTTAGCATTGATTGGAATGCTGTAAATAGACAGGATACCCTAGTAGGAGCTTTGAGACACAAAGAGGAGGAAGAATCAGTCTCTTCCCTCAAGGAACTTACAATCTGGTTGGGGAGATGAAATAGGAACACAATAGCAATACATATGGATATGGTAAAGATGTAAGAAAGGTGCAAATAAAATGCTATGAGAAACTTTCAGGGGAGAGATTACTTCTTGCAGGGACATCAGAGGAGGCTTCATAGAGGAGGTGGTACCTTGAGCTGGATAGGAAGCATTTCAACAGGTTGGGCTGGAGCAGGAGAGGAGGGGGAACTGAATCAAGGCACAGGGAGGGGAGAGGGGGCATGTGAGCACAGGTGTGGAAGGAGGACAGTTTTGGGTAACAGCAAGTCATCCATTTTGACCTGAAAAGAGAGTACATGAAGGGGAGGAAGGTGAACAGCCTTTTTCTTCCCTCTTTTAAAACATGGTTATTCACTTAACCCCAATTGCCCTGCCAAAAAAACAAAAACAAAACAAAACAAAAAAAAAACATGATTACTGAACATTTTGAAGGGAAAAAAAAAGACTCAGCAGAGTTTTCACATTTTAAAATTGATTTATTTTAAACTATCTTTGGAAGATGAGAAAAATGTGTTCTTTTATGGTTTAAAATTATTGTGCAATACTTAGTAAAAATGTAGTGGATGTTGCGTTGAACTTGGAGTCAGGAAGGAAGATCGAGATTCAAATCCTGCCTCAGATACTTACTAGCTCTAAGACTCGGGGCAAATCACTCAACCCTTCTGGGTTTTTGTTCCCCCTCTGTAAAATGAAGGGAAGACATCAGATTAAGGCTTCTTAACGTGGAGTCTGTGAATTTGCTTTTAAAATATTTTTATAACATTTCAATATAATATATATAATATAAATCCTTTATAATCAATATGATTGGTTTCTTTTTTTAGTAATATAGTATTTTGTGCATTTAAAAAACATTATTCTAAGGAGGGAGGGGTAGGCTTCGCCATATTGCCTGAGGGTCCATGACACAAAAAAGGTTAAGAACATCAGGGCTAGAAGGAAGGTCTCTGACGCTTTCTACCTCAACATCTATGGTCTTAAAAACATGCAACATATTATCACATCATTGAACTTGAATTGAATTACTGGGCTGATTTGAATTTGCTTGTTCTTGAAAGAAATATGTTGTGCTCAGGATTGTGAGAGACATTTTGTAACAAGGTCAAGGGAAGGAGAATGCATGTTTGAGCTTGATGAAGGACGTGGTCCTGTTCTTTCTGGTTTGGTTTTAGCTTCAAGGCAGACAAATACAAGGTATTGGCAGATGGATGTGTGCCTTTGGACAAGTTTGCTAGTGAGCCCTGATTGTTTAGCACTGAGTGGCTGGGGCAAAGAAAGCAAGGCCTGTGAGATAAGGCTGAAAAGGTAAGTTGGAGTCAGATTGTGGAGAGACTCAAATGCCAAGCAAACGTGACAGAGTCCTAGGATTATCCTGAGATTTCTAGGCAGCACGGTAATCCTCAGACCCAGAAAACTTAGGTCACCCAACCAGTTTGCCTGGCAGAACACAGTTCCCTGAACTTTCAGAAATAGCGTTAACAGTTGACCTATATAAAGGTTTACTAGAATTGTTCACCCCTATCTCAGCCATCATATGTTCAGATATGTCAATCAATCAATCAAAATTTACTAAGTGCTACTATAGGGAAGGCACTTTCATATAGCATTTTCATAGATTTTCTTAAAGTACTCTTGACCTTACAAAAGGAGAAGCTGGGTCAGTCTGGCCCCACTGCTTGGGCAGAAGGATATGGTGTAATTTGTTAGTGAAGTCCTGGTGCTTCAGAGGGGCTGATACACTTCAGATGTTCTGGGACCAGTTACATGGGGGGAGGGGGAAGGGGAGCAAGACAGAGAGAGAGACAGAGACAGAGACAGAGATACAGACAGAAAGACAGACGGACAGACAGAGAGGCTTATGGGGCTGGACAAAATGAATTGAGAAAAGAGAAGTAATTAGCTTATTAGTTTCCACTAGAGTAGATGAAACATTTTAAATTATTTATTCTAGAAATTAAATTGAAAATTATTTCTAAAGATTAAAAATATATGAAAATGATCCTATTGACCCTCCCTCCACACGCCTCCCCATGGCAGTGGGACATGCATTTTGAGTGGTGTTTCCAGGAGAGGTGATGGGTTTGATCATGAGAGTGAAAGCCCGTTGACAATGAAAGAAGCTGTGTAAGAGTGAGGCTTCTGTTATGATTATTGCCTTCGTTTTTATGTTTCTATACGACAGCTCCCTATTATCTTTAGGATAAAATATAAACTCTGTCATTTAAAGCTCTTCACCCTCTGGCTCTTTCCTGCTTTTCTAGCCTTATTATCCCCATTTCCTGCAAAATGCCAACCAGTTCTTGATGTTCTGCACACAGGAAACTCCATCCCCTCTTCATTCATTTTCATTGGTTGTCTCACCATGCTTGGAATGCGTTCTCTCTCTCTATCTCTCTCTGTCTCTGTCACTCTGTTTCTCTCTGTCTCTCTTTCTCCTTCCATCTCTCTCTGTGTCTCTATGTGTGTGTCTCTCTGTCTGTGTCTGTGTGTCTCTCTCTGTCTCTCTTTCCCTCCCCCTCTCTCTTCTTCCACCTGTCTGTCTGTCTGTCTCTGTCTCTGTCTCTCTCCCCCAGGTCTTGGCCTCTGTTTCAACAATCTGGCTAGCAGCTTCTGTGGGGGTATAAGATCCACCCACAGCCAGCACCCAGAAAGCTGCCAACAGCACAGGTTCTTTTGATCTGCTTAACTAAGGAAAGCAAGGTGAAGGGGTTGACAAGCTTACTTTTAATTCAGCATACAAATATCATTCACTTAGTTCAGGGGAAGAGACCAGCACATTGAACTTCAGAGCAAATTACAAACAAATTACAAACATCAACAGACAGACCCAATACAGATTCATAGTTACCAACATCTAGGTTCAGCCTGAGAGCTCAGAACAAGGGCTGGCCTAGAGTCACGTGTGCTACCACGGCTGTAGGTAAAAGCTATCAAGAAGAGAAGGCCAACCCCTGGTTTTATATCTTTTTCAGGGTCAGGGGTGAGTTACACATGCGACTCACCCATGTGACCTAAAATTGTCACAAAGAGGAGACTTAAACCCACGTGGTCTAAAAGCCTCTGCTGTCCCAGACATGTAAACTAGGCCCTCACTGGAGTTAGCCCTACCTTGGGCCCCACCTTAGTTGCCAATCCACACCCACATAGGTTTTACATCTAATAGGGATTTGGGCCTGGGGCTTAGCACTTAGTAAGACTCAATGAAATACACTGAATTACTCAAAGCAAACAAAAGCCAAACTCTTCAAGGGCACTTGTTGAACTAAGTGCTAAGGAGCCCATTTTGCTTGCCAACACAGCCTCTGAGCATGTGACTCTGATGTTGCTTCCCTCTAAGTAGAGTCTATTATTTCCTTATCTTAGGCTAAGGATCATTGGTGATGGGACCTTGTGAATGTTAAAAGTCTGGAGTTCATCCTCGAGTGTGCCAGCAGCCAAGCCTGTTATGGTGTAGATGACCAGTAAGCCACTAGCACTCCAGAGACGGGAGTCCATACCCTGGTTTTCTGGCAGCCAAGCCTGGTAACGAGCAATGAGCTGGCCCCAGCTTAGCAAGGAGTTGGGCCTAGCAGTCAAAATGCCATTTTGTGGGGGCAAATTTGTCCACACTCAGAAGTGAACTTACTTGAGGCAAATGCTTTGTAGAATCCACTTCAGTTTGTGCTGACTCTCCTAAGGGACCCCAGTGGTAGAGGGGAGAGTGTGCTCCTGCCTTAGGGGAGATGTGTTTTTTAGCCACTGTTTTTACTGTACTAAGTAAATACCCCTTACTAAAAGCTAAATAAGTCTGGTTGACCAATTAATATCAACTGATAATAATGTGAGGCACTATACTAGTGGGGAGTTTTGAGCTATATTATTAAAAAAGCAACCCTTACCTTCTTGGGGCTAAACCCCAGATCCCAAGGGGATGTAGTAGCTATACTATGGGATGTGATACAACAAGATAATACAACAAGATCATAGATTTAGAGCTAGAAAGGACCTTAGAGACCATTGAATCCAACCTTCTCATTTTACAGATGGAGAAACTGAGGTTGAAAGGTAAAATGGTTTGCCCAGCTAGGATTTGTTTCACTTTTGTCCCCTGCGCCCCCCCCCCCATCCCTAATGTCAGCACAGGGTCAGACACAGAGCAGGTGTGGAATAAATGCTTTCTGATCCATTGATTTGAATAATTCCCAGCCCCACCCTGTTTCACTTTTCCCCTTCCTTCCTCCTGGAAATCAGGGAGGACACTACCTAAATCAGGAGACCTGGGCTTGAACCTTGTCTCTTGACCTTTTGAGCCTGGGTTCTCTTATCTGTTAAAAAAAAAAAAGGAGATAATAGGAATTGTACTACCTATCTCTCAAGGTGATAGGGAAATAACTTTGTAAACCTTGAAGTGCCATAGAAATCTGAGAGATCACCTTGCTAATGAGATGCATTTGCAAGATGGCTGGTTCAGGTTTATTTGTCACTGTTCTTCCCATCCACATCAAACTACCACAAGTATACCTGTTTATATAGAGAGGTCTCAGTACAATTGAGGGCAGGACTTTGTTTCATCTTTGTTTTTCTCTTTATATCCCATAGTGCCTAGCACAGTGAGGGATACATAGCAAATGCCTAACAAATGCTGCTTGGATTGGACTGTACTATGGAAGAAGAACCTTTCATCTTCATCAACATCATTCTCCAGGCCTTCGAGGTTCTGTTGTTAGTGGTAACTAAACTACTTTTTGGTGGAATTTCTGCTCCACCTGGTCTAATACATAGCCCAGGCAGAGTAACACATAGCCCAGGCAGAGTAAGAAGAGAAGAGAGAAGAGGAGGAGAAAGTGCAAAAGGAGGCAGTTCTAGTGCGGCTGCCATTGAATTCTCAGAGAATTTTTTGCACACAGACCTCCTCCCTCTCTCATCAGATGAGTAATCCTGCACCTTTTCCTGCCTTGAGGTAGAATGAGGTAACTTCTCTCTATTCCAATTTCTGGAGTCTGGGAGAATGAGTCATATCACTGTTTTCCTTAATTGTCCAATTTGTGAGTAGCTCAGTCCTTTTAACTAAAAGGGCCTTTGGATGATAATTTTCCCAACCCTTTTTTGTTTCATCATTACTTTGATTTCATGTTTTCTGCTGTAAGACTTCATTCATACCATCATGAATCTAGAGTTGGAAGTGACCTTAGAGGTTATCCAGAGACTGACACCCTAGACGGGTTAAATGACTTGTCTAAGATCACCCACGTATTAAATAGCAGATCTGGGATTTGAACCTAGGTCCTCTGACTCAGGTGGCTCTGCACTACATAGAGTGCCAGACCTGGAGTCAGGAAGACCTGAGTTCAAATTTGGCCTTGGACACCTACTAGCTGTGTGACCCTGAGGCAAGTTTGCCTCAGTTTCCTCATCTGTAAAATGATATGGAGAAGGAAATGTCAAACCACCCCAGTATCTTTGCCAAGAAAACCCTAAGTGGGGTCACAAAGAGTTGGACAAGCCTGAATAACAATGGTTTCTGACTCCAAATCCAATTCCCTTTCTACTGCACTAGAGAATAGGGGGTTAAACAAGATGGTCTCTAAAATCTTCTTCACCTCCGTGATTTCCAATGATATACTGGAAGTATGCGTGTGTTGTAAGCGTGTTTATGAGACGTCCTTTAAAAATGTGGAAGTCTTTGCATTCTTGCTAGAAAGAAAGCCCTTTATGCTTATGTGACTTCTACTTCTAATTTCTGTAGCACTCAGCAGCTGCAAAGTATTTGACATATATTACCTCATTGGATCCTCACCATACCTGTGAAAGAGGCAGCTCAGACATTACTATCCCCACTTCATAGATGAGAAAACTGAGAGATTAGGCAACTTGAGCTAGTCATATACCAGCAAGTAGCAGAGCTTGGGACTCTTCTCTGAGTCCAAAGTCATAACCACAGATCCATAGGAAACCTCTGTGTGCTTCAGAGGGTCAAAAGATTGACATCTGGACAGGTTGAGAGATCACTTGTCCGATGTGGTCCTAGCATAGAAGCAGCAAAGCTGTGGCTGGATATGAAAGAATAGTGTGGGAAGCATGTACCTTTTATATGGGAATGCTTACCATAGCAATGTTCAGGTGTAATGGTAATCAGGTTAGGACTTTTTGCTGCTCTTCTCTTTTGGGGTGCTAAGGCTTTAATACCTTAAAGAGTGCCTTTAATGAGTCTGGCCTTGGTTTAAATGGGGCAGGTAAAGTGGCATCTTTTTGTTTTGGAGTGTTTCTTAGCACTAAGGCAATAGGGAGTCATTGATGTGTATATGATGTGGTGCAGGTAACTGAAGAACTTTCCCACACCCTAAATGCTAAGTTGGCCCCAGCCCTCAGGGTCCTGAACAGTGTATAAGAGCTCTGAGGTTGGTGTTTTGCTTTTGGGGGCACATTCATTAAAGGAGCGTTGGTGACAAGACTCTGGGCAAGCCGTTGAAACAGTCCCTCTGGCTTTGATGACCCAGATGTTGGTGCTTCTCTGGTAGCTATGTATTGCTATGGATAGACTGGTTTGTGTTATTTGCTCTGTTTGTAATATATGCTTGTAATTTTTGTTTGTATTTGCCCTGAAGTTCAGGGGGCTGATCTTTTCCCCCTGAACTAAACGAATGATATATGTATGTTTAATTAAAGTGAGATTGTTAACCCCTTAAAGTTGCTTTCCTTAGAAAAGCAGATCAAAGGACTTGTGTTGGCAGCCCTTCTGTGTGCTGATATTATTGGCCTTACACAGCCACAGCAGCTGCTAGCTACGTTGTTGTTACATCAGGGAGAGTTAAAATCCCTGGTAAGGAGAAAAAGCCAAAACAACAGTGCTGAAGCCCAATCAAACCCACCAGGTGAGAACTGAGCCCCTGCTGTGGGCCAGTTTGAGAGCAGCAGAGTCTGTCAGGTAGCAGATGAAGAGACGGTTTAAAAGTTAGGAGACCTAGGTCTTCTGACACACATAGGCTGGGTGACCCTGGACAAGTCACATAACTAACCTGTGGTACCCCCAGGAAAATCTGGGTCTACAAATTTCAGAGCAGGTGTTTATTTTCATTGGTAGAAGAAATATCCTCAGTTCTAGAGGAGTTCCCTCTAATGATAAGATCTGATGTCCTGTCCACTCCTCTTTTGTCCCTTATATCCAAAAGGCCACCTATCCAGTGTTTTAGATAGAAAGACAAGAACCAAACAGTCCTTGTCCTCAAGCAGCTTACATTCTGCTGGGGAGAAGGGACATAATGTGTCCCCAGGGAAGTAGGTAGGAAGGAAATTCCAGATGGGAGGGCACAGAGAGCCAGAGGGATCAGGAAAGCCTTCTTGTAGGAGATGGCACCTGAGCTAGACTTGTGGGGAGTTCAGGATTGCAAGATGTGGAGCTGAAGAGGGAGAGAATTCCAGGCATGGGGGACAGATAGGTGCTGCTAAGGCATTAGAGGTGGGAGGGGTGAAATGTTGTATGTAAAGAAACAGCAAATAGATCTGTTTGGCTGCTTAGAGTGTGAATACGCATGGAACTTTGGGCCTCTTCACTGTGAACCTGGAGTAGAGAAGACCTGAGTTCGAATCCAGCCTCAGATACTTTGCTAGCTATGTGAACCTGGGTAAGTCACTTAACTCCTGTCTGCCTAAGTTTCCTCTACTCTAAAATGGAGATTTTAACAGCATTTACCTCCCAGGGTTGTTGTGAAGATCAAGTGAGGTAATATTTGTAAAGCTCTTTGTAAAGCCTAGTACATAGTAGGTGTTTTAATAAATGCTTATTCCCTTGTTTCCTCTTCCTCACCTCTTCTCTTTCTCGAGATCTTTCCTTATCCCCCTAGCTATTAATGGTAGCCTTTTCTTGAAATTATTTACTTTTTAATCTATATAGAAAGTTAGCTCCCCAAGACAAAGACTTGGGGAAGCAAAAATATAAATAAGATATTTTTAGGGCAGACTACTGGCCTTGGGGTCAGGAAGCCCTAAGGTCCAATCCTGCCTTAAACAGTTAATAGCTTTGTGACTCTTTTGCCTCAGTTTCCCCATCTGTAAATTGAACTAGATGACCTCAAAAGTCCCTCACAGCTCTAAAGGGATAGACCTATGATCCATTCCAGCAGGTTAGTCTTTGGGAAAGAAGGTGGTTTCTAAGGGGCAGGGGCACTGATAAGATTGTACTGAAGGTGTTCCCTCCTAAAAGGAAATAGAGCCCTATTCACCACACCCAACCAGTTCTAGAGGCTTCCTGGTTATCTATCATAATCATGGCTCCACCAAGCTAATTCCTCTCTTGTCACAGCCCAGTCACACACTGGGTGTGAGGATCTTGTTCACCAAACTCACTTTAGTAGTGAGTTGTTTTATTGTTGTCCTTAAGACATTTTTCAGTTGTATCCCACTCTCCATGACCTCATTTGGGGTTTTCTTGGCAGAGATACTGGACTGGTTTGTCATTTCTTTCTCCAGCTTATTTTACAGATAAGGAAACTAAGGCAAACTAGGATAAGCGACTAGCCCAAGGTCACATCACACAGCTAATGTCTAATTATATAATATATTATATTATTATATATTATAATATAATAATATATATATGTATATGTATATGTTAAATTTGAACTCATAAAGATGAGTCGTCCTGATTCCAGGCCCAGGGCTCTCCATCCACTGCACCACCTAGCTGCTCAGTAGTGATTATACTTTCCAAGAAACCAAGAGGTCAGCAGCAACTGGGAAAATCCCCAAGGGACCATTTTGGACCAGAGGAGAAGAGGCAGAAGGGGGTTGGGGGAGGGTTTCCTTCTTCCCATCTCCCCTGCCCCTGAAGCCCTGTGACTCTGTAACAACAATTCGGCTAGCAGCTGCTGCTGGGGTGTAAGACCCAACAAGACCAGCAACAGGAGCTGCCAGCAGAGGTTCTTTGATCTGCTTTTCTAAGGAAAGTAACTTTAAGGGGTTTGCAATCTTACTTTAATTAAATATACATATATCATTCACTTAGTTCAGGGGGAAAAGCCAGCATCCTGAACTTCAGAGCAAGTACAAATAGAAACTACAAACAGAAAATATCAACAGATCAAATAACACAATTCAACAGACAGGCTTTTTCTGATCAAGACATCAGATACATAGTTACCAAAAAGAGAAGCATCAACATCTGGGTTTTCTTCAAAGCTGGGGGGCTCTTTAGCAGCTACCCAGGCTCTCCGCAACCAACACTCTTCCAGTGAGTAAGAGCCACAGACAAAATGCTAACCTCTGAGTTTATATGCCCTTTTTAGGGCCTGAGGGTTCACACCTAGTCAGCAAAAGAGTGTGAGCCTGGGGCTTTATATCTAGTTAGCAAAAGGGTGTGGGCCTAGGGCTTTGTACCTAGTAAGGCTTAATCAAAGGCACTTGATTACTTTAGCATTCTAAAAGACAAAATAGTAAAAGAAAAAAAAGTCCCAACCTAATTACTGTAACAGACTCATTAATGTTGATTTCATTTCTGGAGGCACAGACAACCTCAGCAAGGCCCCTGAGGGCTGGAGAGGGATGGCCCCTGGAGAAGAGCAATGTTGACCACACCAAAAAGGTGGGAAAGGCTAGCTAGAGGGTGTGAGCCATCAGGGGAAGGGGAAGACTTGGCAAAACTCTAATTTGACAAATTCTACTGCATAATATAGGAGGCTTAGGAGCTGTGAATAACCTATTAGGATGGCAAAGAAAACTATTAAATGAGCAGCACACTTGTGGCCATAGGGACACAATTACCCATCGTGGTGACTGCTCATTAAGAGGTTGGGAGCAAAGAGAGGGCAGGTGAGGCAATAATCAGGCAAATTGGTGAGAGGTGGGGAGGAACTGAAATGAGCAAACTTGGCTTTACTATTCATGTTAGGAAACTTTCTTCTCCGCCTCTTATAACTTAGCTTCTAAATCAATGGCCCTGTATTTGTTGTTATGTGTCCAACTCTTTGTGACCCTGTTTGGAGTTTTCTTGGCAGAGACACTGAAGTGGTTTGCCACTTTCTTCTCCAGCTCATTTTACAAATAAGGAAACTGAGGCAAATAGGGTTAAATGATTTGCCCAGGGTCATACAGCTAGTAAATGTCAGAGGTCAGATTTGAACTCGTGAAGATGAGTCTTCCTGACTCCTAGCCCAGTGCTCTGTCCACCACACCAGTATGCCATAGTCTAACTCTAACTTTTCATATTTCCATGAGTTAGAGTGTTGGCATCCTAGCACCATTGAACTTCATCTAGTTTTAACCTTGTCATTTTGCAGATAAGGAAGCTGAGCTCCAGAGAGGGAAGTCATTTGCCCAAGGCTACATTGATAGGAAATAACAGAACTGCCATTTGAACTCAGGTCCTCTGACTTGAATTCAGACTTCATTACATTACCTCACCAATTGTCCTCCCTCCATTGAACCTGCTAATAAAAGACAGCCACTTGGGGGTGAGAGGAAAGAGAAGAAAGGAGGAAACCAGGGGGATCATGAAGCCAGGGGGAAGAGCAGGGAGAAGTCGAGTCTCACCCCACTGGAAACTCATAGGATCCAAGATTTAGAGGCTGAAGGGACCTTCCAGGTCATTTAGTCCAACTTCCTCCTTTTTATAGTCAAAGACTCAAATGAGTTAAGTGACTTATCCCAGGCTCTCTATGTGGTGGGAGCTTGGGGAAGTAGAGAGAAGGCTGGCCTTGGGGTCAGAAAACCCGAGTTCAAATCCCAGCTCTGATACTTAGTATGTCATCCTAAATGGGTCCCTTCAGTTCTCAGCCTCCTTTTGCTCATCTGTGAAATGTGGATGATAATGGTGCCCACCTCAGAGAGGTGCTAGGATGGCTTCTGAAGATGAAATGAGATAAAATGTGTAAAGCTCAATGATGGAAATGGGAATTATTATTATTATTGTTTCAGTTGGTTGAGTCAGAAATTCAAACCCAGGTCTTCTATTTCCAAATCCAGTATTTTTTGGTATAATTTTTAAAAACACATTTTTATTACCATCTTTTATTTTTTATAGCATCTACATTTCCTAATAGATCCCTCCAAAACCAGGACTCTTAAAACTTCCCAAAGGACCCTAAAGTCTATTTGTGTGACAATGGCACCTCATTTTTTAGCTTCTTTTACTTTGTATCATTCCAGGGAGAAGACAGCATAAAGCAAATGAGATACTTGTAAGATGCTTAGCACGGTATCTGGCACATAATAGGTTCTTATACTCTTTCCTTCCTTCCTTCCTTCCTTCCTTCCTTCCTTCCTTCCTTCCTTCCTTCCTTCCTTCCTTCCTTCCTTCCTTCCTTCCTTCCTTCCTTCCTTCCTTCCTTC
>CM053623.1:326257328-326306103 GCA_028646595.1 Phalanger gymnotis | reverse complement strand
CCTCCTTCTCTCCTTCCTTTCCTTCCTTCTCAGTGGCCTGTCAGCCATGGCATAGGGCAGTGTTGTCAAACTCAAATAGAAATATGGCCACTAAACCATACATAAAGATCCCTTCTGGTACCTATTAACTTAGAAAACCACATATTAACATCATCTATATTCTATTATATTTTTATTTATTTTGCCAAATATTTCTCAATTACATTTTAATCTGGTTCCTGGGCACCCAAGAATATTGTGCGTTGCAATGCAGCCACAGGCCTCATGTCCGGGTGTAGAGGATTTAGCAGTTGACTGTTCAGGTCCTTATCAGACATGGGACCGGGGGTAAATCAGTGACTCTCAAAATCCTTGTTTAAGAAGTGATTGTATTGAGATAATAATACTTAAATCATCTACCATGTAGGGTTTTGTGAAAAAAGTACATTGTAAACTCTGAAGTGCCATATAAATGTGAGCTGGTATTATTACCCTGCCCAATGTGCCGACATCCGGGGAACTTGCCCAACCTGTTCTATTAAGATAGCCCAACCCTGTCTCTTGGGTAACAAGTGCTTTGCTTGGCTAGCCCTTGAATGTTTGAATTATCTTGCCATCTAGGGATTCGTTCTGTCTCTTTGTCTCTGTCTTTGTCTCTGTCTCTCTGTCTGTCTGTCTCTCTCTCTGAGTAGGCTCCAAAGGTCCTGGAAGCAAGAAAGAGTTGGGAATTTGTGCTACAGTCTATCTTTACTCTCAGGGTGCCACCAAGAGGAGGTGCCACGGGCGTGTCTTCAGCTCAGGTGGGATTGTGCTGCTCAAGGCCGTCCTTGACCGTCACCTCCAGCTCTTCTAATATACCACAGGATTGCGTCATATGTACCTCGTGCCAAGAGGAAGTGTGGTAGAGAGGAGAGAATTCTGGTTGGTTGGAGCCATGAAAGCCTGGGTTCAAATCTCACATCAGATATTTCCTCAATGTGTAATATCTTCCTTGATGTGATGTAATGTCTACAATCAGGAAGACTGCCAGTTACTACTGTGTGACCTTGGACAATAAAAGCCACCATTTGTATAACTCTGATAAGATTCACATGTTATCTCATTTGGTCACCATAGCAACTCTGTGAGCTTAGTGCTATTATCGTCTCCATTTTATGGATGAGGATACTGAGGCAGGCAGAGGGTAAGAGACTTGTCCAAGGTCACAGAACTAGTAATTACCTGAAGCGAGATGTGAGCTCATGTCTTCCTGACAATATCCACTTGATAGTCTAACCAAGGATGGGGAACCTGCAGCCTTGAGGCCACATGCGGCCTTCTAGGTCCTTGGGTACAGCCCTTTGACTGCGTCCAAGTTTTATAGAACAAATCCTTTTATTAAGGGGATTTGTTCTGTGAAGTTTGAATTCAGTCAAAGGGCCATGCTTGGTCTAATCCTTTTGAGGGGGCCATCTCCAGTAATCCTGATCTCTATCTTTCCTCTGATAGATAGCAAGGGAGGAGAAAGTGAGGATGGTGACCTTACACCGTCCTCTCTTCTCTTCACTTAAGTCCAATTCACTTGTAAGTCATGGCACCACCTTCCTGAAGTCATGGTCATCTTCCTGAATGAAGGGCAAACAACAACTTGTGAGTAGTAATAGCTGCCCTACTAGGGACCCAACTGGCCAGTTCCAGTTGGGCAACACAGCTCCTCTCCTGTCCTCTTCTCTCCTTTCTCCTCCTCTCTGCTCCCCTCTCCTTTCCTCCTCTTCTTTCCTCTCCCTCTGTCCTCATAGAGTATCATACACTTACCTGCTGGTTAGGAACGTAAATTTTGATCCCTGAAACCTCACTAGGTATCTTGGGGGTGTAATTACAGGCTAGATTTCTTTCTTAAAGAAACCCAATTTACTCTAGCTCTCATTGACTGACCAATAATAGGTCCCAGGCCAAGCTTTACTTAGTGGTCATTGTTTGGGTCTTGATTGGCTCAGAGTAAATGTAAATAGCAATTGTTTCTGTTTTGTCCAGAAACCCTGAGGGTCTTCCCTTCTCAGACTGATTTTTTTTTACCAGGTAAAAGAGACCATTCTTTGTCTCATTTCTTACCTAGCCTTAATCACTGAATGAGTGTTGCCTTAGTCCAATTGAGAACCTGAGAAAGACCTTAGCTTAAAAAGGCCAAGGCCTCTCACTGCATCAGGGCCATCTCCAATCATCCTAATCTATATCTTGCCACTGGATCCAGATGGCTCCAGAGGAGAAAGTGAGACTGGTGACTTTGTATAGCCCTCCCTCACTAACATCAGATTCACTAGCAAGTCATGACATCACCTTTCTGATGCCAGGGTCCTCTTGGAGGGTGAAGGATAAACAGCAACAACTGGGCCACCTAGGTCACCTGCCTCTCCCAGTCTTAGTTCTTCATTTTTAAAATGAGGGGCTTTTACTAATGACACTGGAAGTCCTTTCCAGCTCTCTATCTGTGATCCTATAATCTGTAATACACAACCAAGTCATTCATCCTCAGTTTTCTCATCTGTGCAATGGAAGAACAATTCCTTGTTGGATCTACCTTACAGACTTTTTTCTCCCAAGCCTCAGTGAGGAAATAGAGATCAAGTGCATTGCAAAACAAAACATATTAAGTACAAATGCCGGTTGATATTGTTACTCAATATTGTCTAGTTGTCTTGAGTGAATATAGCAAACAGCTTCACCCACCCTTCCTTCTTTTTCATTTGTTGTTATTCATTTTTTTCCATTGTGTCCAACTCTTCATGACTCCCATTTGGGGTTTTCTTGGCAAAGATACTGGAATGGTTTGCTAGTTCCTTCTCCAGTTCATTTTACAGTTGAGGAAACTGAGCAAATAGTGTTAAGTGACTTTTCCAGGGTCGCACAGCTAGTAAATGTCTGAGGCCAGATTTGAATGCAGGAAGATGAGTTTTCCTGACTCCAGGCATGACATGGCATTCTATCCACTGCCCCCACCTAGTTGCCTCTCAAATTCATCAGAATTGTAGGATACCACAGAAAAATGCCCCAATTCTCTTTCTGATGGAAAGCTGGGGGTGAGGGGTTCACATCCCACGTCAGATATTTCTGCTGCCTTAGGACTTATCTACAAAATAAGACATATTCTATAGTTATATGAGGGAGGGAGAACATGGGACAGGAAGTGTTCTTCCTTCAGGTTGTAGGACCAGTATGTGTATGTCCTAAGACTCTAATCACTTTAGAGTGATGGGCTCAGGTAAAGGAGAGATTGAGGAAGGAGCTTGGCTTTACCAAGTCCTTTCAGATACCATCCCCAGACTCCTACTCTTCATCACCATTTTCACCCCTCCTCCTCCCCCAGAGCATTGGTTCCAAAAGTAGGTGGTCCAAGTCCTTTCCTAAGGAGTGAGGGGTAGCAAAGAGAGATTTCTGGAAAAAGTGGGCTGGAGATCAGAAGTTGGCAGCCTAAATTCTTCTGTTCTCTGCTAAGCCTAATTAGATGCAATGGGGAAAAAACAAACAAGCAAACAAAAACCACTGAATTTGGAGTCAGAAGACCAGTTTCCAGACTGGACTGATATCTCCTAGCTGTGTGATGTTGGGCAAACTACTCCCTGAGCTTCAGTGTCCTCATCTACAAAATGAGGAGCTTGGTCTAGACAATATTTAAAGTCCCTTCCAGCTCTAACATCCTGTGATACATCTGTGGGTGTTACCCAAGCCACCTCTGTGGCTCAGGGGCTGAAAGGGTCCTAAGAGAACAGCTGGGAAAGGTAGGGGTCTCTCACTTACTCCCTGGTATTGCTAGGGCATCCTAATATATTTCTAGGATTGGCAGAAAGTTTCCTAAAACACCGTTCTGCTCCAATACACATTTTGGCACTCTCTTAACTTGGAGGAACCTCATTACACTTGAAGAGTCAGCAACTTAGCTAAATCAGAGTTAATTATTCACATGACTCTGTGTCATGTGGCCATAGAGAAAGTGGCCAAAGTTGCAGAGAATGAGCTGGAATCTGGTCACTTAAGACAACTTGAATTTTCTTCTTCTTCCAGGGTTCAAGTCAAGTTAACAAGCATTTATTAAACACTCTGCTATGTTCTAGGCTCTGTGCTAAGTGTTGGTTTAAGCAAAGTGTGCCCAAGTAGCCCCTGAAATTACAGGAAAGACTGGAGAGCTTGTTTATTTTTCATTTCAAAAAGGGCAAAGTAACTCTTCTAAAATATTATATCATATTTTATAGTATGTTACATATTAATTATATTATATACTTAATATATAGCATGGTACAATATAATATAATATGATACAACACAACATGACATTACATGATATAACATAACACAGGGGTGGGGAACCTGCAGCCTCCAGGCCACATGCGGCCCTCTGGGTCCTCCAGTGCGGCCCTTTGACTGAATCTAAACTTCACAGAACAAATCCCCTTAAAAAAGGATTTGTTCTCTAAAACTTGAACTCAGTCAAAAGACTGCACCCAAGGACCTAGAAGGCCACATGTGGCTTTAAGGCCAAAGCTTCCTCACTCCTGACACAATATAGTATAACACAATACGATAGTATACAACATAATATTAATATAACACAATATGACATAATATAATAGAAAGTGACTCTTCTTAAAAAAATAATAGTAGCTCAACTATGAATACGTGAAGGGGAGTACTATGAAATAAGCCTGGAATGGTAAGCTGGGGTAAGATTGTAAAGAGCTTTAAATGCCAAATTGAGGAGTTTGTATTTTATCCTGGAGACAGCAGGGGGCCATTTAAGGTTCTGGAGCAAGGGAGTGATGTGACTTGTTCTTTGGGAAAAATCATTTTGGTAGCTGTGTGAGAGAGGAGGGACCCAGAAACTGGAAGAATGTCCTTGAGAAATTTGTATCTCTATCTATCTTTTTAAAAAATATTTGTTAATGCAGAGGACTTTTTCATTCCTAGTCTACTGTTTTAAGAGTCAATTCTTCTCATAGACATTCTTTGATTTGCTAGGTAGTGAGCAGGTCGTCAAAGAAGGGTTTGGTGTGCAAGGGTGGACCGCGGACTGCTTTGTTACAGGGAGAATAAGTATATGTATATTTATATGACTATATCTATATCTACCTATCTATCTAATGCCTACTATGTGCCCAGTAGAGGTTTTGGGGGGCAGCAGGATGACTGGAATAGAGGTGGTACTTTTGGAGCTGATGTCCAGAAAGTGTCAGTTCACTAAACCCTCCAGTTTTTTCATAGGAATTGTTCTCTGGCAGGTAGGTGGTTCCATAGATAGAGATGGCATGTGGAGCTAGGAAGACCAGAGTTCAAATCTGACCTCTGATAGAGGTTAGCTGCACTACCTCTATTTTCCTCAACTGTCAAATGGGAATAAGAACAGCGCTTACCTCCTAGGGTTGTTGTGGAGATCAAATGAGATAATAATTGTAAAGCCCTTAGCACAGTGCCTGGCACATATTAACTGCAATATAGATGTTAGCTTTGGTTTTTTTCTTTTTCTTCCTTTTATCTGGATGAAACTAATCCGTCTTATACCAGTGAAGCTGATTTTTTAGACCCTTGTAGGATATTACAGGGGGCAGTGAGGTAGCTCACTGGGCTTGGAATCAGGAAGACTCATCTTCATGAGTTCAAATCTGGCCTCAGACACTAGCTGCATGACCCTGGGCAAGTCACTTCACCCTGTTTACCTCAGTTTCCTCATCTATAAAATGAGCTGGAGAATGAAATGGCAAACCAGTCCAGTATCTTTGCCAAGAAAACCCCAAATGGGGTCATGAAGAATTGGACAGGACTGAAATGATTGAACAACGATGGGACATTGCACACATACCTATTAAACATCATCTCATATGATTCAGCCCATTAGTCCAGGCTGTTGATTATCTTTCTGAACCCTGATTTGGTTGGGTATCGTGTAAGCTATTTTATCCAGCTTTGCACCCTTTGCAAATGCAATATGCCTGTCACTCATGCCTTCTTCATTTTAATGAAGGAAAACATTGAAAAGCATAAGATAAAGGGCAGCTCTCTGGATATGCTATGAGAGACCTCCCTCCAAGTCATTATCCGTTCGGTCTGTCACCTAACTCTCATCTCTCTATCTTGTCTACAAGAATTCTAACTAAAATACGTGGTGAATGCTGAGATATGCTCAAAGAATCTGTCATCTTATTGGTATGAATGTTCCTTCCAGTGCTTCAGAGCACAGCCCATCCATGACTGACCATTCTGAGCCACTGTGTCTGTGTCTTCCCGTGGGGTTGTTGCTAGGGATCTATTCAATGTGATGGGAACACATCTTGTATTTTCCTGACCTCTTGCTTTTGCCATGTGATCAACCCAGGAATATGATGCTTAAAAATATTTATGAATTGAATAGCATTTCTATGATCTAGTTAAAAATTAATATTGATTAATATTAAAATGAAAAGATAGGTAAATTGCTATTTTTGATTGATGCTATGTTGACTCCCAGTAATCCTTCTTCCTTTTCTAAACTCATACGAACCATCTCCCCATCCCTGACCCCCCACCTTTTTTTTTTTTTGCATTCTAGAATTTTTGCAGGAATCAAAGGCATGTTTATTGTCCTCTTCCTTGTTTTGAAAAAAATCAGGACAGCATTTGATTACCACTAGTCTTGCAGCAGCTACCGCATTTTATGTGATTTTTTTTCAAAGATCCCTGACACTTCAGTAATCAGTCATATCCACCATTTTTTTTAATCCTGAAATATGCTTCACTCATCCTGGTGACTTGAACCACTAGGTGCTGTCTTACCACCTCACATATCTTGGATTTCAGTTTCCTAGGAACCATTTTCTTCTTTCCATTCTAGTCTAACAGTCATCTTCTTCAGCTCAGAAAGCAAAAGAGTTCAAGATTCTGTCTTTTCTCCTCCTCAGAATCTTGTTTGTGTCTTAAGAATGTCATTGCAAAGGATAAAAAAGAACAAAATTACGTGCAAAAATACATATGTGCAATTCGAAAGTTACATGTCAGCTTTATGAGACATTTCAAAGGAAAAGCCCAGCTGTATGGAACGGAGACTCGTAGCTGAATGTACAACCCTCTTTTCATGTTCTATTTTGTATTTGGAAATGGTCATTTTATTTAGCATTAAGTTCAGAATTTTTTAAATGAAAAATTAAAAAAAATAAATGTCATTCTTTAGAGGTCCATCTTGAGTTAATTTTTCCTACAGAAATTTCAGCCATAGGATACTTCCTTATTATTTATCTGAATCTTTTGAAATCTACTGATCCAAAATATAGAGTGCATATCCAAAAATGTCTGGTTTTCCTTTCCTTCATCAGAAATTCAAAGATGGAATAGTGTCTTTCTGCCAGGATAGTATTTATCATTTCTACTATTTCTGCTTTTGCAGTTTTTCCTAACTGGTCAGCATTAACATAATTTCCCCTCAAAGCTTCTTCCACATTTAGAAAGATGAGATCACCAGGAAAAACATTAATAATTTATCAACTTCTCTACACTTGGTAGAAAGAGAATAAGTCTTCCAGAAAATATCCTTTTTGCCCTGGTTCAGGTCCTAATCACCCCCTGCCTGGACTATTGTGATAACCTCTTAATTGGTCTCCATGTTTCAAGTCTCTTTGTCTTCAATTCTCCTCCACCCTGCTACCAAAATGATATTTCAAAAGCACAGATCTGAATGTGTTACTGCCCTGATGAAGAAGCTTAAGTGACTCCCTATTGCCCTTAGGATTAAACATAAACTCTAGCATTCAAAGCTGTTTACAGCCTAGCTTCAACCTAACCTTTTCATCCTTATTGTACATTTCTTCATTCACCCACTTTCTGGTTCAGCCACATTATCCTCCTTGTCTGTTCCTTCCACACAAGTCATCTCTAGTCACTATGTTTTTGTACAGACTGTGCCTCATACCTGAAATGCACTCCCTCCTTATCTCCTCTTATTAGAATCCTTAGCACAGTTCAAATGCCACTGAAACATAATATCTCACATAAGAAGTCTTTTCTTATGCCTTCCAGATGCTAGTGCTTCCTTCTTCCCTCCTCCTCAAAAAATTACCTTCTGTATATATTGTCTATACTGGTGTAAAAAGAGTGAACGGCTCAGTCTAGCCAGTTTTAAAGATGCAGACAATCAAATGGGCATGTTAGGCAAACTGGGCATGCTCCAAAATGTGTCTGTGTTTGAACTGAAGAAGCCTAGGTCACACTGGTATATGTACATGTTGTCATCTCTGATAAACTATATATATTCCAGGAGAGCAGGGGTTGTTTAATTTTTAGCATTGCTTCCCTGTAGACTCCAGCCCAATGCCTGGCACAGGTGAGGTGTTTAAGAAATGATCCCCAGCTCTGGGACCTTTGAAGGGAGAAGACCTCAGGGTTTACTGTGCCTCCTCCTTTGCACCCTGATAACAACATATCTAATCCTTTGGCACTTTAGAGGAGATTTACTATAGAGCATGTCAGCAGAATGTCACTGCCAGATGGGGAAGAAGAAAGGGCTAAAATAAGAGAAGAAAACATATCAGTTCACAAACATCTTTATGCAGAATTTCTTAACTTAGAGGTCCATGAACTTATTTTTTAAAAAGATCTTAATAAATGTACTCCAATATTACTGGTTTCTTTTTTAAACCCGCATGTTTTATTTTATGCATTTAAAAACATTATTCTGAGAAGAGCTTTACCAGGATTGTCAATGGGGTCCCTGATGATGATGATGGTGATGATGATGCCAGGCATTGTGCTAAGTGTTTTATAAATATTATTTCATGTGATCATCACAACAATCCTGGTGGAGAGGTACTATTAATATCCATGTTTTACAGTTCAAGAAACTGAGGCAGACAGAGGTTAAGTGACTTGCCCACATAGGATCACATAGTTAGTAAATGTCTGAGGCTGCATTTGAACTCAGATCTTCCTCAGGCCCTGATGCTCTGTCCGCTGAGACACCTAGCTGCCCCGTGACCCCACCTTTCCCCTTCCCACCAAAAAAACACTAAGAAGCCCTGTTATGGAGTCAGATTCTTTTGTTTCATAGCAGCAGTTGGGGACACTGCCCTTCTCTCCTTAGCTTCCTCCTTCCTGCCTAACTTTCCTCTTCTCAGTCTGAACTTTAGTATTTATTTGGTTCCATTCCATTGCTGGCACAGCAGCTGTTGGGAACCTGCTTCTCCAGCCGTCACTATGGCACAGGAGTTGAAGGGCCAGGCAGTGACTCTTCCTCCTAAAGACTCTCAGTGAGCAAGACCTGAGCCCCAGAAGCACTTTGCCCTTGGGGTTCAGACCTTGGCGTTTCCTTCACTCTTCTCTCTACATCCTCTAGACCTTCAGAAGCTGTTATCTCCTCCCCTTGCCCTATCTTGGGTCCAACTGATTCTCAGGGACAGATTCTACAAGCTGACTCTTTCTGTAGATTTTGCCTTTACAGGGCTAATTGCTTCTTCCACCTACACCATGTGGCCATGGGCCATCTTGGCCCAGACCACACTGGGGCCCTTGCAACTGAACCTCCGCCCCATGGTTACTCATCCAGACTAACTGGTTCTCTTGCTCTGAACTTGGGCTCATCTGTGGCTTTACCCCCTTGCCTCCCCCTATTGGCTGAGGGAAGCTGATAGACCTTTTCTTATTCCTAACCAAGGATCCAATCAGATTTTTGCTTCAAGTGGATCACTTATTGGCCTTGCTTATGATCCACCTCCTGGGGTGTGTATCTCACCAGCTACTTACTTTTATTCTAGTTTCTCTTAGTACTTTGCCTAAACTTCTCTCTCTTTTTTTCCCTCACTTTTCCTTCATAGTTATTTTTGTAAATAATCATGTATTTATATGATCCAGGGGGAAAATAAGTAGCTTTGCGAGTTTATTCTGTGTGATATTTATGTTTAAAGTCTTAATGCTTAAAACATTTTATATTTCCATTTCATAGTAGGTTCTTAATAATTATTTATTGAACTGGATGGAATTGTAAAAAGCAAGAATTCACAGGCATATCACTATATCAACAATTCTCATGTCTCCCTTTCTCAGAGGCCCTCCCTTCCTTCCAGTAATTATATAGGGCTATTTAGTCATGCTTTTATTTCATATTTCATATTAGCTTATGTCATCCACTAGTCAGTCTAACTCAGGGCAGTTCCTTGACACTTCAGATTTGCTACTAGAGTAAGATAAGAATAAGCATTCAAAGGCCATTCATCAGTTGACCAAAGAGATTTGCTTAGTCATAGCAGGAGAAGGATACTCAACAAGGATCAGCGATGGGGACCCCTTGAATTAATTTGACTGAGCAAAGTTCTCTTGCTTCAATTACCCACTAGAAACTAAGAATTAGAGCATCTTCTAAAAGTTGCTTTGTAATAAAGCAATGAGAAAGTCACATTGACAGCCTGAGGCTTTAGTTCCCTGAGCCTACCAAGTTTAGAGGAAGATCTCAATACACTTTTTAAGGAAAAACTAGCCTAACTTGCATGGGGGGAAGGGTTAGGATATTATTCCAGCCATACCCATGATCCTGTAGGACCCCTTTATCACAAACAGCTCTAGCTCTGGACTTACAGGAATTGGGTTCCAGCCTGGCACATATGGATAATAGGGCAGAAGGGAGGGTGAGAGGAAATCAGGCTTCTCTTATACTCCAGCTTTATATCCCCCCTACCCCTGAGTTTTGCATAAACTCTCAAACTCTTCTTCCAGTCAGCCCTAAAAGGAATTAATAAGGTCCTTTCCATAAAAAGTATTCAATGAATAGTGTAGGTATCACATGTATGACAGCAATTTATTTCCTCAACCACCAAAGAAATGCTTAAAACACAGAAGGCTCATGTGCATATTAATAAATATCTAAAACTTTTTTTTGAATTCCATTGTCTCAGGAGTTAAAGGCAACTTTGCAGGCCTGCTATCAGATACTTCATGTTCACTTTGGAGCTGCCATGTCTAAGCACCTTACAAAGTTCAGATCTTCTGGCTAGTGAGACCTTTATAAGTTCAAGATGATCTTGCTAGTGGTTATCTTCTTTCCAAGAGGTGGTATCAAGCTGCCTGAAGAGCTCTTGTGAGATTCTAGCCAGGGATGGAAACATCCATTCCTGGGGACGACTATTTGGTGATCAGGTCTCAGGAAATGAAACATAGAGCAGGCAGCCAGAATTTGAGGTCTCTTCTTTGACTATCCTAAATAAGCACATCTTCTCAAGTTGTAGCTGCCATTGAAGCTAGGATTGGGAGTGGGGGAGAGAAATCCATTTGTCTTTGGTCCCCTCCCCAGAAGTCCAAGGGAGGATTGACACTGAATCTGTTCCTAGGAAGGAAAGCCTGACAAAGGGAGATAGAAACTTTCTTAAAGGCTACCAAGTGAGCAGCTTTTCCTGGCTCAGTTGCCAGCCGTCTTTGACACAATCCCCTAGTCACCAGGACCAAGGGACCAACCAAGAGTCATCACATTAGTCATGCATGTCCTTTAGGAAAAGATGAGAGCCATGCCTAGGCGTAAGGAGCTAGAAACCCATGTTTGGCTTCTTAGGAAATGCTTGAGCCCCCAAAATAAGGGGCTTCCTCTGATCACTCCCAGTACTCTTGGATTTGTGGCTGATAATACTTTCACCACATCAGAGGTTTGCTATGAAGGAAAGGCTTTGCAAACTGAAAACATGGTATACCGGACTTCAAGTCAGGAAAAGCCGGGCTCAAATCCTGGCTCAGACATGTGCTAGCTGTATAACCTTGGACAAGCTATCTAATCACTCCAGGCCCCAGTTTCCTCATTTGTAAAATGGAGGGGTTGGCCTTAATGGTCTTCTAAGGTCCCTTCCAGCTCTAAATCTATGATCCTGTGAACTTTCAAGCACTGTAAATTGTGTGATCCTGGCCAAGCCATTTAATCTCCTAGTAAGATTCTAGTTATTTCTCTAAGTCTGTAACATACAGCAGGCAGTGATCGTCCTTGGTGGGGACAGTTGCCCCATGGGGAGGTCCTTAGGCCAATAAAATCCCACGTCCAGTCTCATTCCATCCAGAGGTGTGAGTTAGTACTAGCAGTAGTATCTGGCCAAGGTCACAGGTGCATCCCTATAGATCTGCAGGAGCTTTGCCTGCCGAGAGGCTCAGCTGTCCAGTAAATGGATCTAACTGAAATTCACCCACATTCATTGAATGCTCCTTTGCTCAATGCTGGAAGCACTTTGTATCCAGAGAAGTATATGATTCAAACCCTGCTCTTCAGAAGCTTGTAGCCTTGTATTCTCATAAAGATGATGCAAAATAGAGTGAGATAAGTGAGATAAGAAAGACAACCTGGTCTATTGGATAGACCTGAGTGCTGGTTTAGAGCCTGGAAGACTTGGCATCCAGTCCAGACTCAGATACAGACATTGTGCCCTGGACGTAACCTCTCAGTGCACCAACAAACCTCTAAGTAGGTGACCATGCATATTTGTCATAAGGGTTATTTGTTTATATATTTTTTTCCATTGGGAGAGGCCAAGGTGAAAAGATAAAGACTTGTTAATTCAGAAAAAAATTAAAAAGACAATAAACAGAGAAGTCAGGATACAAATTGATAGAAAGTGTTCTTACAGTGAACTCTTTAAACCAATACAATCATAGCTTGGGTCAAAAAATAAAAAGTGAGGAGGAGCTGTTTAGTGTGGTACAATGAACATTAGATTTGGGCTCAAGAGACCTGGGTTCGAGCCAGTGTGACTGTTACTACCTGGTGTGACCTTGGACTTCTCACCTTCCAGATCAGGTCTTTGGTTTCATAATCCATAAAATGAGGGGCTTGAATTCTAAGTTTCTCTTTAATCTTTAATCTCAAATCTCTTTAATCTTTAATCTAATTTTTGGACTCTACGAGGTAGTTAATGGAGTTATGGTCTTAGGAGAATTCTGAAGGAAATAGGACCAAATGAGAGAATATGGGTGGCTCACTAGAAACCATCACTACTTATTAGAAAAACAGCTCAAAATACATATTTCCACTATTGAGAAAACGGTACTGGAATGTAGGCTCATGGGTCAGATGTCACCACCCCCAACTCTACCAGCATTAGAGAGAACATCTTGTTCCCCATTTCCAGGAATCTTGTTTACCAAAGCTTTGTCTAGCCAGGCCTGGGTAGTAGGTACAGCAATTTGCTCAACTTGCAGGACTGTGATAATCCCCTTACCTTGGCAGCTATGGGCCTGTCTCAGACCCATTAGATTTACATCGATAATCTTTGTTCTGGACATACCACCTCTTCCTACCTAACCTTTCCTTCTCCCCCACATCTACTTTCTGGAAACTACCATACCCCATGCTTTGCACTGAATTGTCCTTCCTCCAGACAATACCTAACATTTCTATGCTTGTGACATAGAGATTTAAGATCATTCAAGAAGAATCTACCCTCCCTTACCAAGCTATAGAGTATACCAAGCTATACCAAGTGCTGCCACTTCAGACTGGCCTGTTGTGAAGGTAACATCCCACAAATTAAATAGGAGAGCTTAGTAAAGTTCTGAGTATGCCAAATAAAATTGTAGCCTCTCTGAAGGACCATTGCTAACCTCAGTCTTCCTCCTGTGGCCCTCCTGGGCCGCCTGAGGCCCAAAGACCAATGTACCGGAAGTTCTGACCTCCTTGATAATTGAGACCTTGTTGTCTCCACACCCTTTGGTGACTGATATCCAGTGGTATCCTGTGCCCTAAATGCTTCTCCCCTTGCTACTCTACTCTACTCCACCTCTATCCTTTCAAAACATACCCCTGCCCCATGTATTTCATTTTAGGCCTTGGGTCTTTCCTTGTATGAATTAAAACAAGCCAAAATAAAGGTCTCTTGCTTTATCCAATACTGGACTGTTTGATTCTTTTGGGAAAACCTTTTCTAGGTTCCATAAATGGAGGGGAAGCAAGGAAAGCTGGTTCTCATAAACATACACTATAATCAAGTGTCTTCATGAATTCCAGAATGGATGATACACAGCCTTTTCTGGGACACAAATGAACTGTCTCAGAGATAACTGTGCTTTGTAGCAAGGGGGATGGATTGGCCTTAGCCCAAAGAAAAGTGACTCAAAGACACCAGGCCTAACCTGGCTCTCTTCCCAGGTTGACTTTGGTCTATTAAGAACCGCATTTCCTGTAGAGGCACAGTCCAAGTAAACATAAGGCCACTACCAACTTAGAAACCTGACTTATGGACTTGCCGAATGTAATATGACCGGTCACTACGGTCAGAGACTTCCTCGGCCAAAGTTTTCCTTCCCTTGTTGCTGTTGATGAAGATGCCTGGGATAGCCATCTGCTCATTCTCTGCCACAGCTGGGGGTCTCACTAGTACCACTGAAGGCATGTAGTATCTTCTTCCATTCTCAATTCCTTCTCCCACTAGGGCTGGAATGTCAGAGCCATAACCAGTGCAAGAAGTAGAAAGGGAGGGAGGAGGATTGATAGAAGGGAGCGCAGATTGGGGGAAGAGGTAATCAGAATGCATGCTGTCTTGGGGTGGGGAGAGGGGAGAGATGGGGAGAAAATTTGGAACTCAAAATCTTGTGGAAGTGAATGTTGAAAACTAAAAAAAACTTAATAAAAAAAAAACCATTTCTGCTTGGAGGGCTGCATTTAGGGAAGACATACTGTTCAGGTTGATCCAGTTAGGGCTTGTAGGTTCTATAGTATAGTATTTAGGTTAGATAGTTCAGTTACAGTATTGATTAATTGGGCTTTCATGGGCTAGCCTGGGAACCTAACCCAGTTGTAGTACTGAGAATGTCCTTTTTGTGTATCTGTCCCACTTTATCCTATCCTTACATGTTTCACTCTAGAAGCTTGGTTGTAACAAATTGCCTTTCATATTAGACATGTGCCTTCCCTCCTGGAAATTACTTTGTATATATTTTGATTTAGTTTTCTGTGGGTATGATGTTTTCCCCCAAGAGAATGGTTAACTCCTTCAAGGAAGAGACTATTTCATTTTGCCATTGCATACCCAGAATATTGCACGTAATCTGGCATATGATAGACAAATAAATGCTCATTGAATTGAGTTGCCTTGAAGTAAGAACTCATTTCTCCAAAGAAGCAAACAATTCACAAGCTTTTTGGAGCATGTTTATAAGTTGTTGGGGACTGTCTATATTTATTGAACGCCTCTTAGATGTAAGGTAATTCCCTTTAGGTTTGATGTGGCTGAGAGTGTCATGTTGCATTTTGGTTCTGCCATTATCATTTGTTTGATTTCTAGAAATCAGGTCTCCGCTCTTTGCCTCAGTTTCTTCATGTATTAAAAAAAAGGATGGGAGTGTTAGACTTTAAGAGTTTTAAGATCCCTTCTATGGTGGTGTGAGTTTCCAATTTTTTTTTCCAATTTTTCCAGTTTTTTCTGGGGAGTAAATTTAGAGATCATCTACCTTCCTTGCCCTCCTTCTAACCAAGTCTGACAGTTCTTTCCATGGCTATCCAGGAGGTGTCCTAGCATGCACCTCTTTTCTAGGTGAGAGTAGAACATGAGCCTCAGTTGACAAGGACTCTGGACAAGGGAACCTAAAGGGTCAGGGTGAATGACCTCATAGCAGAGAAGCGGAAAGGATGCCAGTTTTTGACAGCCAAGTGATCTGTCCCTTCTCTGAAAACCATGGAAAGAGGTAATGTCATAATGAATAGGGTCCTGGTCTTGGGGTCAAGAGACCTACATTCAAATCCTCCCTCAATCACTTATTAGCTCTGTAATCTTGGGCAACCCACTGGCCAGCACAAAGCCTCAGCTTCCTCATCTGTAAAAAGAGAGATGATAATAATATTTTCACTACCTATGTCGGAGGCAAGGAAAGCACTATGTAAATGTGTTATTATTTTCAGAAGCTTGAAAAACTAACATTCTTTCCTGTATTGCAAAGCCAAAATGAGCAGTAGTGAGGATAGCACTTATCATCCCAACTCCATTGTAAACAAGTGTCTGGGAAAGATGGCTAGAGATGGGGGAGTCTGTGTCCTTGAGAGAGCTGGCTTGTGGAGCTCCTGGACTGCCTTGCACAAAGAGATGGCTGTCACTGTTATAGAGAAGACAATACTGTGTTCCCTTAAGTCATTTTCCTTCCCCAGGCCGAGGGACCTGCTTTTGATGACATGGTTCTCAGAGCCAAATGAGTCATGACCCTGTTTCCTGAGGCCTCAGGGCAAAACTTGAAGCAGTGGTTCTCATAGAACAGTTCACTTTTGATGATGGAAGGCCTTATCAGGGCTGGAAGGAAACTTACAGGTCATTAAGTACAACCTGTAACTACCCAGGAATCCCCCTGTGCCATCTCTGACAATTGGGTCATTCAAGCTCTGTTTGAAAATGTCCAGGGAAAGGAACTCGCACCACCTGCTGTCGCCCATTCTGATCGGGACTGCTGTAATACTCTGGAAAGTTTTCCTTACATGGAGCTCACAAATTCTCTTCCCCTCCTTCCCTTCTCCAACTTCTAGCACTTTCTGGAGCCAACAAGAACCAGTCTAGTCCCTTTTTCATATGGCAGCCCTTCAAATACTTAAAGACAGCCATCATTGGCCTCTGGAGATAACTTGCTTGCCAATTGCAATATGAAAGATAAAACGCTTGATTATCTATCTCTGTTGTATACACAGAGTCAAGCTATTACCTTAGAGATCTGTTACCGCTTATTAAAAATGTAGACTGTTGGGAAAGTCAATGGAGATCACTGGGGTACAGTAGGTTTGGTTGAGGTAGAGCTGGGGAGGAGTGCAAGAGCTGGAGGGGCAATAAAAGTGAAAGGAACTCTTTGAGAAAGCTTTCAGAGAAAGGCTAGAGCAAATTAAGCATACTGTTACTTCTTTGTTGCATTATTGATATTACAGAAGAAACAGATTAATTCAGGCCTTTCCCCCTTTTATATTTTTAATGTTTAAAAAGGAGATAAGACAGAACAAGGACAATCAGAAATTAAATTCAACTTAAAATAATTAAAATAAAATTTAAGCATAAAAAGATTGTAACACTTGTGTTGCATCTAAAGACTGCAAGTCCTCCAAGTAAAGAATTTTATAACTCAAGGTTCTCCTAAAAGAGCTCATATTAGGTAAAGTAGCTATTGTGTTCTAACAACAAAAAGCAAGGCCATAACAAATAAATTTTACTATTACATACAATTTTAAAAAAACTTTTGAGTAAAATATTTTCTCCTAAAAACTGAAGCTACTCAAGTGTCCTTGGGGATCTGAACATGAATCGATGTATTTTTTTCTAGCTGGTAGAGAAATATTTTATCTATTACCAGGAGATGCCGTCTCAAATAATTATTTGTATTCTAATTCAGGCCTTTTTGATTGATGATTTAAATAGAATCTATTCATTTCAAATGGGCACATACTTGTAGGAAGTTGGCTTCTTTAAAACTGCCTTAATTAAGTTACATTGTGGATTTTCTTCTTCTTCCTTTTTTTTTTTTTTTTTTGGCTATTCCAACATGCTTTCTATGGATTTTAACACTAGATAAATTTATTGTTGCTAATGTGTAAAAAGTCCAAGTCACATGTATTTCAGGAGATGTATCAGTATTTGTCTTTCATAGGTCACACTTCCTCAGGAAGGATAAATGTGAGATATTTCTGTTATCATAACCTCTCACCATTATTTATCTAACTATAGAAAATATCTTTCTGATTAACAAGATATTCAGAATGCAGCAGAAACACAATGGGTCTGGAATCAGAGGACCTAGATTAGAACTCCAGCTCTGTTATTTTACTACCTGACAGCCTTCTGTCTGTACTGCACTATGTACCTGTACAGGATTGTGGTTCCTGATTGGCTGAGAGAACTTTGAGCCCTTGACAGTGCATATGGCGGAGGTGAGGGAGATGTGATTTCAGATAGTTGGGGGAATTTGAGAGAGATGATTAGGAGAAGTAAGCTCAGACTTTCAAACAGCAGAAAGGAGATCTTCCTGGGGAACCAGTCTTAGCATGTGCTCGCAAACATGGAGGCTATAAAAATAGACTCCTCTTAGTAAGATGGTTCCCTCTATCCTTGGTTGACTGGAGATCTCATCTCACTTCCAGCTGAAGTAGATACACTTTATTCTTCTGAGTTCTTTGGTCTCTTCTATTTGGTATGACTTCCCCATTTTCTGTTTGCTGTTTACTCTGATGAAGAGGGATAGTCATATGGCCTTTTGTGTAACCAGTATTTGATGGAAGGGAGCTGAGTTGTCCATAGTACTCTCCCCTTGAGAGTGATCAGGGAAAGTGACATCAATCCTAGGCCCCCAAAGTATTATACCCCGGTGCTACCAATGTTCGAAATATAGATATAATTCTAGCCCAATACCCCCTTGGAGATAGGTAAGGTATTTTGTCTTTTATTTTCTAAGAGGACCAATGACATCATGGGTGACATCTTGATTTTCCAGCGAATTGGATTTAAATAAGGCACAGTTGAATGAAGTCTCACTTTCTCTTCCATAGTCATTGAGGTCTAGTGTATTGACTTTTGAGTGAACTGAATTTAAGTAAGGCATAGTTGCATGAAGTAGTCAATCTCATTTTCTCTTCCAGAATCATTGAAGTCCAGTGGGAAGACAAAAGCCAAGACAACTGGCAATGACCTTGGATTAACTGGATGACCTTGGTATCTTTGATGTCTGACCAAGCTCTAAGCACTCCACAGCACCTGCTTTATCTACCTTCAAGGCTGTTGGAACAAATTGTTCTCATCTGCCCATACCACAAGGGAAAGTTTTCACATGCTTGGGGTAGACATCCCCCAAGGTTAGGTACAGAGCAAGTGCCCAGCCATAGTCCTCCTGCTTCCAGGAGAAAGTGGAAGGAGGACCATTTTCACAAAGGTGGAAATCATAATGTCCCTTGGAGGTCAATGGGCCAGATCTGATATCTGTCCATACCACTCACAGCTGACCCAGCTTTATATTTAGAGAGTTACTAATCACACATAGGTATCCTACATACATATATTTACAGTCTTATTTGCTCTTGTACTTCTCACATTGACCTATTTACTGTTCTTTACACCCTGCCCCCCCCCCCAACTCAGTATTACATTTCCCATCCCTGTTCATTTGCATAGGCTATTCTCTTTCTCTATATCATTCTCCCTTACTCTCAGAATCCAGATCTCCTTTTAACCCTTATTTCAAATGCCATATCCTCTGAGCAGTCTTCCTTGATCCCTTCAGTTGTTAGGACTTTCTTCCACTTCAAATCACCTACTGGCTACTTATCTGTGTGTCCATACTGAGTCCCTGTGCTTTTGGGAGAACTTAAGGTCCCTGAAGGCAGAGAGAGTTTTTCCTTCTGTGTTTGTGATCTCCAGTGCCTATTAGCATAGTGCCTTGTGCACAAGTAGATGTTTAATAAATGATTGTTCACTTGAGTCGTGTGTGTAGAGAAAGATGATCATATAGGATGGGTGTAAAGTCCTTTGTAAAAAGACATCAAGTGCTGAATCAATGTCTGCGATTATTTCTAAAGCAGCTGTTAAACCCAAAAGAGCATTGGTGCCAGCCAGCATTCCAGCCAGCTAACTCTGTATCTAGGGCCCTACCAATACGTCCATTCACTTTTCAGGATTAAGAAGAGAGAACTCATGACTGGGCTGATAGACACGGCTTTAGCAGTGTTCTGGGGTGGGGCAACATGGAAAATGTGTGATGTACTAAAAACCCAACATAATCTGAGGGAGGGTCACTTCCTAATTCCTACCCCAGGATGGATCTAACAGATAAGTGGGAGGAGTAGGAGATGGGAGGGCAAAGAGGTGAGGGACACTAATTGTTCCTTTTAAATCCCCTCTGGCTTTCAAAAACACAGGACAGCATGGAGACAGCTGATTAGTTTCCCAACTGTTTTGAGATCTATTTAATAAGCGTTTACTCCCTGCAGAGGAGGGCCAGTGAGTGGGCAGCTATGCCTGATTCCACCCAAGTGGCTATCAAGAGAAAGCCTAGAATGGGAGAGTCCATTGACCTTGGACTGATTAAAATTATGTTAGAGAAAAAGAAAGAGAAAGCCCCTGTAGTGAACAAAACAAAGACTGTGTTTGAATCAGGAGGCAGTTTCCAGAGAACTTAAGTCTGGTGTATGACACTCAGGACCTGCACAATATAGAAAGGTAGCAGGAGGTAATGGCTAGGATGTTGGACTTGCCATCAGGAAGATCTGAGCTTGCATTTTAATTCTCACTCTTCTTAGGGACAGGTGGTGCAGTGGATAGAGCGCCAGCCCTAGAAACAGGAGGACCTGAGTTCAAATGTGGTCTCAGATGCTTACTAGCTCTGTGACCCTGAGCAAGTCACTTAACGCTGTTTGCCTTCGTTTCATCATCTGTCAAACGATCTGGAGAAGGAAATGGCAAATCACTCTAGTACCTTTGCCAAGAAAACCCCAAATGGGATCATGAAGAGTTGGCCATGACTGAAATGACTGAACAACTTGCTAGTGAACATGGGCAAGCCGTTTTACTCCTTTGAGTTTTGATTTCTTTCCTCTGTAGAATGGGAATGACCATACCTGTAGTCCCTTCTCCACAAGGAGGGTGTAAGGCCCGAATGAGGTAACGTGTGTGTTACCAAGGACAAGCCACCTCACCTCTAAGGGTCTCGTTTTCTCATTGATAAAATAGTGCTAATGACACCTTTAGCACCCACTCACAGGGTTGTTGTGAGGCTCAAACGAGACTTTAAACCACAGTATTAATGTCATTTATTATCATTGCAGGGGTCAGAAAAATCCTAATAAAGATCAGGGGATTTTTCAATATGATGATCCAAGACAATTCTAAAAGACATCATGATGGAAAACACTGACCCACATCCAGAGAATGCACTGATGGAGTCTGAAGGGAGATCAAAGCATACTATTTTCTCTTTCTTTTTTTTCCATGGTTTTTTCTTTTGGCCTGTTTCTTTTCTCCCAACATGACTAATATGGAAATATATTTTACATGGTTGCAAATATATACCCTATATCAAATTGCTTACTGTCTTAGGGAGGGGGGAAGGAGGGAGAAAATCTGGAACCCAAATTAAAAAAAGTATGCTAATAATTCTCTTTGCATGGAATTGGAAGAAATAAAATACTATTTAAAAAGAAAAAAAAATAATTAGAGAATTTTTCCACTTAAATGAAAACAATAATAATTGGCATCTCCATGCGTTTGTATTTCTTTTTTTTTAATTTGAAATGAGCAAAAATCTGTTTCCCATCCCTCTTACCTTCCCTGCATCCCACCCAGAAAAGAAAAGAAAAAACCTTGTAATAAAGGTGCCTCGTCAAGCAAAACAAATTTCCACACTAGCCAAAACCATCTTTGTGAGCATTGATGAGGACAGCCTTTCTCACATGTTATCTCATTTGGTCCGCTTAATCAGGCTATGTGAAGAAATGATCCTCCCTCTTCTGTTGGGGATAAATCGGATATTGTGAAACTGGGGGATTTCCCCTTGGACATTCCCTTGGAATGGAAAGCGATATGTTGATGTTATCTTCTGTATAAGCAATCATCTCTAGGCCACTGTGAATAAGGGAGGACTCTGGGGGACCCTGGGCTGCCGAAGCATCTGAGTTCTAGAGAGTGACTGGGAAGAAAGGGATGGCTAGCAGGGAAGGAGGGGGTGGCTAGCAGGGAAGGAGGAGAAGGGTAGCAGGGAAGGAGGGGGTGGCTAGCAGGGAAGGAGGAGACAGCTAGCAGGGAAGGAGGAGACGGCTAGTAGGGAAGGAGGAGAAGGCTAGCAGGCTGCCCATTTTACACTGCACACTTCACCCCAGACCACGTTAATAGCTAAGAGGCCCAGAGGATAGAGCTCAGGGCCTGTTTGTCAGGAAGATCTGAGTATAAATCCAGTCTCAGAGATATACTAGCTGAGTGACCCTGGGCAAGTCACTTACCTTCTGTCTGACTCAGTTTCCTTAACTGAAAATGGAGATAATAATCACACCTGCCTCCCAGAGTTGTTGTGAGGATCAAATGAGATCCTATTTATAAAAGACTCAGCACAATGCTTTGCACAGAGAAGATGTTGAATAAATGCTTGTTCCCTTTCTTAATAGCAGTTTTCTGGTCTTTTCCTCAGCATCCAGACATTCAAGTACTTTCCACCTCCTCCACAAAGCTTTTCCTGATTCCCCCTGAGTTGGCAGTGCTCTTTCTTTTCAAATTGTCCTGGAACAGTTTGTATTTCATCCTCCCTCCTCCGGCCCCCCCCATTTTTATTTGTGTACTCATAAAACTACTTTTTGGGAGGCAACTAGGTGGCACAGTGGATAGAGTACAGGGCCTGGAGTCAGGAAGACTCATCTTCCTGAGTTCAAATATGGCCTCAGACACTTCCTAGCTGTGTAACCCCAGGCAAGTCACTTAATCTTGTTTGCCTCAGTTTCCTCATCTGTAAAATTAGCTAGAGACGGAAAATGCCAAGCCAGTCCAGTGTCTTTGCCAAGAAAACCCCAAATGGAGTCACAAGGAGGCAGACACAACTGAAATGACTGAAGAACAGCAACAAAAATCTATTCACTCCATCCCTAGCAGATCATTGAGGGAACCATCCCTTTCATCCTTTCTGATGTCAAAATATTATTCTGTCCCATTCATACACCATCATTTTTTCAGTAATTCCCCAACCTATGGGCACTCCCTTAGCTTCCGATTCTTTGTCAATGTAGAAAGAGAGGCTGTAACTCTTTTTGAAGATATGCATCCTCTTCTTTGATCTCTTTGGGCTTTAAGCTGGTTAAGTGGTTTTAGGGGTCAAAGGGTATGCACAGTTCAGAGAGTTTGGGGGTATATCAAGTTTGCATTAATGTTTCTGTGTCCTCTTTGCTGCACAAAAAATTCACAAAGATCTATGATTTCATACCATATCGACAGCCTATATGCCAGTTTTTTATGCCTCCGTACGCATATGTATACACATGCACACATATATGTATGATATGCATAATACATACACACATTTACATATGCATATATACTTTCAGTTTTAAAAAAACTATAACCATCTTTCCAGTGGCTATCCATCCAGCCAATAGAATTCTCTCTTGCAACAAAGAAGAGCTAAATCGAACAAATCAATAGTGGAAAGAGTTTTTGGAAAGACTTTGAAGTCAGAGAATGTGGGTTCAAATCCTGCCTTTGGTATTTACCCTGTTTGGGACTTTGGAGAACTTGTTAAACTCCTCTGGACTTCGGTTTTCTCATCTGTCAAATGAAGGAGGTTGGAGTAGGTATCCTCTGAAGGTCCTTTCTTGTTATCAATCTATGATCTTATAAACACTGACGTGTGGGACACCCCATCTCTCATTCTGTACCCATGGTACACCACCTCTACACTCAGAGAAAGGAGGCATGCCTACCCATTAGTCCTCTGAAGTACAAAAACGAAATGAAACAAAACGGCCATGGTATTTAGAGGTCTGCCATCTGTTAGAGCTATTTTCTTTTACTTTATTATGACCATTGCATAGAAACTGTTCTCCTGGGTCTGCTCACTTTCCTTCATATTCATCTTCATATTCACCCTTTCTTACTGTGCAATAATATTCCGTTATGTTCCAAGGTCTCAATTTGTTCACGTATTCCCTGCTTGTTAGGTCCTTGGTAGACTTTTAGGACTTTTTGGTGGCCAGATTCCTGGTGATGAGCATCCTGCTAGGTTAGCCCTCTGAGGACAGACACAGAAGCACACTAGACAGAGACTAGAGACATGAGAGGTGGCACCATGGTTGTCATTGTGTCACATCTGGCACAAGCTAGTGAAGGACTGTGATATGAGGTTTGGGAAGGAAGGTTACTGAAGGGAAAAAGATGATGGTGCCCTGGGGCAAAGTCCTGGTTGCCCTATGCTAGGTATGGCTCTGTTATTTTAACCATTTTAATTTACTATAGTTGAAGTCTGTGGGGTGATGGTATGATGGAGTTTTGTAAAGAACCCTTTTAACACAAAGAAAGTTCAGGCATGTTGAAGATTGCATCACCGCTTTGCTCATTACTGATATCAATAGAGAACACATGTAGATTATTAGCTAATTCCTTTCAAATGTCTTTGGAAGACTTTGGCTTTCCCCTCCCCCATCCCACATTTTCCAGCTGTTTGAAGTTCCTACCTTTCTGCTGTCTTTTCCTCACCTTTGGATGAAGCCTCAGATTCCCCAAATAGAAGAATCAATGGCTAACCCAAGCCCCGAAATAGCTTGAGTTGACCTTTCACCTGCTAAGGCTTGAAAGTTTGTGGAAAGGGCTTTATTTCCATATAAACAAATGGGAGAGGAGCTTTTAGGACAGGTAAAGTTGCCTGCCCTTCCGTATCAGGAGATGCGGTTGGCTGCACCCACCTAGTTCACCTTGGCAAATGATATGGGATCCTAGGAGGCAATCAGCTGTCATCACCAGTGACAGCCCTCTAAGTAGCTGCTGAATGGGTGACAGTCACTCTCTTCTTTGAATGTCCTCACTCCGGGCTGCCACCATTTCATCCTGAGGAAAGACGTCCAGGGGAATTACACGCTGATCATCAGAAAATACTATGTTCCCCCATTCCACTCTGGGGTCTTCCTAGGTCCCTGCCCAGGGTAGGGAAAAGAGGCCTAGAATTATAGTCCCTGCTCTGGCCCTGACTAGTTGTAGCACCACAGACATGCCTTTTCATCTCCGAGCCTCACTTCCATCATCTGAAAAATGGGGCCGAATGATGCAATAGCGCAAGCACTGTGTACTTCAGAGGATCATTGGAGATTGTTTTAAAAGTTCTTTGTAAATGGAGGGGGAAAAAAGTCACGTCAATGTGAAGCAACAGTGTTGGAGACTTGGTCAAAGACACATAACAAGTCACTTACCAGTGAAATCAAAGGTCTGGTCAATAGGGTGTGCGTGTGTGTGTATGCGTGTGTGTATGTGTATGTTTGTGTGTGTGTGTGTGTGTGTGTGTGTGTGTGTGTGTGTGTGTGTGTTGGACCATACCTGAAAGGCAGGGAGGTTGGGAATGAATGCTTTGCATCTGCTACTTTGAGTTTGAGTCGGTTCTCCCCAGGAATGCAGGTCATAGAGGGGTTAGTGAGCTCAGGCATAAGGTGGTGACTGCAAAGCCTTCCCCTGAACAAGCCCACTTCCAGATGTGGCCCTGCGGATATAGGAGTCATTCCCTTGCTTGAGGGATCTGATCTCTTGGGTACTGGGTTGACTCACTAGTGGGCTGATCAATTGAGTTATTCCTTTGGGCTGTGGCATCAATGACTGCTGGCAAGCTCTAATGGCTCTTTGGAAATTCATAGTCATCCTCTCTCTAACCCTCCTTCAACTAAGAACAGGAAAGAGAGACACAAGAAGCACAAGAGGCAGGGGTATGTTAGAACCAGTTCCAAAAGACTCCTGAGAGTTGATTGTTAAATTTTCAATGTCAGCATTTACACCTGGGAAATCCACAAAGACTATGAATGAGGACTTGATTTATTGTTCTGCTTATTGTCTTGACTTTAAAAAGCGATGGAGAAAATATTAATGCAGATTAAATTTACAATGTACCATTTGTACTTTTTTTGGTGAGAGGAGGAGAGCTGGTGGTTAAACATTTACCAGCACACCCCTAGACAGACACAACATGGCTCCCTCAGGGACAGAGCATGAAGAAGCCCTTTCACTGTTAGGTGGCCCACAATTCTTGACTACTTAGATGTGGTGGAAGAGAGTTTGACCTGTCAGATTAGTGTCTTTGGTATGTGTCTTTTAGTTCCAGCTGGGCAGCACTTCAAAAGGCTTTTCTTCACCACAGAGTAAACAACAGGGAAGAATCACAGGATACCTGGGAATGCTAACACAGAAAAAGGCAGAGTCCTTCATTCTCCAACCTCACCTACTTCTGGAAAGCAGCTTCGAGAACATCCCTCAAAAGTGGTCAGCCAACAGAACCGTGCTCCCGCCCACGTGCTCCCAGAACAGGCCTTCATTGGCCAGTCTTTCCCTTATGTCTCCTCTTAAAAACCGTTCTTATCTTTGGACCACTTTTCTGTTGGGGAAAGTCCCTTGCCATTTTAAGAAAAATTTGCCATCAAGTCTTGTCCTGTGTAACCTATTTATACTTCATAGAAAGTAGGCATGTCTAATATATGCAATGTAAAGAATAATCCAGAAAATTCCCCAAACTTAGTGGAAATAGAAGGTGTACTGAATAGAATGTTAGACTCAGAGTCAAGCTCAAATCCTGTCTTAGTCATGTACCAGCTGTGTGACCCTGAGCCAGTCACTGAACTCCCTGGTCACAGTTTTTTCATCTGTAAAATGATAATAATTAATAATAACACCTAATCTCACACGATTGCTGAGAGGATGAAATGAGGTTATGACATAAAGCTCTTTGCAAACCCAGAAGCACAAAGTAAGTGTTAGTTTTTATTATTATATCATAGAAACCCCACAGCATCTTCAGTTCTCCCCTGTGCATGTGTACACTCAGCCTGACTGCCATTGTTCTCAAGTTCCCAAGTCTCATGGTTCACTGGGTATATCTGTGTCTTAAGGTGACCTGGGAAAAAGCTGTCCTGGGATGACTGGTATTTGTGTGGAGAATGGAATCTGGTTTTAAAGCTGCCCGAAACCAGGTTATCAACTCTCCCCACACCCAGGTTCACCCCACCCAAATGGAAATATCAATTCTTACTCTCTGATTCTTATCCTGTTCTTATCCTTATGCTAGAGGAAACTAGGCAGCACAGTGGCTAGAGTGCTAAGCTTGGAGTCAGGAAGAGCTGAGTTCAAATGCCACCTCAGATACTTATTAGCTGTGTGACCCTGGGTAAATCACTTGACCTCTGTCAGCCCCAGTTTCCTCAACTGTAAAATGAGAATGATAATATCTCCTGCCATCCAAATCTTAATGCTCTATGTTATTATGGATTTCTCTTCTGTTGTTCCATTTCTGTACCATTTGGCTGTTTCTCTCCTAGTCAGGGCCAACCCTACACACAGGTTGATTGGTCTTATTATTTGAGGGGAGATACAAGGCCTCTCCTACCCTAAATTTCCCCTGGTTGGCCTAATAGTATATTTTTCTTGCTGTTGCTCAGTTGTGTTTGACTATTCGTGACCCCATCTTGGGTTTTCTTGGCAAAGATAATGGAGGGGTTTGCCATTTCCTTCTCCAGCTCATTTTACAGATGAGGAAATCAAAAGTGACTTGCCCAGGGTCACACAGCTAGTAAGTGTCTGAGGCCAGATTTGAACTCAGGAAAATAAGTTTCCTAACTCCAAGACTATCCACTGCACTATGTAGCTACCCCTCTTTTCTGACCTCAAATTCTCATCATTAACCAATCAATGAATTAATCAATGAACAATTATTAAATAAGTATTAGGTACCAGGCATTGTGCTTGGCACAGATGATAAAAATATAAAAGTGAGACAACCCTCACCTTCATGGAATTTATATTCTACTTACAATCATTGTTCAGGGTAAGAGCAAAAATGAAGGGGCGTTGTCTCTAGAAGGCTGTTGTTAAAACGTAGAAATTACTTGGGAGAGGAGGAGAGAGGCCAGTAAGGAAGGAATCTTCTCCATTACTTTTCTCTCAATAGCTCTGACTAATGTGTCATATTAGCCAATTGTATTATTTGCTTTGTTGTTTTTTTTTTTTGAGGGGGGAAGGCAGGGCAATTGGGGTTAAGTGACTTGCTCAAAGTCACACAGCTAGTAAATGTGTCAAATGTCTGAGGCTGGATTTGAACTCAAGTCCTCCTGACTCCAGGGCCAGTGCTCTTCTCACTGTGTCACCTAGCGGCCCCTATATTATTTACTTTGGAAGGCACAGAAGTATGGAATCAAGGGATACCAGTTCAAATCTCAAATCCACTTTCTTCCTGTATGACCCTTGGGCAAATCATTGCACTTTTCTGGGTCCATTCCTTCATCTGTAAAATGAAGGCAATTGGACCAGATGATCTCTAAGGTCATCGCTGGTTCTGACCAGATGAACCCAAAGGTTTTGGAGATACTCTTAAGGGAAAGAAGTAGCAGGAAGAAGGAGGTGGGGCGGGAGGAGTGGGAGGAGAAGACATGGATTGAATGAAGCCTTCCAGAGCCTAGAAGAGGAGTCGAGTGCTGAAAACAGACTCTGCCTAATTCACAATTCGGTCTTTCTGGAAACAGGTTCAACAGACAAGATTCCCTGTGACTTAGTACCAGGCAAAGTACACTATGCATGTTCTAAAGACTGGTCCCTTATTGGCCAGTCACTCCATTATATTTAGGCTAATTTGACTTACTTGTTTATTTGCCAACCAGGGCTTCTTTTCAACTTTGGGAGAAAAGTTGCCTACCATAGGCATTATGTAATGACAAAAGGATGCTTGTTCAATTGGACTGAAGATGGGAAAGAGCTTGGAAATCTGGAAGGAAGGGGTCCTCCTGGAATACCTGTTTGGGTTTTTTCAGAGGAAGCTCAAGACGTTTGTGGAGAAGACCTAGTGCAGGGGTGGGGAACATGTGGCCTTAAAGCCATGTGTGGCCTTCTAGGTCCTTAAGTGAAACCTTTTTGGATTCAGTCAAAAGGTTGCACTCAAGGACCTAGAAGGCCACATGTGGCCTTACAGCCATGGATTTGGTCAAAGGGCTGCACTTAAGGACCTAGAAGGCCACCTGTAGCCTTAAAGCCACAGATTCCCCATCCCTAACCTAGTGATTGAATTGCAGTTGAGAAGAGTCAGAGATATCTGGGGTCAGGGATATTTGGAAAACTTCCTTAATGATGCCATCCTCACCTCGTCACTACTGGGCTTAACCCATGACTTGAAGAGAATGCAAATCTTCTTATTATCTGTTTTTTTCCTCTGGAAATAAAATATGCTGAATGTTCAACATACTTACATGGTCAAGAGAAAGTAGGGAAGGCTCCCAGCATGTTGGGTAGGCCTGCCGTGCTAAGGCTGTGGGAAGATGTGGACAGGAGTTGTACCAGATAGGATGGATTGTGAGCTCCATGGGCGGAAGGAATTGGACGTGCACGTTGGTGAGCTCATGAGCTATTTTAGGTGTTCAAGGTATCTATATAAAAGAGGATTGTGTAACATGATCTTTATGTGTTCCCATGTTGTCACACCTTTCAGAGGGTGGAGTGCTCATCTGGGCACCCTGCTTTGGATAATGCCTAACCTGGTGTTTTGTAACTCTCCCAAGAGCTTGTTAGGTACTGCTGTGTGTATGTAGCTCAGGGGTCTCATAGCCTCTGAATCTTCACAGATTCAGGTCCAAATTCACTAAAGATAATTTACCTATCTTGGTCCCACCCAGTTTGGAAACTGGGAACTCCTGAGGTTTATTCATTGACTCACTTTGTTTACAGACCCAGGAAAGGAACAGCACTGAAACAGTCATCACTGAATCTGGACAGAAATAAATAGAAAGATAGAACAGTCAACACCAGCACATATTTCTGCATCAGTACAGTGCCTCTACTTCCCTCCAGAGTAGGTTGGGATATCCCTTAAGATTCATGGCTCTGGCAGAAGAAGGCATGGGTTCAATCCCTCTGTAGCTGGAGTATACTCCTAGGTAGTCCCAGAGATGAGGAAGACTCCGCTGAAGGGCTCTTTGTTCCTAGTATCACCTCCGCAAGCATGATTGCAATCCTCTCTCCATGGGCTCATGGTTACACTGTCTTCATTCTAGACCTGACTTGGCTTACTTAAGACCCTCTATTGTAGCTCATTGTCCATTCTGGGTTTCTGATTCAGCTCCAGAAAAACCTTTGCTACTATTGGTATAGCCACAAATTTGGCCTAAATGTTCATTACTCCTCCATCGTCTTCTTGAGGGGAATAAAGAGGACTCTCCCTCCAATCTTCTGTGCCCCTTACCCATGAGCAGCTGGGCAAAGGAAGGAGGTGAGAGCTCTGCTCAGGCCAACTCTGAACTCTGAGAAGCTGCTGGTTACATATTGGTCATAGCTACCTCTACTGGTAGCTGACTAGACCACAAGTTCCTTGGGGGCAGGGATTGTGTCTCATCTAAAGGCTGCACCTCCTCTAGCACTGTAGGTGCCTCATAAACCATGTTGATCAGTAGATTAAAATAATATGTGATATTCTTGAGAGTAAAAGCAAATTCGATAGAATTATGTTTTGCATCATTTCGCATGTATAAATGGTGTTACATTTCTTCCCTTCACAATGGGTGGAGGAGCATGAGGGAGAGAATTTGGAACCCAATTTTAAAAAAATGAATGATAAAATAAATTGTACATTAAAAAAAGAAAAAGTGAATTTGTTTTTGCTTTTGTATTCCCACCACCTAGCACAGTGGGTGGCACACAGTAACCGTTGTGTGAATGGAATTGGATAGACTGTGGGTGCTCGATAACCCTTGCCAAATTGAATCACTATCTAAGGATAACGAAATGACACTCTCCTCTTCCTACACTGTCCCTAAACTAGTCTCACTATGTTCATCTTCAGAGGTTTGCTGATTTTTCGCAAGGTCAACATGTCTGCAGCTGCCTGCAGCTAACACCACCCATACTCATTTCCTGACCTTGGAAGCTACAAAAGGTTCCCACCGAGTGGCTGCATGTTTAACCCTTTGAAGGCTGCAGACAAGTAGGTACAAATCCCCTGCAGGGTCCGATGGTTGTTTTCTTTGTAGGTCTTCCCCGGGGGCCACAGTTATGAGTAGTTCTTTTAGGTGCCTACAGTGGGTGGCAAGACATGCCCATGAGGGAGTAGAAAGCAACTGGGCTTTGAATGACAGAACAATAGCAAAAACAGTGATAATAAAGCTTTACACAGTGCTTTAAGGTTTGCAGAGCATAATCCAGATTTGATCTCCTCGGAGCCTCACAACCTTTGAGGTAGGTGCTATCATTTTGCCCCTTTTAAAGAAACTGAGGCTGAAAGAATTTAATTGATTTGCCCAGGACCATATTCCTATTAATTATCTGAGGCAGGATTGGAACTCAAGTCTTTCTATTTCCAAATCCGACAGGCTATATTCACTCTCCACCACTTAGCTGCCTTTAGCTAACATTTCTATAGTGTCTTAAGGATTCTTCACAAAGCATGTTACATATAATTTATATGTATACATCATATAAAATGCATACATACATATATGTATATGTGTGTACACACACACACACACACATATATATAAATTTCACTTGATCCTTACACCAATCTAGTTAAGCAGGAGGTATTCCTACTCTCGATCTTAAAGATGAGCTGTGATTTAATCCAAGAAATCCAAGAAAAGGAGAAAATGACACCTTACGCTTACATAGCCCTTTAAAAATACTCTACATATATTATCTCATTTGGGTCTAGGTATTATTGCCTCTTTTTTACAGAGGAGGAAACAGACTCAGGGAGACTTGTATGACTGGCCCGTGACCTTGCATCTAAGAAGAGGTAGATTTCAACCCAAGTCTGCCTCAATCTAAATCTACCGCTTTATGTTGCCACTAGGAAATCTAGAAGTACACTGAATAATGATAATGATGATAGCGGCCAGCAATGACACTGCACATAAAGGTGTACAAAGTGCCATACATACGTTACCTCATTTGATCTCCACAATGACTCTATGAGGGAGACATTATTTTTATCATCATTTTACAGACAAAGTAACTGAGGCTGAGAGAAACTCTGGGGACACACCTGGAGTAGATGTCTAAAGCAGCGTTGGAATTCAGGTCTTCCTGACTTTGGGTCCAACACACTTAACCTACTGCACAGACTTGCTGCCTCTAGAATCAGAAGGGCCTAATGAACTCAGGACTAAAAACACACATCGGCCCTCTTGGAATATTCCTGTTACCCCAGTGACAGAAAGAGCCTTAGCTGGCATAACAAGCTAAGTTAGCGTCAGTGTGGGCATGAAGTTTTTGAGGCAAACAAACACAGGGTTGCATTTCCACTCTGGCAGGGAAATTTGCAGGGCCCCAAACTGAAGTTGAGAACCAAGAGGCAAGCCTCATCAGCCACTGGCCTGCAGGAGCTTGTTCCTGCCCTCCCTGGTGAGTGGGTAGATAGGGAGGGAAGGAGGAAGAGGGAAAGAACAGAAGAGAACGTTTCAGACCCTTCCTTCCCTGACTCAGTAGTGCGCTCAACACCACTGGTGAATCAGTGAACCGAGTACTCTTCACCTTCCAGAGGAGTACAGCCAGTTCTTGGTGACGGAGGATCACCTTCTCCCACCCCACCACCCCTTTCCCGGTATCCAAAGAACTGGAAGCCTTGATTAAGAGCACTTGGTTCCTACACTTTGATGAGAAAGACACTAAGGGTTGAGTAAATCAGCTAATATCAGGGTGTTTTGTAGAAGTCAAAGTCAATAAGCATTTTTAAAGCTCTTACTATGGGTGAGGCACCATGCTAAGTGCCGGGGATACAAAGAAAGGCAAAGTCCCTGCCCTCAAGGAGCTTACAGTCTAATGGGAAGAGAAAAGGTGAAAACAGCTATGGACAAAAAGGATATATGAAGGAGGTTATATCACAGGGAAGGCACTAGCATTAGGTGGGATGGGAAAGACTTCTCTCAGATGGAGAGACCTTAGCTGATATCTGAAGGAAGCCAAGGAAGAGGGCTAGAAGAGGATTCCAGGCATGTCAATGGGAGACAATGTGATGTAGTAGAAATTATCCCGGATTTGGGTCAGAGATCTTTAGTTCAAATCCTGGCTTAACCCTTATGTTGTTATTGTTGTTGGGTCACTTCAGTGATGTCCGACTCTTTGTGACCCTATCTGAGGTGGTTTGCCATTCTCTTTTCTGGCTCATTTAACAGATGAGGAAATTGAAGGGTCACACAGGGTCACACAGGTAGTAAGTATATAAGGCTGGATTTGAACATATGAAGATGATTTTGTCTGACTCCAGGCCCAGCACGTAGTTGTGCCACCTAGCCAGCTGCCTTCTACCCCTTATATGTTGGTATATAAAAATCTGGCCTTAGACATTTACTAGCTATGTGACTCTGGGCAAATCACTTAACCCTGTTTGCCTCAGTTTCCTCATCTGTCAAATGAGCTGGAGAAGGAAATGGCAAGTCAATCCAGTGTCTTTGCCAAGAGAACCCCAAATGGTCAGAAAGAGTCAGACATGACTGAAAAACAACTGAACCATTACTTATGCTAAGTCACTTAACCTTATTTTTTAAATGGGTGTTGGACTAGACCACCTTTGAAGTCCTTTCTAGCCCTACATTCATGCTTCTATCAGCAAATATTTAGCTCAGTTGTCTGTGTCTTCCACATTTATGGTGATGGACAGCAAATACTGTGCCCATTTTGGAGTGTCACATCTTGGGAAATCCTTTCTAGAGAGGGAGCATTGGAGACCCGACCATATGAAGGTCAGCCAAAGGAAGCTGGGGCCTTTAACCTGGAGAAGAAAAGACTCGGTGGGCAATAAAAATCATAGATTTTGAACTGGAACAGACCTTAGAGCTCATCTTGTCCCACCCCTTCTCCTCACAGATGAGGAAAATGGGAGACCCAGAGCAGTACTTTTTGGTTTAAGGCACAAGGTGAAAAAGTCCTCCAGTTATATTTGCAATAATGGAACTGAGTTCTCTTTGGGGGCAGTGAGTTCCCCATCACCGGAGGACTTTAAGTGATGGCTGATCAGAGATTCATGCTTATATCTAAGATGGACCAGAAGAGAATAATGAGGTATCTTCTAACCCTGAGATTCTATGGTTTTATGGTAATTGGTGTTCAAAATGATTGCCCTTTGGCGGTGCAGGATCCTGGGATGCCTTCTGAATCATCCAACTAGGATTTAGTTGTATTTTTTTTTTTTTAGTTCTCAAGTCTGTGAATGTGGCTCTTCCTTATATGGTATGTTGTATGTAAGAGCTCTCAACTGATGAGAATATTCGTTTAACTTGAACACTCTGTTCCCCAACCAATTTGGATAAGCAGGCATTTACAGGATCTGTGTGTAGACAGTTGATTTTGTGGCTCATATATGAAAAAAAAAATGAGAGAACAGAAGGAAGTCCAGAAGGAATCACAGACAAACAGGACATATTGTGAGTGCCATTATTATCATGCTGAAAGTTATGTGTTGAATTTATTATATACTTAAAAAGAAAAGCAAGTTCTTCATAATTGAAATTCCCAGTTTCTAGTACAATCTCCTCCTTCTGCTCTACAGTGTCTATGGAAGTGCTTGTTTCATTTGGTATTTGTTAAGTTCAGAATAAAATGAAAGAAAATGTTAAACATACATATATATGTATATGTACTTTGTGTTGCATCCATGGCAAAGATCAGCCCCATATCATCTTCATGCCACTCAGAACCCTTTTGCACTGCCTTCCCCCATGGTCTGTTTTTGTTTGCTCGGGGAATTTTGGAGACTAAACAAAACATGATCAGGACAGATGTATTTTTCTTGACAGGAGGACTCATACCCAGGAATGCTTTTCAGAATAATTACAGTATAACTGAACAGCTGTTTTTGCGGTATCTGGGCCACTCTGTTCTTCCATTATAACTTGGCTCTTTGAGAGCTGAATGCATTATATTCAATACTGAAGTCCTCCCTTCATTCCCATTGTGGTGGTAGTGGTAGTGGTGGAGGTGCGAGTGGGGGCTGGTTCTATGACCCTGGGTGTTTCCAAGGCTATGCCAGTTGAGTGCAAGCTCTGGCAGGTTCTACCAAGCTGGAGAGGCTTCAAGTACGGGCCTGATGAAGGACTGTGTCTGTCATCAGGGGACCAGCCTACTTCAATTTAGACAGGCTCATCACCAGGTTGGCTACAGAGTAATGAAAATTTGGCCACAATAACTCTTGGGGACTGTTTACTAGGTTGTTAGAGTGCTTGGGTTATACATGGGTATGGTAGAGCGAGTAGGGCACTGGGCTTGGAATCAGGAAGATCTGGCTTCCTATCCCAGCTCTGATATTTTACTCATGGTATGAACTGTGAAACCTCTCAAACTCTTTGTGCCTCCATTAAACTCATCTGCAAAATGAAGGGGCCTCTAAAATCCCTTTTACCTCTAATTCTATAGCCCTACAGACTATCTAATACTCTTGCCAATAAAATCATGGATCCCTGAAGCATTGAAGTGGGTGGATGGAGAAACAGACCCAAGAAAAGAGAAAGAGGAAGCAGAAGGGTTGTACTGCCAGTACTCGCATCTCTGAAGAGAGATAATTGAATACAAAGAATAATATAGATGTATATTTGGGTGTTTTCAAAGTTTTAGTGCAGCACTGACTTTTGGGAAACTGTGTGTGTGTGTGTGTGACACTATATTATTTGTTTTGTTGGCTGTTATTTCTCCATGTCTTTTCTTCCAGACTAGAAGCTCTTAATTAGAAATGACTCTCTGTCTTCTCTGTTTTGCAGAGTTCTGCAAAGTAGCCAATCCCTGTGCCAGGCCCCCAGTGAGTGTTCCATAAACATTTACTGGTGATGACATAATGATAATAGATGGAAAAAAAACCAGTTCTCTCTGGGGAAAGCAATGTGGTCACACAAGTCAGGGTAGATGATGGTGCCATGTGGCCTTGGGCCACCAAGGTGACCAAGTGGCAGTGATCTTGTCTAGCAGGGCTTTGGACAAAATGTAATTTTAGCATTCAGGTCTAAGGGAGATATGGCCTCTGCCATCATGAGGAATTTTTGCTCCTAGGGCAATCACCACAAACTATACCCAGGAAAAGCCACATAGAACACACCCTCAAGCTGAGGGTTAGGGTGGGACATGGCCTGGTATAGGGATCCTGGGCTTGGGGAGTAGCAACACCGATCAAGTCAGAGGAGTTCATCCCAACCATCTTGTAGCTCCCTATTTGAATTATTCCTGTCACAGTAGTGAGAAGCAATTTTATTTCTACAGTGGTGAAACATTGAAAGAGCTGTTATCACCCTCTGAATTTGGTGCCCTCTAAAGATGGCACTCTGAGGAAGAGCCCAGATTGCCTCACCCTAGTTACAGCTAAAGCCATATGGCAGACTGGAAACCCCAAACTCTTAGTAGGGCTCCAAGTGCTTCTCTCCTTGTTGGTGAGAGTCTCAGACTGACATTTGTTGCTTTTGCCTCCTGCTAGCTCCATTTCTTGCCAAATTACATATATGCATATATTTTTCTTCTCCCAGTTAGGCCTCCACACCGCACCACACCCACTTCCACTCAGACTGCTCATACTCAGCATAGGAAGGATGTGGGGCCACAATCATTCATTTCTTCAGAAGTATGTGAATTGTAGTCACGTTAATATTAGTGCCTCTGAATACTGAGAGCTGAGAGAATGATTATTTCTTTCTTTTATTAACAACTAATTATTGAATTAGGACCAAGGTTTTTCCCCTTTCCTACTTCCTCATCCAGCAATCAACCAGAGTGGGAAATCTTGGGCAAAGACTCACCCAAGCTAAGATCTAATCAAAGACAGTTAAAGAAATTCTAAATTTAGGCGAATGGGTAGATTCCTGCTCATTATGTTTACTTAGGTCTGGGAAAGTGTCAGACAGGTGATACGGAAATTGTTAAGTCTCTTTGACCAAGACTTGGGTGATCCAAGTTACCTACCCCTAAGACCCTCATGACATTGAGCCCACATCTCATTATATATTCATTCTCTCATTACTTGCTAACTAATCAGAGACAATTACCACCCTCAGGAACACCTACCCTTCCAAGGGCATATAAGCATTGAGTGGGTTCCCCAAGGGGTTTTTGGCATTCTAGAGTGCCACTGACCTCTTTTATTAATAAAATCCTAGCATTATTAATAAAGTGATTAATTACCCAGAAATGATGTCTTGAATTTTTTAAATGTCACAATACAAAGGATGATAATGTTACTTACATACATTGTAAATAGATGCTGTCAGTCCTCCATTAAAGTATATGCTCCCTGAGGGTAGAGACTTGCTTTTTCATCACATCCCCAAGGTTTTGTGCAGTGACTAGTACACAGTAGGCACTCCATAAATGCTTATTGGTTCATTGATTGATTTAAGAAGACTTTATTTCATTGGTAGTGGGTACTTCTTTGAACCCTCACTGCTCAGCACAGAACCTGGCACAAAATAGGCACTTAACAGATGTGTATTGACGGACTCTTACCACCAGGACAGATTATAATCCAGCCATACTTTAGGAAATGGGTTTGTGAATTTATGTGGCCAATCTTCTGGTAATGAATCCCTCTCCGGGGATATAGAATACAGGAGGGAAAGTAACAGGGCCTGTAATGCAGAAGTATTAAACACAGGGCTCCACCTCTGGAGTGCAGCTTGAACCAAATTAAAATGTAACTGGGGAATATTTAATAAAAAAATAACAATACAATAACACATAGATTATGTTAATATGTGGTTTTCTAAGTCAATATGCGGCTAGCAGGGGTCCTCATGTACTTTAGGAGCTACTATTTGATTTTGACGTCACCGGTGTGGTGGAGAGGGCATTGTAGTCAGGAGGACCTGGGTTCAAATCCCACCTCAGACATCTAATTGTTTTGTGACCATGGGCAAGTCACTTAACCTCTATGTGCCTTGTTTTCCTCATCTGCAAAATGGGAGATGAGTTGAACTTGATGGTCTTTAAAGTTCCTTCTAGCATTGATCCTTTGAGCTCTGGATTTGAACTTAGGGAATTTCAAGTCCCATTTCTACCACCTGTTCACTGTGTGACCCTGAGAAAGTCATTTCCTGTCTCCAGAATTGGCTAAAATAAGGGATTGGGCTAGATGACTAACTTAGCCTTGCTCTTGAAGAAGAGACACCTAGTCCAGGGCTAGCTCTAATGGGAAGCCTTTTCAACTCACTAGAGCCTGCCAGTGTTTTATGCTTAGCACACAAGTGCTTAATAAAAATATTTGTTGAATCCCATTGAATTGAATTGTGCTCCCCCGGTCTACCCTTCAGGAGCTCAAAGTCATGTCTACATCAGGCATTTGAAAAGGAGTTCAGTGGTAGTAGTAGTCGGCTTTGGAGTTAATTAAACATTTTACACATAATATTTCTTTTGATCTTCATAGTCCCATTTGACCCTAATAGTCCCAGAGGTAGGTAGTACTCCTGTCCATTTTAGAGATAAAGAAACTGAGCATCAGAGAGATAAAGTGATTTGCCCAGGGTCACATAGCTAGCAAGTGTCTGAGGCAAGATTTGAACCCAGGGTTTCCTGACTCCAAATGCGAAATAGCTTTGTACCCGCTTACCTGGTACTTGTGAGTGCCTGTTGTGACCTGGGGAGGAAGAAAGCTACCATTTCACACTAGGGCACTGCCCCTTTCTCTAAGTCATCCATATGCTGATGAACACCAGACCACTGGACCCAGATGGCTCTGGAGGAGAAAGTGAGGCTGGTGACCTTGCATAGCCCTCCCTCAGTCAAATCAAAGTCAGCTGTAAGTCATGCCATCATTTTCCTGATGTCACAGTCCTCTTCGAAAAGGAAGGACAAACACAACAACAATAAAGTCTGCCGTGTTGTTTCCCTTGCCTTCCTTCCACCTCAATTGCTTTTCACCGTTCCAAAGACAGCAGCATCAAGGGGGACTATTTTCTCTTGGCCCTGCTCCACTTTTTTTGTCTCTGGCTGTCCTGGGCTGCTGCGGGGAAAGGCCGGTAGGCTTCCATTGTACAACCCAATTGGGCACCACTTGAGCAGCCAACTTCTCTTGGCAAGGAAATTAACCCTCATCTCTAGAGAAGCCTCTTACCTTCCTCGTGCCTCTCCTCAGTCTATGTTGCAACTCCACCACCTGCCTCTATCAAAGAGCACCTTGTTTTCCCAACTGAATCAACATCAGCAGCTGGACAGGGAGCACAAGCAGGCCCTACTTCATGGGTGCTCTCCTAGTCTCGGGCCTATTATTCCCCTCGTTTGGAGTTGGGGAGATGTTTGCCTTGTGTGGAGTGATGCTCGTTGCCTCCTGGACACCAGAAGCACAAGGCACGTTAGCTAATTAAACACTGGGTGTGGTTATCCCCGAATAAACATTCTCTGGGCATTGTGAATTCAGATATGCCCCATAGTTTTCTTAAAGGTGTAATTATCTCTTGGAAAACCGCACTCCTTGAAGCTTACCAAAGCCTGCTGGGACTGGGGTGCTCGGGGAAGGTGCATGCATTTTTTTTGAGTCCTGCCCTGTGATTTCATTAGTGCGAGATTATTGTCAGTGTGGGCGGAAATTCCCTTCACCAACCTAGAGAATTACTCAGGGTCCCTGAAAAGTAATGTGGCTTGGCCAGCACCACATGGCCAATTTTTTTGAGAGAAAGGATTTGAAACCAAGTCTTTCTGCCTCTGAGGCCAGGTTTTTGCCCATTTACCTGAGGAGAAATGCAGAGAGAATTTAGATTTTTTTGTTTTGTTTTCATTTAACTCTGTTCCTTTCAGTGCTTGTTCCCATGGAATACTGTAGCTAGTTCTGAGTCTTGGGGTGAAGACTCCAATACCCAGTACCTGAGGAGATGAGACCTCAAACTCTCTTAATATATAGTTATTGTGTAGCTGATAAGTTCACAGCTGTCCCTGGTGTGGTAAACAGTGTGAGAAGAGTAAAATGCTAGATTTAATCTGACAACAAGCCTATGAGACACCTACTGTGTGTGTCAGTTACTGTACTAGGTATAGGGATGAAAATGACAAAAATAAAATGAAACTGTTTCTGCCCTCAAGTAGCTTGTATTCTACTGGAGGTCAACATATGTATGAGTATGAAATACTGAACATAATTCACAAGAAAACCTAAGCTATTTAGTACTAATAATTTGGAGAGTGATGGACAGCTCTTATAAAAGATGGCACCCAGGTGAAAACCTTGAAGGACTTCCCAGAGGTAGAGGTGAGGAGCTTTTACGTAGGTATGAGGAGAAAGCCTGTGCAAAAGCACCAAGGTAAGGGTGGTGGTAGAGTGTTCTGAACAGGGAAGGCTGGCAAACCAGATTGATTGGAGCAGAGAGAGCACCAGGAGGAGTCATGTGAAATCAGCCTGGAATGATTGGCCAGAGCCAAATTGTGAAAGACTTTAAATACCAAAGAAAGATGTTTGTATTCAAGAGATAACAGGGAGTTAGTGGAACTTCTTGAGAAAAGGGGGAGTGAAGATTTGTGCTTTCAGAATATCAGTACCCTGGGATTCTAGTGGTTAGGCATGATTTGAGTGGGGTCACCTCCAGATTAGCTTCATCACACACTTGCTAGCAGTTTGCTTAGAAAACCTTGATGACACACTATCAGGGTGGCCATTGGATGTTCCCTGAGTTTCTTTGAACCTTAGACTCCTCATTGACAAAATGGAGGATGACCTCTCTTTCACAGGATTATTGTGAGAAAAAAGCCCTAAAAATCTTTAAGTGCTCCATAAATAGAAATTATTAATAACATTATTATTGAAAGTCTGTCTCTGATGCCTCCTTGTGGTGTGAAGCAGACCCTGGCCTCTCAAAGGCTCTGCTAGTGGAGCTGTCTCCTATCAAGGCGGAAGAACTTTGAGTACAAGCCCTGTCTCCAATATGCCTATCATCTGTCAACTAAAGACCAGCTTTATTAAATTGTGAATGTCTTAGCACAAGAGGGTTGGCTACCAGGTGAGTTTGTATAAGGCAACTCATCAAGGTTGCCCCCTAAGGTTTGGATGGATTGCAATCGGTATTGATGAAGCTCCCACATTAATGAAAACATAGATCCCTAACATTTGACCTTGGGTACCTGAGGTCATTATGGCCTCCAAAGAAATGAAGCTTTGGAAGACTCCAAGGACAGTGGAGAAGCATGGGGCAGGCATGTAGGATATAATCTCACACATGAAGGACCACAAGAAAAAACAGGCTAGGTCAGTCACACAGTGAAGGTAAGTCATAACTGCACATTCCATTGGTATCCTCCTAATGTCAAAAGGATGAGAAAAAGGCCCCCAGCACAGCAGGTGAATGTTCTGGGGAGAACTGTGGAAGGACATGAATCACAAGAGACTGCCAAGCATGGATGGATTGGGGTTGCATCTTTGTAGGGTGCGCCCACATCAGTGAGATCACAGACACATTGGAGTATTGGCATGTCATTGGTTTTTGTGTCATGGTCTCCTTGGTCTGCTGAAGCTTATGACTGCTTTTCAGAATTACGTTTTTAAATATATAAAATAAAAATATGTAGAATTACAAAACAAGCCAATCATATTGAAATAAAATTATCAACATATATAAAAAACTTTAATGTGTATATAAAACTATATATTCATACTGAAATCTACATATATGGTATTTCTCAACTTTATATATTTGCATATATATGCATATGGTGTCTGTCAACTTTATATATATAAAGCATATATTTACAAATATATGATGCATATATTTACACATAAATATATGCAAATGTCTTTATGTTCCATAAATATTGATATTTAGCTTACATTTTAAATATTTTATTTTAAATATTTAATATAAATATTATATTACAGATTATATCAGAAATAATATTATTTATGGAATATAAATAGAAAAAATAAATATATAAAGTGTATATGTGTTTATATATACTTATAAAATTCATAGACACCAACTTAAGAACCCTTGCATTAGAGACATTTTTGGGTGAAAGCAATGTCTCCAGAAGGTCCATCTTAAAATATACATATTCCCTGGGAAAGGTGTTAAATTAACCTAAGTCTCCAATTACAAACCAATAGACTCTTCAAACTGGAAGGGACCTTAAAAATGATTTCATATAATCCCTTAATTTACAGGTAAAAAAGCAGAGACCCAGAGAACCTAAGGGAATTGTTCAGGGTCATATAGCTTAGCCAGTGAGGGGCAGAGCTGGAACCACATTTCAGGTCTCTTGGTACCAAGGTCTTTTTGCTTTCCAGCACACAGCATTAAGTACCTGCCTGGGAGCAGAGGGTGGGGTACCAAAGGAAGAGGTCTCAGGTCAGGTACATTCTAATGGATTGGAAGAGGTTGGGCATATTGGACCTTGGGCAACTTGGGATGTATGTGTGTTCACAAAGGCAGGAGGACACTGTGTGTATAGGTAGGTAGATGATCAATGGCTGTGTCTGTGTGTATTGGGTTGGGTGGGGTGGGGAGGGTTAGAGGCAATGGTAGAAGGAATCTGGAATTAGCTTCTCTTGCTTCCCAGTTTTGCCCCTAATCGGCCCTGCCATTGGGCTGGCAGCCCTCACTGGGCTGGGCCACCTCGGCCAGAGTGGCATGAGTCTGCTCTCCATTTTTCTGAGGCTCTTCCATCCTAGCAGCGGCAGCAGCAGCCTTGGGCTGCCAGTTATTTTCTTGTTTGTTTTCCTGGAATGCCAGGGCCAGGAGAGTGCCAGGCGGGCCTGTGCTGGTGCTGAAGCACCTGTGGGAGAGGAATTTCCTCAGGGGCACGAAATCCTCATTAATGGCTGACAGACAGCTCTGGGAAAGCTTGAAAGGTGGCACCCAGGCTGGCTTGCCAGTGTGCTTGGCAGGCCGCTTCCCTCCAGGTAGCTCTTCTCTCTGTCCTTCTTCACATTTCTCCTCTTTGGCCTGGGCCCCTCACCCCTGTGGATCCTCTCCCCTTCCATCCTACATTGATACAGGGCATTTGCTCAGATGGGAGTGAGGCAGAAACCCACAAGCCAGCATCTGGATGCTTGTAGGTCTCTCTGGCTGTGCCAGTGGAAAAAGCGTTGGATTGGGAATCAGAAACCCTGGGTCTCACCTCCCTATGTCACCTCGGGCAAGAGGTAAAGCTTCTCTGGGCCTTGGCTGCCTCATGAGATGGTGAGTGGGGAGGACCAGGGAAAGGATGAGAAGAGAGTGTTTGGACAAGAGGCTGCATGTAGAGGGAGCCAAATCTGGACTCAGAGAACTGGCTTCCCATCCTGGCTCTGACACTCACTGTTTGGGGTGACCACGAATAAGTTATTTACTCTCAAAGCCTCAATTTCCTCATTTATTTGTTGTTGTTCAGTCGTTTCAGTCGTGTCTGACTCTCATGACCCCATCTGGATTTTCTTGGCAAAGGCACTTGTCATTTCCTTCTTTAGCTCATTTTACAGGTGAAAAAACTGAGGCAAATAGGGTTAAGTGACTTTCTCACGGTCACATAGCTAGCAAGTGTCTGAGGCCAGATTTGAATCAAGAAGATGAGTGCTCTATCCTCTGTGCCATCTAGCTGCCCCCTTCCTCATTTATAAAAGTAAGATAATAACACCGGTTCCACCTACCTCAAAGGATAGGTTCCAGGAGAGCGCTTTGGGAGCCTTAAAATACTATTGAAATGTGAGCATGAGTGCCACCAGAGGTGGGTGTGCTAACAGCCAAAGTGATACCCCCAAAGTAGCAGCAAAGAAATCAATGTTGATCAACAAGCATTTTAAAACCACTTTGTGGCGAGCAGTGCTTAGTGCTGGGGATAGAAAGAAAAAGCCCCAAATAGACTGGGACTCCAAGGGGCTTATTTTTTAATGAGGGACAACACATCAACATATAGATATATCCATCCATCCATCCATCCATCCATCCATCCATCTACCCATCCATCTATCCATCTGTCTATCTGCCTATCCATCCATCTATCTATCCATCTATCTATCTATCTATCTATCTATCTATCTATCTATCTATCTATCTATCTATCTATCTATCTATCTATCTATCTATCTATTATGTCTATCCATCTATCATATCTATCTATCTACCTGCCTATCTCTCTCTCTCTCTCTCTCTCTCTCTCTCTCTCTCTCTCTCTCTCTCTCTCTCTCTCTTCCCCTCACACAAGATACATACAAAGCAGATACAAAGTAAACTTACTTAGAGAATAAATATATTGCCCAACCTTGAGTGCAGGGGACTACTGATGAAGAAAGTGACCCACCTCCTGACATGGAGGTGATTGACTCAGGGTGCAGACTAAGACATATTTTAGGGGCATGGTCAATGAAGAAATTTGTTTTGCTTACCTGGGCATATTTGTTACAATGGGGATACTCCACCCTGACCCAACATAACCTTAGAGGGGGGAATATGTTCACAGCTGGAAAAATGCCTCATGTAGGAAGTGGAGCTTAAACAGAAGCTTGAAGGAAGGTGGGGGCTCTAGGAGGTGGAGGGGAGAATGCAGAGCATTCCAGGCATAGGAAAAGGCCAGCACAGAACTCTTAGAACTGGGAAGAGGAATGGCTTGTGACAACAGTCCTATGGAGCTGGGCAGGAGAGTGTGTGGAGGGGAGTAATATACAATAAAACTAGGAAGGTAGGTTATAGAAAGGTTTTAAAGAGCTTTAAATACCAACTAAAGGAGTTTCTATTTGATCTGGAAGTACTAGAAAGCCACTGGAATTAACTGAGTGGGAAGGGTATACGTGACATGAGCAGACATGTACTTTAGGAAAATCACCTTGGCAGTTGTGGAAGATGAATTAGTGGGGGGAGAGACATGATGCATGAAGGACTATTAGGAGAGTTCTATAGTAGTTCAAGCAAGAGGACCTGACCTAGGGTGGTAGCCATGTGAGAAGAAAGAAAGGGATGTGTATGAGAGATGTGATGAAATAAGGAATGCCAAGATTTGACAGATCTTTGGATCTATGGGGTAACTGAGAGTGAGGAATAGTGGATGTTGCCAAGGCTATGAACCCATGTGACTGGAAGGATGGGGGTATGCTTGATAGTAATAGGGAAATTCAGAAAAGTGGGTATGGGGTGGGCAGAACCAAGATGGTGGAGAATCGGCAGGGATTCACCTGAGCTCTCCCAAATTCCCTGCCAAACAACTTTAAACTTCCTCGGAACAAATTCTGGAGTGGCAAAAACTACAAAAGGATGGGATGAAACAATTTTCCAGCCCAAGTCAACTTAGAAAATTGGCAGGAAAGGTCCATTACACCAGGGTGAGAGTGGATCACAGTCCAAAAAAGCCATGCCGCAGCAAACCAGGAACAGGCTTTGAGGGCAATTAAAACAAACAGCAGCAGTAGCTGCTTCCAGAGCTCTCAGCCCATGGATGGTAAGCGGGTCAGACAACTGGTCAGAAGGAGATTACAGGGGTCCTTTTGCTGGCACTGGGGACAGGACTCTATTGCATTGCCCATATGTGCATCCTGGTCTCAGTCCTGGGTTGCAGTCTCAGGGTGAGGAGGAGGACTAGCACACCAGAGCTTGCAGCCACAGGGGAATAGGGACTCTGCTCATAGCTTCAGGGCATAAAAGAGTACTTGCAGTCACTCATGAACCAGAGCACAGGACAAGAGAGTGCTAGATACACCTCTCCTTAGATCATACTACCTTAGAAGAGCTAAAAGCTCACAGACCTCCAGAACTATCTCTGAAAACAGCTATACAAAAAACCTGAAGTTTGGGACAGTGGCCCCTCCACCCTGGGAGCAGAACCCAACTTTAACATAAAGTTAAAAGTCAAGAAATAGACTTGGAAAATGAGTAAACAACAAAAAGAGATCGTGACTATAGAAAATTACTATGGTGACAAAGAAGATCAAAACACAATTTCAGAAGGAGACAACAAGTCAAAACTGCTATATACAAAGCCTCAATCAAAAATGTGACTTAGTATCAGGCTCAAAAAGAATTCCTAGATGAGCTCAAAAAGGATTTTAAAAATCATATAAGAGAGGTAGAGGAAAAATTGGGAAAAGAAATGATGATGATGCAAGAAAATCATGAAAAGAGTCAACAGCTTGGTAAAAGAGGCACAAAAAATATTGAAGAAAATAACACTTAAAAAAACCAGAATAGGCCACTTGGTAAAAGAGACACAATAATCCAATGAAGAAAAGAACGCCTTAAAAAGTAGAATTGGCCAAATGGAAAAGAAGGTACAAAAGTTTACTGAAGAAAATAATTCCTTAGAAATTAAAATGGGGCAAGCAGAAGCTAATGACTCCATGAGACATCAAGAAGCAATACAACAAAATCAAAAGAATGAAAAAATAGAAGAAAATGTGAAATCTCTTTTTGGAAAAACACCTGGTCTGGAAAATAGATCAAGGAGAGATAATTTAAGAATTATTGGACTACCTGAAAGCCATGATAAAAAAAAAAAAAAGTCTAGATATCATCTTTCAAGAAATCATAAAGGAAAACTATCCTGATATCCTAGAATCAGAGGGTAAAATAGAAACTGAAAGAATCCACTAATCACCTCCTGAAAGAGATCCCAAATATTGTATATGAATATATATATATATATATACACATATATATACAGCCAAATTCCAGAGCTTTCAGATCAAGGAGAAAATATTGCAAATGGCCAGAAAGAAAAAAAAACAATTCAGGTATTGTGGCACCCTAGTCAGGATAACACAAGATTTAGCAGTTTATACATTAAAGGACAAGAGGGCTTGGAATATGATATTCTGGAAGGCAAAAGAGTTAGAATTACAAACAAGAATTACCTACCCAGCAAAACTAAGTATAATCCTTCCTGGGAAAAAATATATATTCAATGAAATAGAAGACTTTTCAGCATTCCTGAAGAAAAGACCAGAGCTGAATAGAAAATTTGACTTTCAAACACAAGACTTGAGAGAATATAAACAGGAAAGAGAAATCATAAGGAATTCAATAAGGTTAAACTGTTTACATTTCTACATGGGAAGACAATACTTGTAACTCTTAACAACTTTCTTATTATTAGGGCAGTTAGAAAGAGTGTACATAGATGGAAAACATGAGTATGAGTTGAATATTATGGGATGATTACCCAAAAATAAAAAAATTAAGGGGTAAGAAGGAAGAATGCACTGGGAGAAGGGGAAGGAGAGAGGTAGAATAAAAGAGGCGTGAAAGAGCTTTAACAATGCAGGAGAGGTTGGGGGGAATGAGCAGAGAGAGCACTTGAACCTTCCTGTCATCCAAATTTGCTCAAAGATGGAGTAACATACACACTCAGCTGGATATAGAAATCTATCTTACCCTACAAAAAAGTAGGAGAGGAAGGGGATAAAAAAGGGAGGAGGACTGACAGAAAGAGAGCAGATTGGAGTAGGTTGTGGTTAGAAGTAAAACACGTTTGAGGAAGGGCAGAGTAAAAGGAGAGAAAGTAGAATAAACAAGGGGGGGAAATAGTATAGAGGGAAATAGCAATCATAATTGAAAGAAAAATTATAGCAAGTTTCTCTGATAAAGGCCTCATTCTCAAATATATAGAGAACTAAGTTAAGTTTATAAAAATAAGAGCCATTCTCCAATTGATAAATGGTCAAAGAATATGAACAGTTTTCAGATGAAGTAATCAAAACTATGTATAGTCATAAAAAATTCTCCAAATCACTATTGATTAGAGAAAGGCAAATTGAAACAACTGAGATACCACTTCACACCTATCAGATTAGCTAATGCGACAGAAAAGGAAAATGACAAATGTTGGAGGGGATGTGGGAAAATTGAGACACTAATGCACTGTTGGTGGAATTGTGAACTGATTCAACCATTCTGTAGAGCAATTTGGAACTATGCCCAAAGGCATACCCTATACCTAGGCATACCCTTCCTCCAGGCAATGTCACTGCTACGTTTGTACCCCAAAGAGATTTTAAAAAAACAGAAAGGAAAAGAATACATACATACATACATACATACATATGCGTGTGTGTGTGTGTGTTTGTGTGTGTGTGTGTGTGTGTATCAGCTCTTTTAGTGGTGGCAAAGAATTGGAAATTGAGGGGATGCCCATCAATTGAGGAACAGCTGAACAAGTTGTGGCACATGATTGTGATGGAATTCTATTGTGTTATAAGAAATGATGAGCAGGATGCTCTCAGAAAAACCTGCAAAAGACTTATACGAATTAATGCAAAGCGAAATGAGCAAAACCAGGGGAATATGTCATATGCCCTCTGACCCTGAAGAAGCATATATATATATATATGCTTGTAGGTTAGCATTTTGCTTTGGGGCTCACTCATTGAAAGAGTGTTCCTGTGATTTCACCAGATGAGACTCTGGGTAGCCATTAAGAGCCCCCTGGCTTTGAAAGCCCAGATGTTGGTGCCTCTCTCTCTGGTAACTATGTATGTATTGCTATGGTCAGACAGAAGCCTGTCTGTCGATTTGTGCTATTTTGCTTTCTTTATAATTTCTGCTTGTATTCTCTCTGAAGTCCAGGGTGCTGGCTTTCCCCCCTGAATTAAATGAATGATATATGTATGTTTAATTAGAGTAAGATTGTTAAACCCTTAAAGTTGCTTTCCTTAGAAAAGTAGATCACAGAACCTGCGCTAGGGAGCCAAGATGGCGGCTGGGAAGCAGTGACTGGCGTGAGCTCCCCACCAAGTCCCTCCAAAAACCCATTAAAAATGGCTCTGAACCAATTCTAGAGCTGCAGAACCCACAAAGTGGCAGAGGGAAGCAGGGCTCCAGCCCAGGACAGCCTGGATGGTCTCTGGGTAAGGTCTGTCCCACATGGAGCTCCCAGCCCCCAGCTGAGGGGAGCGGAGCTGAGCCCAGCACGCACGGCCTGAACAGACCAGACACGGACCTACCAGACCAGGAGATGAGCGGAGAGTGCCCTAACATGCTGAATTACTGAGCTGTGGCATCTACCAGACCTCTCAATGCACAAAGAGCAAAGACATCAGAGAAGGTTAGTGGGAAAAACTGCGGAACTGAGTTTGCGGTTCGGCCACTGCCCCTGGGGCAGTGGAGGTGGGGCAGCTTTAGAACTAGGGCTGCAGTTGCTTCTGGCCCCAGGCTCACCTGGTGGGAGGAATTAAGTGGCTGATCAGAGCAGGAGTGAAAAGCCTGCTGAAGATTTAAGCCCAGTCCTGGTAGGGGGTTCTTGGGGAAGGAGGAGTGCTGGTGAGGCAGTGCATCCGCCCAAGCATGGAACAT
>CM053623.1:326232130-326256828 GCA_028646595.1 Phalanger gymnotis | reverse complement strand
CCATACAGAGCTAGCTAGGTTCAAACAATACAACAAGGTTTTCTCCCAGTTCCTACAGAGGTATCACAGGTTCTCTTTGAACAAATGAATAAAGAAGTTTGTGGAACTGGTTTCATTGTGCACTCAGTGGCAAAAAAAAAAAAAAAAAAGAAACACTGGACTCAGTCAGAAGACTTGGGCTTGAGTCATTTACTTGTCACATGACCATCAGCCCCAGTTTCCTCATCTGTAAAATGGGAATAGTGCTATTTCTACTTCCCTCATTGGGTTGTTGTGAGGAAAGTTCTGCATAAATTTGTAACATGTTCTATAAATATTAATTTTTATAATAATTATTATTAGTGTCTGCTCTGATGCTTCAGAAGGCAAATTCCTTGAAGGAAGAAAACAAACATTCTCTTCTTTATAGTACCTAAAAGCATTTTTGCTCATGATATTGAAACACGACAACTGAACCTCTATGACTTGAGTATCATGGCAGTAGCAGAAAGAACACCAGATTTAGTGTCAGAGATCCTGGGTTTGAATCCCCTCTCTGCTACTCACTACCTTGAGGAAGCCCCTTTGATCTCTCTGTGTCTCCATTTTCTCATCTATAAAAGATGATCTCCAAAGTCCTTTCCAGTTCTAAGTCAGTGGAGTTGAATCAAAAGGCCCCATGCTCCTGTGCCGAAGATGGTCAATCCATCGATCAGTCAACAAGTCTTCATTAGACGCCACTCTGTTCCAGGTTCTGTGCTAAGTACTGGGGCTACAAAACCCAAAATGAAACAATTGCTGTGCTTAAGGAGCTTACATTCTGGTGGAGAAGACCACAGATACATATATAGCCATGTGCAAAAAAGATACAAGAGGATTTTGTAGGGAAAGCACCAATAAGAGGGGGAAGGTCAGGAAAACCTGATGGAACTAAGTAGAGCGGAAAACACTTACTAAATGCTTGCTCTAGGTGCTTGATGCTGGGTATACAAATAGAAAAGCATACCAATCTCTACTATCAAGGAGCTAACATTCTAATTAAGAGGGACAAGACATAAATTTATTCATTCATGGCAGATAGAAAGACCAGGTCGTACTTAGGGTCTAGCAGGCAACGCAGCAAGGTAGATGATAAAGACCCTTGATCCTTGGGAAGCAATGGCAGAGGAGATAGTCCCTGAGCAATGACTGCTGGGAAGGGGTAAGTGGACTCCAATGGAGTGGGGTTCTGGCAGAAATGGAGATACCCGGTGGGATCAGCATCCAGCTAAGAGTCGGCATCCATCCATCATTTGGTAGGAACTGGACAATGGAGACTGGAACAGGGAAGCTTCCTTACTCCTATTGTTTAGCAGGCTCTATGGAGAAGGGACAAGGGTGGAAGGTGGAAGAATTGAAGGAGACTTGGAGATTCTAAGATGCAGAGATGAGGAGGGGTATATTCCAAACATGAGAGATGCTGTCATGTAGGAGGAACAATAAAGTGAGTCAATGGAAGGAATGTGTAATAAGACTGGAATCTAAAGACCTGTAAATGCCAAAAGAGTTTGCATTTGATCCTAGAGGTAACAGGGAGCCACCAGAGTTGATTGAGCAGGAGAGTAACGTGGTCAGACACACAATTTAGGAAAGTCACATTGGCAGCTGTATGGAGGATGGCTTGGAACGGGGAAAGACAAAGCAGAGTTAGGATGCTATTTCAATAGTCTAGGCAGCAGGTGATGGGGGTTTGAATGTTAAATGGACTGTGTGAGTAGAGAGAAAGGAGTAAATATGGGAGACATAATGGATGTTGAAATGATAGGATCTGTCAATTTATTAGATATGATGAGGACACAAAGATTTTTTTACCCACAGAGTATTTATCACCATCAATTTTTTTTTCCCTTCCTGGTTCTTCCAGCCTAGTAGAACACTCACTGTAAAGACAGACAGATTGGCCCTGGATCTTGCGTTTGTTAACCAGGGAGATCCCAAGGAGCACAGGATGGCCAGACCATGTGGCCATCTGCTTCCTGACAAGGCAGGAAGTCTGTTAGGAAAAGGATACAGTTCGGGTGTGTGAAAGACCTGACCTTCTCTCTTAGACCTTAGAGATCCTTCCCAGCTTCCCAAGGAATTTAGCTCTTCTTTGGAACTCATCCAGGGAAACTTACTCTTGACCTTTCCTTTTTGCTAATTTCCAAACTTTTCTGAAGTCTTAACTCTCAACACAGAACCTTTTGTCTTTCTTGGTCCCTGAAAATACTTGGCTTCCTGGGCTGAGAGCTCTGTAGCATGTAGTAGTAGTGGTGGTGGTGGTAGTGGTAGTAGTAGTAGTAGTAGTAGTGGTAGTGGTAGTAGTGGTGGTAGTAGTAGTGGTAGTGGTAGTGGTAGTGAGAGTGGTAGTGGTGGTGGTAGTAGTAGTGGCAGTGGTAGTAGTAGTAGTAGTAGTAGTGGTAGTGGTAGTGGTAGTAGTGGTGGTAGTAGTAGTGGCAGTGGTAGTAGTAGTAGTAATAGTAGTAGTAGTGGTAGTAGTGGTAATGGTAGTGGTAGTGGTATGGTAGTGGTGGTAGTGATGGTAGTAGTAGTGGTTGTGATAGTAGTAGTAGTAGTAGTAGTAGTGGTGGTAGTGGTGGTAGTAGTAGTAGTAGTAGTGGTAACGGTAGTGGTGGTGGTGGTGGTGGTGATGGTAGTAGAAGTAGTGGTAGTAGTAGTAGTAGTAGTAGTAATGGAAAAAGGACAAGAAGAGGAAGAAGAAGAAAAAGAAGGAATAGAAATAGAAATATTTGAAGGGTTGTGAAGCATTTACATACATTGTTTCCTCTGACCCCATAGAAACCTCATTGAATTAGTATCCCCATTTTACAAATGAGGAAACTAAAGCTTGAAGAGGTTACCGAACTTTCCCAAGGTCAGCCAGGTCCTGAGTGTTGAAGGTGGAGTTGGCACTTAGGTCTTCCTGACTCCGAGGATGGCGCTTTATTCACTGCTCCACACCATCTTCACGGAATCCGGTGCCTTATGACTCCTCAGTGTCTCACCCACCTCTGCTGACTTGACATGACACACGGGGCTCTAGCTCAAGCTGCTTCGTTAACTTCCTGTTGCCAGCTCGTTTTCAGCCATTCAGGAAGCCTTTTGGTTGCCTGCAGGCTTTCGAGTCTTCGTTCACATCCACTTATCCACAGAGGGCATACAGTATGGTACAAGGAGAATTGGTCTTAGGGTCAGAGGACCTGGGTTTGAGTACTGACACTACTTGATTGATTTTGGAAAAGTGTTGTTCGGTTGTGTCCAGCTCTTCATGACCCCATTTGGGGTTTTCTTGGGAAAGATATTGGAGTGCTTTGCCATTTCCTTCTCCAGTTCATTTTACAGATGAAGAAACTGAGGCAGACAGGGTTAAGAGACTTGCCTGGGGTCGCACAGCCAGTAGGTGTCTGAGGCAGGATTTGAACTCAGAAAGATGAGTCTTCCTGACTTCAGGCCTGACATTCTGTGCACAATGGTGCCACCTAGCTGTTCTATAGAGAAGTAGTAACTTACCAGCCTCAGTTTCCTCCTTTGTAAAATGAAAGGAGTGGACTACACGGCCTTTGAGGTTTCAAGCTCTAGTTCTATGATCTTACATATTTCTCTTTCTTTATTGTAAAGGAAGGAAAGGATTAAAAAGATCTTCCACAGACAAAGTTTTTTTCCTATCACTTCTAAAACTTAATATATCCCCTTTAAACCAGCATACCACCTCTAGGGCTGTATCCCAAAGATATCATACAAATGGGGAAAGGACCCACATGTACAAAAACACTTATAGCAACTCTCTTTGTGGTGGCCAAGAATTGGAAGTTGAGGGGATGCTCATCAATTGGGGAATGGCTGAACAAGTTGTGGTATACGATTGTGATGGAATACTTCTATGCTGTAAGAAATGATGAGCAGGAGGACTTCAGAAAAACCTGGAAAGACTTATATGAACTGATGCTGAGTGAAGGGAGCAGAACCAGGAGAACATTGTGCACAGTTACAGCCACAGTGTGCGATGACTGACTTTCATAGACTTGGCTCTTCTCAGCAATGCAAGATTCTAAGACAATTCCAAAAGGCTCATGATGGAAAATGCTATCCACATCCAGAGAAAGAACTATGGAGTCCGAATGCAGATCAAAGCATACTATTTGCTCTCTCTCTCTCTTTTTGTTTTGTTTTGTTTTGTTTTGTTTTGTTCCTTCTTTCTCACGGTTCATCCCATTGGTTCTAATTGTTCTTTATAATATGACTAATGTGAAAATATGTTTAATATGAATGTAGAGCCTATATCAGATTGCATGCCATTTTGGGGAGCAGAGGAAGGTGGAGAAAATTTAAACTCAAAAGTTTGTGGAACTGCATGTTGAAAACTAAAAATAAATAAATTAATTAAAAAACCCAAACTTTATTATATCACCACTCCCAAAAGACCCAACAACAAACGTTTCCATCATAAGATGTCTTCTGATTTGACTTAGAACCAGATTGCAAGTGGGTGGAACAGGTGGTACATGTGTTGGCGTTCGCCTAGGTAGCCCCTCCTCCACATCTGCTGCTGTGGCATTCTAGAGAAGCTGACCCACATCTGGGAGCTGCTAACTCTAAGATTAAAAGTTTCAAAGACTATATTTATCTGCATTAGCAGAGGGTTTTTCCTCATCAGGTTTCCCTATGCCAGTGAAATTATAAGCCTCATCCAATATACTTATGTTTATGATTCCATTGTATACATTATACAAAGAGACATATACATACATATGTATGTTATGTATACAATAGAATAGATTTCTTTAGATAGACATAAATGTATATACATGTGGGTATGTATAATATATACAAGAGAATCAGACATAGCTACATATAGTGTGTGTGATATGGATTTATATATATTAATAGAATCATAGATGTATGTCTATGTTTATATTATATATAGAGAGAAATTGCAGTATGATTTATTTGAGTCTCCCTGCTTAGAACCTTCTGGCAATCTAGGCATCCCTTCTGGGGGGTCAGTAGTCATTAAATCTAGAGTCATTCAACAGTTATTTTCTTGACTGTTCATTTACCCATAACAAATGCTATGGAGAACTGAACCATAACTACGGATTTTTATGTCCAGAGCAAATCCCATACACTGGATCTAGGGCATCCCAGTCTGCCATTTTAATTATCTTATTTTTAATTGTTTTATTTTAATCGATTAATACAAATTATAATAATTAATTATTTCAATTAATTGTTTTTGATAACCAGGCACCAAACTATGTGGCTTCTAAGTTGCAGGAGTAGGGCAACTACTTCCTCAGCTTCCTCTAAATTTGTTGCCTGGGGAAAAGCCCCAGTTACCTTGTCCTAGTTACATATGTGGATAAAACTTTTATTTGTTTTGAGCGTCCTCAGTCCTTAAGAAGAAAGGCTTTGGGTCTAACCAGTAAAAGATTGCTCCAGGGAAAGGGCAGGGCTGGGAACTCAGTGGGTGGCAATGATTCCTAACTGCAATCTGAGGTTTGCCATATTTTATGGCTTCCATTTAAAAAAAAAAATCACTGTTTTGTTTTGGTTTGTTTTTTCTCCCTTTGGAGGGAAGAATTTCAGATGGGGAATGTGCCTTTTTCAACACATCCTGCTTGGAATCAGGAAGCAATGGCCAGACCTATGCTTATGATCAGTGTGGGGTAGCAGACTGGGCACTAGGCTTGGAGTCAACAGATCTGAGTTTGAACCTTAGCCTCGACACTTCTTAGTCACATGATCTTGAGCAAATGGCTTAACCTCGTGGATCCTCAGTTTCTTCAACTGTCAAATGGGGATAATAATTTTTATGCTATCTCTCTTACAGGGCTGTATGGAGGAAAGCATATTGTAAAATGATATATAAATGCTGAGTGATGCTCATTTATTTGCCCGCCTCTTTTAAGCTTTGTTGTTTGTTGTTGTTCAGTTTTCCCAATCATGTTCAACTCTTGGTGACCCCACTTGGGGTTTTCTTGGCAAAGATACTGCAGCTGCTTGCCATTTCCTTCTCCAGCTCATGTGACAGAAGAGGAAACTGAGGCAAACAGTTAAGTGACTTGCCCAGGATCATACAGCTAAGGATGTGTCTGAGGCTGCATTTAAGCTCAGGCCTTCCTGATTCCAGGCTTGGCACTCTATCCATTGAGACACCTGGCTGCCTTCTCTTAAGATCTATGTTGAGATGAATTTTAAGCAAACTTGACAGTAGACACAAAAGGCTCACTCCACACTACCTTGTCTCTCTTCTCTCTTCATCTTTGCACTGGTTGTCTCTCATATGAAATGCTCCCCACCCTTTCCTCTACCTGGTGGAATCCCTGGCTTCCGTCAAGGTTCAATTCAAGTATCGTTCACTACATAATTTTTCTGATACTCTCAGCAGTTTTTAGGGCTCTCCTCCCCACCCTGATTATTTTGAATTTATTTTGTGTATCTTTACATTGCCTTTTGGGTTCATATATTGTTTCCCCCCCTTACCACCATGCCCTCCATCCCTACTTCCCAAGTCCTCTATGTAAGATTCCTGAGTATACAGATTTGTTTTTGGTCTTTGTATCCCTAGCATTTAGCACAGTGCCTGGCATATAGTTGGCACTTAATGAATGCTTATTGAAGTAAATGAGAGGGAGAGAGAAACAGAGACAGAGAAAGACAGAGACAGACACACACAGAAAGAGACAGAGACAGAGAGAGAGAGAGAGAAACCACAGAGAGAGAGAGAAGGAGAAGGAGAGAGGGAGGAGAAGGGAAGAAAGCCACTTTTTTAGTATGTATTGAGATAAATTTTCTTCACATATCAAGCTTTTCCCTGTCTCTTACCTCTGCCCTTGCCCCTCGCACATTTGAGGCATCATTTCATTTACAAATATTCCATTTTGAGGGTTTCGGGCACACGGCTACTACATAAAGTAAGATGCCCTTGGCTGTGGGACAGGACATTGGCTGTCCTGTTCAGATAACTAGAAAAATATGTTATGAAGATGAATATTTAGGTGGGTGTATGTATGAGGTGTGTCTATAATGTACCGGCAGATTTTCCCCTGTGGCTTGCGAAATCAGTTTCATTACTTTATACTCACACCCCCTGCATTTTCAGTCTATCAGCCTCTATTTCTTTTTGAGAGCCATCCTATCTGATCATTGGCTTCTAGGTTTGCCCCCACCCTGGAAGTAGGCGGGTGGTTGGCAGAAAAGCTGGAAGTATCAGGTGAAGACACTGGGAAGGGGGTATGAGGAGCTGGCTCTGGCCATTCCACGCCGAAACAGGGTTGTCCAGCCTGTCCCGAGAGACAAAAGGGGAGTGGTAGAGCAGAGGAGAGAACCCTGGGGAAGCAGGGCTCTCCAGAGGCTCAGGCTTAAGGGACATGGTGAGGCATGCCACCCCAAAACTAAGCGTTTGGCATACATTTCGGCCAAGTTTGGGTGGTATGTGTCTTACACGTATCTGAGTATTTGTGTATAAGTATAGTGAATGAATGTGCCCAGGAAGTCTACTGGGTCCTCATTGTCCCTACAGGAGATCTCTCCAGGTGCCCCAGCTGTTAGGACCTTCCATACACAGGATTATCTTTACACATTTTGCTGTCTCATTCAAATGTAAATGCCTTGATGGCAATTGTGAAGCTTTTTATTTTTTAAAGTCTTTTTTGCATCTACGAAATCTTAGCTAATCTTAGCTAAAATCTTTGTACCTTAGTGAAATGCTTGGTACATAGTAAGCTCTTAATAAATGCTCACTGACTGACTAACTGATATTGATGCTATCTCCTTGATAAGGTGTGAATTCCTTGCCTTGCCTTGAGTTGCCCCATGGACACCTCACTGAGAATGATGGACTGATTCATAACCTGGACTTGGATTTGACCTTTAAAGGAAAAACAGAAACACAGGAGACAGATGAAAGAGAAGCTGGGCTAGAGATTAGACTGAGAAAACAAGCTAGGAGGTCTCTGAAAGGAAGACTGAATAGCTACATGGCCCCTTATGGGAGCGATGTCCTCCAGGGAACCATGCAACATCAGGGAGCCAACAGTGTCAGGGAATCATGCAGCCCCATGGATCATAACAGATGGAGGCAGCAGAATCAATCAATCAACAAACATTTATTAAGCGCCCACTACATGCCAGGCACTGGGCTAGGCTTTGAGGATACAAAAGCAAGGCCTAAAGCAATCCCTAGCCAGGGGGGAAAACCTTGAGGTGTGCATGGACAAGCTGGGAGCAACAGGAATATAGCAGTGATGTGGCAGGGGTGGAGAAATCAGACTAGATCAGACTACCTGGGCCATACTGAATGCCCAAACCTCAGCCTTGTACAGAACCTTCTGAGAATGGCCCTGAATAAACTCCGCAGACACATTCCCTCTGGCTCCATCCATGGTCCCCTCTTGGGTGGGTCTGGATTCTCTGCAGGCTGAGCTTAAGGTCTGTTGATGGAGAGAGGCTGCAGGAAAGGGCACCACAGTCCAGGTGGGGAGGTCTGAGTCCAAGCACCACGTTCTTATCATTCACGGGCTTGAGAGAATATCTATAGACTGGTTAAGAGTTGCCTAGTGTTAATCTTCCAGTCCTTATGTCAGGACTGTCTGATGGCTCATAGCTAATAAACGTTAGTAGAGTGGGAACCCAGAGGTCTTCCTGACTCCAGATCCAGCCAGCACCATAGACAGAATGAGGAGATCTTGTGTTTTGAACTCCTCCTCAGCTGCGTACTAGCTGTGTGACCCTCGCCAAGTCATCTAACACACACACCTGAGCTTCATTTTTCTCATCTGTAAAATGAGGGGAACAAAAACACCTACCCTGTATAGTTGTCGAGAGGCTGCTGCAGAATCAACACCGTCTTTCCTGCCATCCACAAAATGGGAAGGCTTTACCTAAAAAAAGAAATGCTTCCCCTTAGACCTTGGTCTTGGCTTTCCTAATGCAGCTTCCTGGTCACCGAAGGGCATCAGAAATCCCAGCCATGTACAGTGCAGGCTTTTCAGACTTGGGGGGTGCCTAAGTCATCCAGGCCTGACCAGATGCCTTTCCATATGGAGATGAGAGAGGCTGGGGTCTCTAGGAAAAAGGAGCTAACTGCCATCGCATCATAGTTGAATATATAGGGCAAAGTCAACCTTTCATTAACTGTTCTTTTTTTGTCGTTGTTGTTGTTATGGTTGTTTTGGAGGGGGGAAGGCAGGGCAATTGGGGTTAAGTGACTTGCCCAAGGTCACACAGCTAGTGTGCCAAGTGTCTGAGTCTGGATTTGAACTCAGGTCCTCCTGACTCCAGGGCTGGAGCTCTACTCACTGCACTGCCTAGCTACCCCTCAATGACTTGTGAATGCTTCATTTTTGTATCTTCATCACCTATTTCACTAGTTGATTGTTTATACTTAATGATTGCTTATTCAGCAACAAATAATTTATATTTATATAGGTTTTAAGGACTCAGAAATGCTCTCCTCACAACAACCCTGCGAGGTAAGCAGTGAAGGTGCTGTTATTATCCCCATTTTACAGATGGGGAAACTGAGTCTCAGATAGGTTAGGTGATTTACTTCAGGTCACACAGCTAATAAGTATCTGAGTTAGGATTCAAATTCAGGTCTGAGCTGACTCCAAGGTCGTGATTCTTTCTACTACCACAAGGCCTCTCTGGCTTGGCCTAGAGGAAACTAAACATGGTAAAAGTAGATATGAATCGAGAGGTGGAGGGTTGGGGCTGGCTCCAGTGTGCTCACAAGAACAGATTGATAAGTTTTCAATGTGAGCATTTACCCCTTGGAAATTGGTAAACTGGTATAAATAAATTATTGTCTTATTGATTGTTTAGACTTGGAAAAAATGGTGGAGAAAATGTTAATAATGCAAATTAGACTCAAAAATGTATTACAGGCACTTTTTTTCATTGGAGGACTGATGGTTGAACATTTGTCAGCGCACCCCTCAATGGTCCCCAACATAGAACTTAGTCCTGTTGACCACTGTAAGAATCCTGCTATAAACTAAGTATTATTGATAAATAACAACAGGGAATCTTGTAATTCCTTTTCTCCAAAACTTGGCGCCAATGATACCTTGTGCACGGTGTCTTCACCTCCTGCCCCCTCCAGGGGCTGCTGAGGTCTTCTCCTCTAAGATGACCTTGTTTATGCCCTGTATGTATCTCATATATACTGATTCATATCCAAGTGACCTGCTTGGGGTCAGGGTGTATTTTTTGATTTTCTTTGTAACCCCAAAGCTTAGGTCCTGCCACAATAGTAAGCACCCCAATAAATACTTATACATTCTTTGCATTTGTCAAATACAAAGTTATTATATTTATTCGCCGCTGTAAATTGTGTGCCTACCCTGTTGCATTGATCTACCTTTCTATTTCTTAGACTGTACCAGAGAGTTTTGATAATTACTGCCTTATAATACAGTTTAAGGTCTGGTACTGCTAAACCTCTTTCCTTTACATTTTTTATTAGTTTCTTTGATATTCTTGACTTTTTGATCTTCCAAATGAATTTTATTATTATTTTTTCTAATTTGGGACTAATGGTAGCCATTTCTAGGGTGGGGGGAGAGGGAAGAAAAAGAAGAAAAAAAGAAATTTACATTATAACTTTATCTAAAAGAATAGCAAGTTGTATATAACATCTGCAAATTCATGTACAATCATCTTTTTAAAATTATGTTATGTTATAGAAATGTTTATTTTATCATATAAATTAAAAATAAAATAAAGGAGGGAAAATAAATGAATGAATGCTTATAGATTGATTATCATTTGACACCCAGCATATTGCCTGTCTCTCAGGAAACTTCCAGTTACCTCTGAATTTCAATTCATCAGTACTCAATTTCAAGTATACTGTAGTCTGTTTCCTGGCCTGGGCTTTGCAGGAATGTTCTAGAGCTGTTTCATGATGGGCTCAGGGAATCAGACTGTGCTGGCCCTTTGAGAAAAAGAACACAGGGTTTCCCCAGGTCCACTAAGTGAGCAAATCCCAGGCTGGATGTGTCTGGGGACTTGGCCTGTAAAACCTGGAGTCATTGCTCAGCATATATAATCCTACTTTGCAAGGGAGTCCACTCTTGTTACCGTAGGGCAGTGCAGGGGGAGTGGCTAACCTCCTCCTGGGCCTCACAGCTGCTGCCATAGAAATCCATTTTCTCTCCCTCATACCCCCACCCCAACAGGGTAAAGTACATAGCACAGTGTAGGCGCATAGTAGTAGCTTAATAAATACTGTTCCTTTTCTCCTTTCCCATGTAACTGAAGTGTGTAGTGAAGTAAGACAAATGTTTGCATGGTCCTTGCCCATTCTTCATCCTTAGTCTGTAACCTCTCTGCCAGGAGGTGGGTACTGTGCTTTTTCACTAGACCTCTGGAATTGGGGTTACTCATTGCATTGCTCAGAATTCTTTTTTTAAATTAAAATTTTTTAATGAAAATTTTACTTCTCTCCTCCTCAGAAAAAAAAACTAAAATTTTATTTTTTTTAATCAATGAAAATCTTTCTTCTTTCCTCCTCCACTCCATTTAGAAAAAAAAAACTCTAAAACTTAATTTTTTTCCATCAATGAAAATCTCTCTTCTCTCCCTCCTCCCCCACTCCAGTTAGAAAGATAATAACTCTCGTTATAAATCAGTATAGCTGGGCAAAACAAATTCCCCTCTTTGGCCATGTCCAAAAAATACGTCTTAATCTACACTCTGAGTTGATGCCCTGTCTCCCTGTCAGGAGGACAGCATGCTTCCTCAAGGGTCCTTTGGAACTGCGGTTGATGAGTCTTCCAAAGTTGTTTGTCTTTCCAGGGATGCTGTTATTGTATAAATTATCCTCCTGGTTCTGCTTACTTTATGGGGCGTCACCGAGCCTCTCATCAAAACAACCGAGGAAACTTGGGTGGGGGGAGATTAAGGGATTCGATTTGGTAAATGGGATCTAGGAAATTGGCATCTGCTATTAAAGGACTTAATTTTTTTTACTCCAAACAAGACTACTTTGCATTTCAATATTATTATTGAGGGCTCACAGTTACACCTTGATGTTTACACCCTGCTTTCGCAGTTACAAAACCACAGGGTTGGAAGAGACCGCAGGGGCCAGCTAATCAAAACAGGACCAAAAAAAAAAAAAAAAGAATATTCTCTGTTTCCTTAAAACAACTTTGTGAGATAGAGAGTGTAAATCACCTCAGCTCGCCAAGCCAGCTCTCTTTTTCTTTTCAATTTTTTATTCATGCTCTTTTTCTACATCTGTTTTATTTACCAATGCCCTTCCCCCTTTGCGATAGAAATCTCTTCTACCAAATGATCAGCCAATCAACACAAAGCAACCTTAGATCATAAGCTCCTAGAGGGCAGGGACTTTTTGTGTTGTTGTTTTTTTTTAAATCTTCAGTGCTTAGTGCAGTACCTGGCATACAGTAGGCACTTAATAAATGTTCATTGATTGAAGTCTGAAAATGTATGCCTTATTCCACACCTATCATCCCTCTCCTCAGAGGGCTGGGAAACACGTTCACCATCGGTTCTCTGAAGTCACAGTTGGTCACCAGAGAGATTGGAGTTCTGGAGTCTTCCGTGGTGTTTCTGTGTTTCTGTGGTCATTGTTTACAGTCTTGTCTTTGTTCTGCTTAGTTAGCGTGTCTGTTCATTTAAGTCTTCCCAAACTTCCCTGAATTCTTCTCACTTATCCACTATTTCTCACAGTGAAATAATATTCCATTACATCCACGTACCCCAATCTGTTTCTCCATTCCCCATCCACAGACACTTGCTTTCCTTCCAGTATTTTGCCACTACAGACAGGTGAATCTTGGTTTCTTCACCTGTAAAATGAGAGGGTTCAGCTAGGTGACATCTGAAGTTCCTTCCAGCTCTAAAACTTATGACCTCTTGAGATTTCGTAATTCCCATTTTATATATTATGAAGGATAATGAATAACAACTCATTTTATAGGCTTTTAAGTTTGTGCAAAGTACATTCTTTCCAATCTATCCCATATATAGTTTGTACATAGTGGTTGGCATGCTGTCTCCCCATTAGATTGTGAGGTCCTTGTGAGGGCAAGAGCTGTCTTTTGCTTTTCTTTGTATCCCCAGCTCTTGGCACAGCACCTGGCACATAGCAGGTGCTTAACAAATGTTTATTGAGTGACTTGCTAAGGGCAGCCTTGTGAGGAGGTATAAGAATTATCATCTCCATTTTACACATGAGGAAATTGAGGCTATCGAAAGGTGAATTAATTTGCCAGTGACCACACAGTAAAATAATAATCATGATGATAACAATAAGTAAGGCACAGAGGGGCTCTATGGAGTACTGTAAAAAGCACTGTTCTCCGGTGCGCAAGACCTGAGTCTCAATCTTAGCACTGCCATTTAACTTGTATGACTACTCAAGATCAAATTATTTCACCTCCTTTAGCTTCAGGTGTTTTTTTTTTTTTTGAGGGGAGAAGGCAGGGCAATTGGGGTTAGGTGACTTGCCCAAGGTCACACAGCTAGTAAGGGTGTCAAGTGTCTGAGGCCGGATTTGATTTTAGGGCCTCCTGACTCCAGGGCCGTGCTCTACTCACTGTGCCACCTAGCTGCCCCAGCTTCAGTTTTCTTATCTATAAAATGGGGGTAAAAATAATACCTTCCTTATGTGTGAAGACAATGTATATGAAGTTCTTTGCCAACTTTAAAGCCCTGTGTAAATATGAATTGTTATTTATTTGTGATTTCACTGGCTTGGAGAACTGCCCTTTATCAATAGGCATCACTCATCACTTTCTTTTACTGAAATTTATAGTCTTATAGTGTTGCCAGAGACATTAAAAAGTTGAGTGACTTGCCCAGGGTCACACAGTCAGTATGTATCAGAAGTGGGATTTAAACTCGTTCCTGGCTCTAGTCCACATTGCCTGTCAAGTTGTCACTGTTTTAAGAGGACAATGATCATATTTACACTCCCCATGTCACAGTGTTGTCAGGAAATCATTTTGTATATCTTAAAGCAGCTACCCCACCGCCCCTCCCCAGGTAGGAAGTGGCGTAACCTCTGTGCTTTGATTCTGATTTTTTGATCCAAAAACATTTATTAAGCACCTACTGTGTGCCAGGCACTGTCCTGATCTCTGGGGATACAAAAAGAGGCAAAAGACAGTCCCTGCCCTCAAGGAGCTTACAGTGTAATAGGGGAGACAACATGCAAACAAATATACACAGAACAAGCTATGTACAGGATAAATAAGAAGTAATGGAGAGAAGGCACTGGCGGCAGCACTAAGAGGGGTCAGGGAAGGTACTTCCTGGAGAAGGTGAGATCTTAGTTGGGACTAGAAGGAAGCCAGGGAGGTTGGTAGTCGCAGCAGAGGAGGGAGAGTGTGCCAGGCATGGGGGAGTCTGGAGAGAATGTCCAGAGCTAAGGACAAAGGGATTTAACACAAAGAATTGTAGGAGTGTAGATTTAGAGATGAAAGGCCCCTCCAAGATCATCTATTCCAACCCCCTCATTTTATAGATGAGGGACCAAATTAGACCCAGAAAAGTTAAGAGACTAGTCCAAGGTCACGTAGGGCATCACTGAAAATGGTGACTAATGGTCAACGGACACATTGCTAGAGACATAATTTTTGTTGGTCAAGGGAGAGAGAGGCTTGACATTAACCCCTTATTGCTTCATGTAGATGAGCGCTCATGATTCCAACTGGGTATAAAGTCAGTCTCACATAGAAACCTTCATGAAGAAGGAGAATTTAAACTGGTAAAAAATCTTTTTCCCATTAGAGCATAGGAAGGGCTGTTATCAGCTGTGAGAGTAGGCCTCAGGTGACTCCACCCTTTTCCCCCCAAACACACATACACACATACACACACATACAGACATACACATACATACATACACACACACATGCACACATGCACAACTTAAAAATAATTTCAATTCAGTGACTGGTCTGTTGTCTGACGTACTTCCTAGGCTACAAGAAATTGTTTTCTTCCAAACTTTAGCTTCACCAGATTCACAAATGATCCTCATGGAATGGCAGAAGGAAGGGGAAAAGGAGAAATCCTTTGGTCATAGCTGAGGCTTTCTGTGAGGTTTGCTAGGCCAGGATTATGTTTATCGCTAAAATGGATGGTGGTAGAAAAATATATTTATTTAGCTTTTTAAAAAAAAAACACCCAAATGATTTAAAAGGATATAAGGTAAATATGGACAGGAAATCCACCACCGAATTAATGTTTAACCTTGGACAAGACACTACATTTCTCTGGGCCTCAGCTTCTTTCACTGAAAAAATGCAGAGAATGAACTAAATCCATCTCTAAATTTCCTTCTGCTTCTAATATTTGTGACTAATCTGAAGAGATAGAAAAGAATACCACACACACACACACACACACACACCAAGACACTTCCTTGGCTTTGTCTGAAGTAATTTTTCCATCATTAAATGTTATCTTTGGATATGTTTCTGGACTTTTTTTCTTTTCTTGGGCTTCCCAGCTCTCTTCTTATGTGTCCAAAGGGCATCTGGGATGGGCATATCATTAATATCATCAAAATTTATTGACTACCAACAGTGAAGGGAGGAAGGACAGACGATGAGGAGAAGATACAAAGACTGTGCCTGGCCCATAATAAATGATTCTTGACTTGAATTTACTAACACAGACTCTATCCTTGAAGATGCTCACACCTCACTGGGGAGTTAATACATACATCTTCATTCAATCAATTAATCAGTTAGCAAGCAGTTATTAAGCACCTACTAAGTGCCAGATAATATAATATATCTGGAGATCCAAGAGAAAAAAACACAAACAAACAACTATTGCCCTTACGGATCTTACATTCTACTGCATACATCAGTATTTTAGCCCAAGGTCCAAAGCCCACTGGCATGGGACTCACTCCTCATTGTTGAGAGGAGAAGCCTTGGGTCTCTGAAAAGGTAGGGGTGGAGTTGAGGAGAGCAGGAGAGATGAGAGCACTGGGTTCTTCAAATTTCTTCAGTTTCTATAAGTCTTTTCTTCAGTTTCTTTGGACTCTGAATTTATAAGCTTGGGCATTGGAAGGATGGTAGTGATCTTAACAGAAAGAGAGAAGCTTGGAAGAAGCAAGTAGATTTGAGGGAGGGGAGCAGATAATGAGTTCTATTTGGGGGGCTCAAGAAAGAGATTAAGGAATCATCTGCATAGAAATGATAATTGAACTCATGATCACCAAGAAAGAGTGTAGACAGAAAAAAGCAGAGAAGCCAGGACAAGGTTTTGGAAGTACACCCACAGTTAGAGGATGAAGTAAGGATGATACAGCAAAGATGATAAATATCGGTGAAAGCTTGTTATCTGTCTGCTGAGTGCCATATCAGCTTTGTGGCCAGTGATTATGCCTACTGTGGACTACCCTTCCCATGCTTCTCTGATTTCATCATAGTTATCATTTCTTACAATCCCTGTAATATTCCATTACATTCATGTAACTATAACTTGTTTAGCTTTTCCCCAATCCATGAGTATCTATTAGTTTCTAGTTTTTTGCTATTACAAAAAATGCTGCTACAAATATCATGTGATCTGTGAGATACCTTTTTTCTTTGACCTCCTTGAGGTATATGCTTAGTTGTGGAATCTCTAGGTCGGAGTAAGAACACTTTAGTCATTCTTTATCAATTTCATGTATTTGAAAATACCTATTTTATCTTTCGTAACCATCTCTATCCCTTGTCTTCCTAAGGAGTCACCTCCCAGCTGCATCTATAAAAGTTACATAACCTGCTTAGCTTCTAATTTTTATGACATGATCTTCAATATTCGGGTCATATCCATATTGAGTTAATTGTTGTACGTGTTATAAAAATCTATTGACAGAACTTCCACAAATAAATAGAGGAAAACAAAAACTGGGGACAGATGGTCATCTGACAGTGCTCCTTTCATGCCTCTCAAACTTCCAGCTGAACCAGCCTCTTGCTGTTTCACATACATGAAATTCCACTTCCCACCTCTTTGCTTTTGCAAAGGATGTCCCCCATTTCTGGAAGATTCTCCTTTCTCACCTCTGCCTTTTGAACCCCTACATGCCTTCAAGGCTCACCACCAGTGCCATCTCTTACAAGATGCCTCAGTTGTTAATGGATCCCCATGGATCTCAAAATTATTTCGTTTTTAATTTATTCATGCTTTGTATTTCTTTCTCTGAGTTCAGGTTTTATCCCCTCAATAGAAAATAACATCCTTGAGGGCAGGAAGTCTTTCATTTTTTTTTCAATTCTTTCTTTTCAATTTCTTTTTTATTTTTAGTTTGCAACACTAAACAGCCTTAAGTTTTTGAGTTCCAAATTTTCTCCCCCTTCCTCTCCTCCCCCCTCCCTCCCCAAAATAGCATGTAGTCTTACATAGGTTCTACATATACCTTCGCATTAAACTTATTTTCATAATAGTCAAGTTGTAAAGAAAAATTATAACCAATGGAATGAACTATGAGAAAGAAGAAGGAAAACCAAAAAAGAGAAAAAAAGAGAGAGCAAATAGCTTGCCTCAATCTGCTTTCAGACTCCATGGTTCTTTTTCTGGATGTGCATAGCTTTTTCCATCATGAGTCTTAGAGCTGTCTTAGAACCTTGTATTACTGAGAAGAGCCAAGTCTATCAAAGTTACTCATCACAGATACCGTGTGTCTGCAGTCATGTATAATGTTCTCCTGGTTCTGCCCCCTTCACTCAGCATCAGTTCACGTTAAGTTTGTCCAGGTTATAATGAAGTCTGTCTGCTCCTCACTTCTTACAGCACAATATTATTCCATTACATTCATATACCACAACTTGTTTAGCCATTCCCCAATTGATGGGCATCCCCTTGATTTCTTATTTTTTGCCACCATTAAAAGAGCTTCTATAAATATTTTTGTACATACAAGTCCTTTTCCCATTTGTATGATCTCTTTGGGATCCAGCCCTAGAAATGGTATTGCTGGATCAAAGGGTATGCACATTTTTATAGCCCTTTGGGCATGAACTCTTTCATTTTTGACTTGGCATCCCCAATGTTTTGCATTAGACCTAACACATAGTAGGTGCTTAATAAGTGCTTGTTGAATTAAGTTGGATTGGTTTGAACCAAATTCTACATCTCTAGTCTACTCCCTGACTACCCAAAGGAGAGAGGTCCAATTCATCAGAGATGGACTAAATTAGAGATTCTCAAAGTGTGGTCTTTTGGGGGGACCCTGAGACTCTTTCAGAAGGTCCATGAGTTAGAATCATTTTCATAATATGACCAAGATGTTATTTGCCTTCCAAAATACTCCTTCCTTCTTTTTCCATCTGCATATCTGTGTGAGGCCAGATTTTCTTCATAAACTTCCACCAAAACGATATATTGCAACAAATTGAGTACAGAAACAGATCAGATAAACCAGTTGGCTTCTTTCCAGTCAGACATTAAAGAGATTGGCAGAAATATGTAAAGCCGTGCCACTCTTCTCACTAATTTTTGGGGGGAAATAGTTATTTTTTCATTAAAATCTTATTTATGTTAACATGCAAAGGGTTTATTACAATATTATTTAATATTTTAAATTGCATGTTTTCTTTTTCTAATACAGTAAATATCAATTTCTATAAACCACAATAACAAAAGTTCTTTGGAGTCTTCAATAATTTTTAAGAGTATAAAAGGTGGGGGGAGTCTTGAAAGGGTGGTTGAAGTGAGGGGAGTGAAGATAAGGTAACAGGGATAGGGTAAAAAAAGAGGCCAAGAAAGAAAGAAAATAGTGCATAAAAATAAGATGGAGGGAAATTCACAAATAGTAATTATAACTTTGAACATGAATGGGATGTTTATAGCAGCTCTCTTTATGGTGGCAAAGGATTAGAAATTACCGGGATCCCCATTATTTGAGGAATGGCTGAACAAGCTGTGATATACGATAGTGATGGAATACCGCTGTGCTATATGAAATGGTGAGCTCAATGATCTTAGAAAAACGTGAATAGACTTGCATGAGATAACAAAGAGTGAAATGAGCAGAACCAAGAGAATACTGTATACAGTAACTGCAATATTGGCACACATTTGTTGATGTACATTCCATGTATTTATCAAGCATCTATTGAGTCTGTCTCCTACTGTATGTACCGTGGACCTCTATGGAAGCTCTCATCATGTTGTGGAGGTGAACCTGGTCTTTCACAGGCTGTATGCCAGTGAAACACAAGCTCGAGAGGCTCTGTACATGAGTTCAGGGATGAACCATCTGTTGATTCAGGACTAGCTTAGGGAAGTTAGTAGAGGCTTCTTACCATGCTGGCTTCAGGGTGGTGAGTTTTTCTGTCATAGAAACTTTTAAAGACCATCTACTGAGGGCTCATGACATACTATAATGTGGTGGAGGGAATCACAGATCTGTGAAGTGTCATGTAATGTACATGGAATAAATACACTGTAAGAAAATTGGAAAAAAAAATTTAAAAAGAGTGTAAAGGAGTCTGGAGCCCAAAAAGTTTGAAAGCCGCTGGATCAGAGGATTATAGCTTAAGCACTGTTAGGGACCTCAGAGCCCATCTAATCAAACTCCTTTGTTTCCTAGATGGGGGACCTGTGGCTCAGTGGTGTGACTGACCAAGCTGACCCAGGAAGTAACAGAGGCAAGATTTAAGCCCTAGTCCTCTGCTTCCAAATCTTCTTTCCACTTCATCATACTGATCTCCAAGTCATTTCGAACCCTAATCATATTGGGGAGAAACTCGGTAAATCCTCTTCTCCACATCAGTGGAGGATCCACAGTCTTTCTCCAATCTCTCTGGCACCCATTCACAGAAGCTATCAAACTGTGGCTCTGCCTTATTTAATCTCTGGTCCTCCTTCCAGAGAGGAAGCCCTTTCTTGGCAGGGAAAGATTAGAGAAATAGTTTCAGGGTCTGAAGATGGGCCTAGGGGTTGAGTGCTGATTGCAGGACCTTGGTCTATTCCTGTTCTATCTTTGCTTCCCAGTTAAACTCCCTGCTGATTGGACTGGCAGGGGTTTTTCTGGTTCTGGAGAGGATCACTAAGCTCGGGATATTTATTGTTATAGTTTTTTTTTTCTCTTCTTCCTTCTTTTCCCCACTATACTTCTAAGATAAGCAAGGTTTCTCAGCCATGGACCTTTCCTAGAGAGAGTGAGGCTCCATGACCCAAGACATCTTTTCTACGGCGTGTTTTAAATATCTTAGTGTTGTTTTAAGTTTTAATAACTTCAGAAGTGGGCAACTTGGTGGTGCAGAGGATAGACTCATCCTTCTGAGTTCAAATCTGGCCTTAGACTAGCTGTGTGACCCTGGGTGAGTCACTTAACCCTTTTTTCCTCAGTTTCCTCATTTGTAAAATGAGCTGGAGAAGGCAATGGCAAACCACTCCAGTACCTTTGCCAAGAAAACCCCAAATGGGGTCACAAAGCGTCGGACACAGCTAATCAACTAAACAGCAACAATTTCAGAAGCATAAATGTTACAAACTTATAAAAAATAAGATTTGAAAGATTAATTATTTAAGTTTTTATTTTGCTTTTTTTTGGGCAGGGCAATTGGGGTTAAATGACTTGCCCAAGGTCACACAGCTAGTGTATGTGTCAATTGTCTGAGACCAGATTTGAACTCAGGTCGCCCTGACTCCAGGGCCAGTGCTCTACTCACTGTGCCACCTAGCTGCCCCTATTTAAGTTTTCAAAATATTCACGTTTCTTATTAAATTTTGACATAATCACTGTCTTGTGCTATTCATCCTTCTAGATGATTTTCAAATTGTAAAAATGTTCATCACCTCAACAACTGAACAGATTGTATTTATTATCCTGGCCTTAAGTTCATCTGAAAAATGAGATTTTGATGCATACATGGCAGTTTTGACATGACTCCCACAACAAAAAGTATAATGGAGACCAAGGAGTCCAAGCAAGAGAATCTGCCTTCCTGTATCTATCAATCTGCCTGTCTGAGAAGGTGTCATCCAGAAAATTAAACATTCATTGTTCAAAATTTGTAAAACTAAATGATTGTACAAGGTAAAGAATTGAACTTTCTAATGATGTTTTAAAAGTTTGCAGCACTTATACTTCTGAAGTTATTTTAAGCTTTAAGCTATACCAAGACTTTTGGAACAGTCAGTGTTTCTGTCTGTCCCTCTGGGAGGCAGGTGTAACCTTGGGTAGCCCAACCCGGAAGGAAATACAAAGAGAGAGATGTAACTTCAGGTATTTATATACACATACACACACACACACACACACACACACACACACACACACACACACACACACACATATATATAACTGGCATTGATAAAGAGCATGGGGTGGCATTTAGATGGCACTGAGCTGTAGTGGGTAACTTGCTTTTTAAATTTTTATTGATATATTTTGTTTTTATATCATTTAAACTTCCCCTTGTATCTCTTCCCCTACCTATTCCCAAAGAGCCATCCCTTATAACAGTTTTTTTTTAATGAGGGAAAAGAAAAGAAAAAATCTGCAAAACCATTCAATAAATTAAAAAAAAAATCACCAGACAATATATGCAATCTTCTACATATATGGACCCCCAACCTCTGCAAAGGAGGAGATGTTTTTTTCATATCCTATCTTTGGAGCCAAGATTGTTCTTTATAATTCTGCGGTAGGTAATTTGCAGTTAGTTTGATGCCAGGGTCATTTGGACAACCCCAAACAAAGGGAGATATAATAATTAATCTACCTCTATTGCTTTACAATGCAATAAAACATGAAACACCAAAGCATTGTCCAATCTTGTGGCTTTCTTCTTTTTGCTGGCCTCTGATTTATGTGTGTGTATATGTGTGTATATGTGTGTTTGTGTGTGTGTTTCTTCCCAAGCTTAAACTTTCATCGTTATATAACTGTTCCCTTTGGCTTGTAGTCAACCTTCCAGATTAACTGAGGCTACCCCGAAAAGAACTGAGAGTTGGCATGGGGGCGAGCCTCGTGACTGGGTACTGCTCTCTGGCCTGGGCTATGTTATTGGAAGGTAAAGGTGTTTGCTGGGGATTAGGGATCAGGGAGTCTGCAGAGTGACCCAGTTCCCCATCTGTATGGCCACAGGCCAGAGTTCTAGTCCCTTTTAGTATTTAGAGAAGACTTATAATAGGAAGTTTTGTTATTCTCCCTCCCTTGGGCTCTCCCCCACATATGTTATAGGTGCTGTTTGCAAAGATGCCTACACTGAGAAACAAGATGCCCAAGAGAAAGACAAAGTCTCCAGTTATTTAAGCTCTTAAGTGGTACACTTAGCCTAATTTGGAGCTGTGCAATGCAATTCTTAAAGCAAGATTAGATTTTTGAGAGTGTATGAGGTTTTAAGTCTACCACTGCTTTTTTTTTTTTGAGGTGGGAGGAGTCCAGACTTAGAATTTTATCAGTGTAGGCAATTGCTCTGCAGAAACATTATCCACTGATGCAGATTCACAGTCATCTACGATGAATAGTTTTAGAGAGTTGTTCAGGCTACAGAAAGAGTGACTTCCCCTTTCTAGCTAGAACGTGACAAAAGACAGGACTTGAACCCAACTCTTCCACCTCAAAGGCCAACCTTCATCTACTTTGCCATGTTGCTTCTTTATTGGTGATTTTTAAAAAAAGGAGGAAATTTTGGATATTTCTGTAGATTGGACAGTGATTTGTTAGGATGGTGGAATAGTAGTCGAGATTGGATTCGTAATTTCAAGCTCATTTCCAGACTTTGTTTAGGGCAAAGCAGCAGCATTTGAAATAATGCAGAAGACTTGGGTTCAAATTACAGTTTTGCTGTCTTCTTGGACCTGTGCGATTTGGGGCAAGTCATGTAACTTCTCTGGGACTCAGTTTCCTTAACTGTCAAATAAGACAATTGGACTATATGATTTCTAAGGTCCCTTCCAGGCTCTAAATACAACATCCTATGACCTTGAATGTGTTTCCTCCTTAAAACCCAGGTAAACAGCCTTAGGAGGTTGCTGGTAGGATTAAGTACCTAATCTTGGAGATCTTTCCTTGAAAAGCCTATAGAAACACAAAACATTCTGCTCAGTTAGGTACTGCACTGAAGTCACCCTTAACAAGTTGGGGCCAGATATCTTAATGGACTCCCAGGCGTGTGACATATAGTCATTTCCTGAAGCAGCCCAGCCCTAGGGAAATGGGCTGGAGGAGTCAGAGCATAGGGAGGAGGGAGGTGTTGAGAGAGTGTGTGTTTTTTATTGTCCAAAGGAAACATTCTAGGCTTTTGGAGGGGTTCCTGGACATTTTGGAAAATCATGAAATGCCAATCATGTCTGGATTGTGCTGTAAATGGAGTTGGGGTGGCTTGACTTGAATCAGAGCTGTCCAGGCACTATAAACCCCGAGAAGTTTGGCCTTTCTCACAATTTTGGTTGTGTTCAGGAAGGAATTGGTGAGAAAAAAAAACTTGACAAAAACTGACATTTCTTTATTTCATTGGTCTGGTATCTTAATTTTATCAATGTAGAAAACTCCCAGTGTGAAAATTCCCTGGTCTGGATTCTTGATTTTAACAATGTAGAAAACTCCCAGTGTGAAAATTCCCTCCATTGGTTCAGGTTGGCTACTTTTCCGTACTTTCCAGCATTACCTGGATACCGAGAGGCTGAGAGAGTTGCCCTTGGTCCCACAGCTAGTGAGGTGACTGAGAAAGGGCTTCCTCCCTCTAAGGCCCTTATACCAAGCTGCCTGTCTGCCCAGCCAGTCTCTCAGTCACTCAGGTCGAGAAATTTATCTTGGGGTCATCTTTGACTTCCTGACACAAAATCAGTTCTTACTGAGAAATATTTCTTCAGCTGAGTCTCTCCTTTCCACTTTCTTTCCATCATCCCAATTCGGGCTCTTATTGTCTCTTGCCTAACTGTTGCCACAGCCTCCTAATCTCTTAACTGGTCTTCCCAGCCAGTGTCTTTCTGGGCAACCCATCATTTGCAGGGGGTGGTGAGGGGTAAATGAGGCAATGCATGTAAAATATTTTGCAAACGTAGAAGTGCTACATGTTGGTTGTTTTCTCTCCAATGTACAACCCAGATTGTGTCTCTCCCTCTAACCCCACCCCCAACAAACAACAAAAAAAATGAACCCATTCCAACTCACACTTTCAAAGATGTCCAATCTCCAGGCCTTAGCCTCGCAATGAAGACCCTCCATAGTCTGGTCCCAACATGTTCATCTACCACCATTCTTCTTTGACATTCTCTATGCTCCATCCAAAGTAAACTGAAGGCCATTCCCAAACACACCCTGTATTTTTCCACATTGTACTTTCTGCCAGGAGTACCTTCCTCCCCACTCCAACCTTCATCCAACTCAACCTGTTGAAATCTTATTACTCATCCTTCCAGGCCCACCAACACAGGCCACCTTACCTCTGATATCTTCTTTGATAACCCCAATCATGGGTGATAAAGCCATCTGAACTCACGGAGCCCTTTGTTTATATTTCTTTCATTGTACTTTTTAAGTTCTACCTTGTTATGTTGTATTTCTTCTCCTTTATTAGTCTGTATCCTACTTGAGAGCAGAAAATCTGCTTTCTTTCCTCAACAGTGCTTACTATAGTAGTCATCAGTCTACTATAGTGTCTACTACATGCTAGGCACTGTCCTAGGGGATACAATAAAAGGCAAGAGATATTTCCTGCCCTCAAGGAGCTGATAGTCTAATGGTTGAGACAACCTGGGGG
>CM053623.1:326202658-326231630 GCA_028646595.1 Phalanger gymnotis | reverse complement strand
CCACCTAGCTACCCCCAGAGGATTTTATATTTATTTGATCCTGGAGATAACAGGGAGCCATTGGAGTTTATTGAATAGGGCATTCAGAAAATGTTTGTCGTATGAATGAATGAATGAAATTACTTTTGACTTCTTTCCTCCACATGGAATTAATCACCAAGTCTTTTTGGTTGTTTCTTGTTTTCTTCTCCAACGCCCTAGTTCAGAGCCTTATCATCATTTTATTGTTGGTCTATAGCAGTAGCTTCTTAACTGATCTCCCTGCCCCTAGTTTCTCATCACTTTGGTCATTAATCAATCATAATGAGTAGTTAACAAACAACTCCTACATACCAGGCACTGTGCTAGGAGCTGATCACATCACTCCTCCTTTCATGTCTTTCACTGACCACGGGAAAAAGTCCAGACTCCTTATGATGACATCCAACATATTCCATCAACAGGCTCCTTGTCGTCTTTCCAGCCTTACGCCCAATTACTCAGTCACCTTCCCCACCTCTCCTCTTTCTGCTTCTTCCCTACAAATCACTCCACTTGCTGGCCTTTGTTTGACTTTTGCTCCCCTAGAATATACTCTCCTCCTTTCAGGCTCCCGGCATCCCACCTATCCTTCAAGTCCTCCTTTGTGGAACCCTTCTCAACTCTCTCTCTCTCTCTCTTTCTCTCTCTCTCTCTCTCTCCTCTGAATTACTCTAGCACTCCATCTTTGATTGGTAATTAAACATGGAGGATCTAATAGATTTTCTTGTTATTGTTTTCTGTTATTGTCTTGACCCATAAATCACTTTTGATATTTAACTTTTTATGCATTTCTTTTATTTCTCCAGTTAGGGGTTTGTTTTTTTTTTTTTTTTTTGGTCTAAAACTTTGATTTCACTGGTGAAAGAAACTCCCTCTAAGGAATCTCACCCAACCAATCCTAAAGTTTGCCTGAGGGCACCAAGAGATCAAAGACTTGGCCAAGGTCATACATATAGTCTGTGTTAGAGCCAGTAACCCTTGAACTCAGGTCTTCCTGACTCCGAGGACAGCTCCCTATCCACTTTGATAGGTGCTTAATAAATGACAGTTGTAGAATCTCAGAGTCAAAAGAGACCTCAAACTCCATCTCATCTAACCGTTACCTGGGTGAGAATCCAATCTACAATATCTAGACAAGTGGATAAGTTCAGCTTTTGCTTGAAAGACCCCTAGGAAAGAGGAAGCTGCTACTTCTAGAAGCTGCCCATTCCACTTTCTGGTCATTCTATTTGTGGAAAAGTTTGTCCTGACATCAAACTTACATTCGCTTATTTGCAACTTCCTCCCATGGCTCCAAGTTCCACTCTCTGGTGGGGAGCTAAGAATAAGTCCAATCTGCATGACAGCCCTCTGAATGTTTCAGACATCCACCTCCTGCCTCCTAAGCCATCTTTTCTCCAGAATAATCATCTCCACATCCGTCAACTGATATGGCATCATCTTGACATGCTTCACTCTCCTGCGGATGTTTCTCTATTATATTCATAAGTTAAAATGTGGAGCTAGAGATGATTTGATAAGGACAGAGTACAATCCTTTCTAATCCAGGATGCTTTACTTCTTATTAGAGTCAGACAAGGTCCTCCTGTCCATTAGCTCTTCTGACCCTGCTATCACAGCATTACTCATATTGACTTTATTAGGCTGGCACTTTTTCTTTAATACCTTCTTCCCTACCCTTTGGTTATTCTTCAGTTGGACTAGACAAAGGTATCAAAACAAATTAATATTTGCTATTTGTTAAGCAGTCAGTCAGAAAACATTTATTAAGCACCTACCTACAATGTGCAAAGAAATGGCAAACCATTCAGTATCTCTGCCAAGAAAAACCCAAATGGGGTCATGGAGAGTCAAACATGACTGAAACTCAACAACAACAACAACAACAACTACAACAACAACTACCATGTGCATCAGTGGGCATTGTACTAAGTGCTGGGGATACAGAGGAAGGCAAAAGGATAATCTCTGCCCTCAAGGTGAATAACTCTTAATGGGGAATACAGTGAGACCAATACAATACAATTCAATTGTGAGGTGATTGGAAAGGAGAGGAATTAATAGTAGAGGGATGTGCAAAGGACTCCTGCAGAAAGTGAGCTTTGAGCTGAGTCTGAGACTGAAATGAGGGGGCAGAGCATTCCAGGCAGAGATGGGAAGAGAAAGAGAGGGACAAATATTTATTTGCAATTTTCTAAAATTATCCCCAAAACAACAGAGATTACTAACAATTAAACATTTAATAATTAGCTAATAATTAACAAAGGGCTTAATGCAAATGACCAATGGGACAAATTCTCCAGTTTATCTGGAAAGAGCTTTTCTCATCTTCATACTTCCTTATATATCTAGGCAGTGGGGTACAACAGAAAGGGCCCTGACTTTGGAGGAGGATATGGGTTTATATCCCTTTTCCATCATTTATTAACCTTTGTGACCTTGGGTAAGTCACTAGGCCTGTTTCCTCTATAAAATGAGGAAGTTGGACTAGTTGAATTCTAAGGTCAACAAAAAATTTATTAAGCACCTTCTATGCTACTTAATACCTACATGACCTACATTAATAATTTCACTTCTCTAGACCTCAATTTCATCATCGGTAAAATGAAGGGGGTTAAATTTTTGTTGTTCTTGTTTAGTTTTTTCAGTCCTGTCAGATTCTTTGTGACCTCATTTGGGATTTTCTTGGCAAAGATACTAGAGTGGTTTGCTATTTCCTTCTTCTGGCTCATTTTAGAGATGAAGAAACTGAGGCAAACAGGGTTAAGTGACTTGTCCAGAGTCACACAGCTAGAAAGTGTTTAAGGAGGGTGTAACAACAATGCTACTTGCCACTACTGTGGCTGTGTAAGACCAATAACACCAGCACACAGGAGGGCTGCTAGCACAAGTTCTTTGATCTGCTTTTCTAAGGAAAGAAACTTTAAGGGGTTAACAATCTCAGTTTAATTAAACATACATATATCATTCACTTAGTTCAGGGGAAAAAGTCAGCACCCCAAACTTCAGAGAAAACACAAACAGAAATTACAAGCAGAAATTATATAAACAGAGAAAAATAACACAAATCAGCAGACAGAGCTTTTGTCTGTCCATAGCAATACATACTTACATAGTTACCAGAGAGAGAAGCACCAACATCTGGGTTTTTCAAAGCCAGAAGGCTCCTTGACAGCTACCCAGAGTCTCATCTGGTCAAATCACACGACACTCTTCCGGTGAGTGAGCCCCAAGCAAACCTCAGCATATACACATACTTCTTCAAGGTCAGAGGTAGTTACAACCATGTGACTTAAACCCATATGACCTAAGCTTTCCCATGACTTAAGCAGGTCATCAAAGACTCCCAATTCAATAAAAGACTCTTGATTGAAACAAAAGCAAGACAAAACAAAAGGCAACAAAAGTCTGACTTTCCTTGCCATTACAGAGGGATTTGAACTCAGGTCTTCCTGACTCCAGACCCAGTGCTCTATTCTCTGCAGCACCAGCTGCTTCATAAATCTATGATCCTATATCAATCAGTCAATAAAGTTTTGTTAAGCACTTTCCGTGTGCTGAGCCCTGGGAATCCAAAGAAAGATAAAAGATAGCTCCTGCTCCCAGGGAGCTCACAGTTTAATGAGAAAATCAAAATGCAAAAAATACAAAGGGGTTGTATCCTGGATAAATTGGAAATAACCAAAAGAGAGAAGGTGGTAGCATTAAGGGGGATCAGGAAAGGCTTCCTATAGAAGGTGAGATTGTAGTTGAGAATCGAAAGAAGCCGGGGAAGCCTGGAGGACGAGAGGAGATGAGGAGGGAGAGCATTCTGTGAACTGAGACCTTCTTAAGAGCTGGCTTCAGCATACTACCAACAGAATTTTATGTTACCGGGATGACTACTTCACATGTTGTCTTCTACATACATGGGATCATAACCTTTCTCACCCACTGGTTTATTTTGAAATTCTCCCCAAAACCCCATTCTCACCTTTATTTACCTTGTGTGGGATGCCTTCAGATAGCAAGTTAGCAATTACCCCTGCTCTGTGATTGCTGTTGAAATCTCTCTCCATTTCAAACAAATCCCTTTACCTGGGTAGATTCCCCCCTTCCAGGAACTTTCCTGTCAAAACCTCTTGCCTATTAATGACTGGAAAGGTATCCCCAAACTTATCCTGCATTTGTGTCCTAGGCTTGCAAATTCTAGGGGTAGCCTGAGGATAAGGCAAGAAAGGAGAGGCTTGGGGAGCCCTGAAGCAAAGAGGAAATGAAGGAATCCTGGATATCTTTAGATCTGGACAGGTACCATTTGCATCATTTCCCCTACTGGCATCTGGGCCGAATCGAGAAGTGTCAGTCACGTGTAGAGTTGGGTTACATCATGCATGTTCACTTGTAATACATGCACTGTTAACATAAACTGACAAGAAGGCGCTAGCAGTCTGCTTATCTGGATGCCATCCTTGCTGAGTAAAGGGTCATTATGAGAATTATTCACACAGAATTATAGCAGTTGGAAGCCTTCAGATTAGTTATTACATCACCTTTAGTTTAGTCACTCGGCACAGCTTGTTCCTCAAATGAACCCCTCCCCTCTTCTCTCCTTCCCTTCCCCCAACAATCTCAGTATCTCTCTCTCTCTCTCTCTCTCTCTCTCTCTCTCTCTCTCCCAACCAAGAATAAGAAATTCCATGAAGTCAAATATGGATCTTTCTACTCTTGTGTTCTAGATCTTTCCCGAGATCAAAGCAATGATTAATTAGTGATACATTGGTCACCAGTCTGCATCCAGGTCTCTAGAGGAGAACTTGGGATGTTTTGGAATCACGCCCACTCCTGGAGTAGTCCTATCTCCAAATTTTGACACAAATTTAATGAACAAAGCCATTGAATTGCCCTGTTCAGTTTCAGCCCTGCCACGGGGACTTTCTTTGTAAAGGCCATGTGATGGAGATCCATGTCTCTGGTGGAAGGGGATGGTTGTCAGGGTCCAAAGACCCACTAAAACATTCATCATCCTGCTCACGTTTGCCAACCTCCATCCTCACGCCAGGCACACCCATCCTCTCCTCCTGCTCCTCAGATGACAAGTCTATGCCTGCCAGCCAAACAAACTCAGAGTTCATCTACACACATAGATTCCCATGAAAAATTAATGAAAATGATAATAGGAACTGTGGGAACCAAGAGGGAATAGATAATGTAATTAACAGGGCATGTGTCCAAAGAGACGTGCTTCATCACTCTTACCATCACACAATACACGAGACATAATACACAATACATTGACTTCCATGCCAAGGAGCTGAGGGAGGGAAAGTAGGGAGCTCAGTGAAGGAGTATGGGGAGGGGAGAAGGAAAGTTCATTAACATTTTTACTGACCCATCAGAACAATGTCTTTTGTAGATTCTGGACACACCATCGCATACCATCCTCCACACACCTGGCTGTAATACACAATGCTCCAGACAGCACACGAGTACTCTGGCACCATATTTGGACAGCACTGTTGTAGGAAGTTAACATTTTCCAAATGTGGTCATAAAAGGCCCTTTGCACAAAAGAGAGATACTTGTTCTCCTCTATCAGTTTTGAAGAGATCAGCTGTTCCATTGGTCTTTATAGAATCCAAACTTGAGAGTTGGATGTCACCTAGCCTAAAGTCCCCATTTTACAGATGGGAAAACAGAGCAGTGAAGTGAATTGTCCAAGGTCATACATTACAGCATGACTGGGATTAGATTCCTGGGACATCTGAATACTGATTCTATGACCTTTCTACCATTCAGCATTTATTTAACACTAATTCCTCGATAAGTCATCCCCAAACACCTTTATCATCAAAGAAAATAGGTGGATGTCCATTTTCACGATTCATAGGCATGATCTGGAGACTGAGATATAGTAAACTCCTAAGCTTTGGCTTCTGGGCAGTGTTTTCTGTCTTTTTACCAAGGAATCAGGAAGACCTGAGTTCAAATCACGCCTCATCCATTTGCTATCTATATGGCCCTGGACAAGTCACTTAAGTTTTCTAGGTCTCAGTTTCCTCGTATAAAAATTGGAAGGATACCAATATCACCTATCTCACAGCAGTTTTGTGAGGATCAAATAAGAAAATCTATGAAGCACCCTATAAACCTTCAAGGGAGGGCAAGATGAGTAAGGAGAAACTGGGGCAAAGCCCTTTTGTGGGGGTGGCCTGTCAAGGGATGCTTTGAAGTCTCTTGGCTCTAGGGTCACTCTCCCAGCCCACATTCCAAATGAGAAAACCACATGGGCAGCAGTGTCCAAGTCAGACCAGTGGCAGGAAGACAAATTAGAACGCTGTTAACTGATCAGGACAAGAAAAGGTACAACTAGGGGCAGAGAGGAGAAATAGCAGCAAGGGATGAGCAGTAGAACTTGGGATATTAGATATGGGAGGGGAGGAAAAGGAAAGAACGAAAGAATTATTAGAACCCAGGGGATCGGAAAGACAGTGTTATAATGAAAAGAACGAGAGGAGTGGTGGGGGGAGATGACAAGTTTGGGTAGAATCAGAGGTAGGGTCATAGATCTACACTTGGAAGAGATGTTCACGGTCATCTAATCCAACCCCTCACTTTACAGATAAAGAAACTGAGGCCCAGAGATGTGAAGTATCTTGCTGAAGTCACTCAGGTAGTAAATGACATTTGGACCCAGGTCCTCGGACTCCAAATCCATCACTCTTTCCACTGAACTATGCTGTTCCCCCAGTTTACTGAATGAGGTGACCTCAGCCTCATAACACTCAATTTAAAACATTTATTAAGAGCTTATTTTGCATAAGGCATTGTGCTTGACAATGGGAACAGAGAATCAAAAAATGAAAACAACATCTGCCCTCGAGGAGCTGACATTTTATATTCTTATTTTTACAGCTAAGGAAACTGAGGTCCAGAGAAATGAAGGAGCTTGGGCACAGTAAACTAGGACCAGGGCTCACAAAAGTCGAATCAAATCTTTGGTGACTATTAGGGGGAATCTGGGGCTAGGAAATGAAAATGGGTGCCTAGTGGATGTAAATGGTGTAAATGGTGCCCTAGTGGAGAAAAATCAGGCAAAACTGGATCTGGGAAAGTGTCATTTCCCTGGGTGATTCTTGACTTTTTTCCTGACCCTCCCCCAGAAAATACTTCCTGATTAATGTGATGAGTCCTTCTGAGCTGTACTTGTGTTATCTTCTAATAGATATGAAGGTTCCAATGTCTGGGAAGTGCCAAGTTGTTTGTTTTAACACAAGCAAGTCTAAACAGGATTCAATCTACCAACAGTAAGAAAAAGTCCTGGTCGAATTTCCTAGGCATTTAAGCTTGATTGCCCTCTGTTAGGAAGTAGGATGATTGGTATTTGTAAGATGCAGAGGGCATCCTGAGGCTCTCCATCAGGACACTTATGGTCCAGTCCTGGTGCTGCGACTAACTTACTGAGTACAAGTCACTTCATCTTTCTTTTGAGAGCAGAAATTGTCTTTCTTTCTTTTTCTTTCTTTTCTTCCTTCCTTCTTCCCTTTCCTTGCCTTTTTCCTTCTTTTCTCCCTTCTTTTCTTTTCTTTTCTTCCTTCCTTCTTCCCTTTCCCTCCCTTTTCCCTTCCTTCCTTTCTTCCTTTTCCCTTGTCAGCTTCACAAAGTAGGTACACGGCAATAAATATTTGTCATTGAATTGACTTGAACTGCACTGAAGAAGGTGGAATTAACTTGAAGTGAAGATCCCTTTCACCTGTAACATTGACTGGTTCCTTGTGAAGGGTCGGGCTCAGCATCACAAAGGACTCTGTCCAAGTCTTCCTTCTGACATACATGTTAACGTAACTAACTGTGGACGTGTTACTTCTCAGTGCTCCAGGCATCTAAGACTATAAATTATAAAGTTACACAACAGCATCTGTAGAATCATTTTCCACAACAGGAATTTCTTACACCCGTGAAGTCTCAGGTCCAAATAAACAGGCTGATAAATACTAAACGGATATAATGGGAGTCTGCCTTCAGGATGACTAAAAGGACTACTCAAAATCTTTCTCTTTTTCAATCATCATAATGTCAGGAATTAGAGTTTCTTTTCTTTGAGTTTTCAAGAAGTTCCAATTATTGAAATACGGGTAGGGGCAGCCTTTCTCATCTTTTTCATGGAAAGAATGATGCTGTATGTGACAATTTTTTGTCGTATGACCTTGAGCAATTCATTAAACCTCATCAGGCCTCAGTTTCTTCATCTGTAAAATGACAGGTCGTCCAAACCCAGGGAAAATAGTAGGGAGAGAGGGGAAAGACTTCTTTGTCTCTGGAAGCCTTTCCAGCCCTAAATCTATAATCTTATTCAAACACCCCAGCAATAGGAGTTGATGACAATTGATAGTGAAGCCCCCACCAGGAGCAAAACTCCAAAGAGTTTCTTTAGGAGCCTCGAATAGAAGTTAGGAAGAGCACAAGGTGACTATTTCTCCGTTTTGCTAAGAGCCAGCCTAACGAGGCAGCCGAGGAAGACTAGAGTGTGAAATAGGGCGTTTGAAGACAAATGACTCAGGGCTGGCCCTTCCTGTTAAAGGGGAAGATGCTACTCTTGGAGGCTGCCAAATTCCCAATGTCCTTTCACTCTTAAAGATTCCAGAGTCTGTGTGAGGTCAGAAGGCCCCGACTGAAAAACCGGGGTCCTGATGCCAAATTTGAGAAGAATTCCCTCTCCTCTTTCGAGCTCGATTCACCTCATTCAGATTATTTTTTCCAGAAGCAGAGAAGGCTTGCAGATGTGGTCTTCCCTGCCCCCACGCCCCCATTGATGCTGAAGCTGGAGAGAAACCCAATCTGAGAGAGAATCAGGATTTCTCAGGCTGTTTTCTCTCTTTGTTTATCCACGTGGCACCTTATTCTAGCATCTCCTGGGTAATAAAAAGGTTGGAACAAGTCAAAACTTTTCCTTTTCTCAGACTATGAAAGGGTGTGATGGGGATCTTACCCCCTTTGCAGAGGGGCTGAAATGTTGTTCTAAAGTTGGAGAAAGAATAAAGGAGAGCTCAAAGGTGGAACAAAGCTTTGTCTGTTTGCCCTTAGTGCTGTGAAAACCATTAGCAGCCACAACCAACATTTTGATGGGCTTTGAGATTCGTCAAGGACTCTATAGAGATCACCTCATTTTCTCTTCACAAAAGCCTTCAGAGGCAGGTGCTATTATTAATCTCCATTTTACTGGTGGGGCACTTGAGGCCGAAAGACATAAAGGGCCTTGCCCACGGTCACACAGCTAGTAAGTGTCTGAAGTAGCATTTGAACTCAGAACAGCGCTTTCTCCACTCCGCTACCTCCGCAACAGCTACAGAAACTGCAACCACAGCCTTCCTCCCTTGCTTCCTATTCTGCAGCCTCTACAACAAAACATTGGGTTCTTTTGTCTCCTCTGTTGAAAAGGACTTTGAGTGGGGACAAAGATTTATAACAAATGGCCACCAGGTGGCGTGCGAGACCTTGAGAAGTGAATATTTCTGGGCTCTTTGTTCCATTTTCTGTTGAGAGATGACTTATTTCTTGGACAGGTCATCCAAACCCAGGGAAAATAGTAGGAATGTGCTGAACGAATTACATATGCCATGTTATTCTAGGCCTGGAAAGCCCCTAAGCCCGGGATCAATATTCATTTCACTACTCATGGCTGAGGGTAACCCATTCATTTTCCTAGACTCCAACAAAATGTTGAACATTGTAATGAAACTCTTTTTTATTATTACTTTATTTTTTCCACAATTTTTTGGAAGTTTCATTGATGAATTGTGGGAAAATGCTCCTTTCAAACAGCTTCCTTCACAATCCTGCTGAGCTTCTGGATCTCGGTTCTTGCAGATATACTAACATATTTCCTATACAATTCCTCCCATGGTTGACGGGTCAGTCTTAACCTCCACTTCCAAGACTTGGTCTCACCTTAGGAAGCTGTTCGGGACTGTTTTTAATTCTGAAAGAGTCGCGTCATCTAAAGTAAATGCAGTAGTAACTGAGCTCTGTACTTCTCCACGAGGCACGCTCATCTTGGCAGAAAATGCTGAAGTGACTCCAGGGGTGTTGTTTAAGTAACCATTTTCAGCAAAGCAATTTCATGAGGTTAGTCATGATGGGGGAAAACATCTCCTTTGCTATTATGTCATTTAAGGTGTTTCTCTCAATGGAATGCTTTATATGGGGGTTCATAAAAGAGTTGATCATTTTGGGATCCTTCAAAAGTTTCGAGTAACTCCTTTTCTGCCATGTCCTGTTTATTCTGCTTAGATGCAGTGGATCAAGAACAGAGGCATAGCGACCTTCTAGACTATACGCTTGAATTGGAGGCCTAATGAGTTTAGCAAATGGTCTGCCCCCTGAAGGGGTGAAGCCGTGGACTGCTGGAGCATCCCAGACGCATGGGGCATGGCCATCTCCTGTGCTCTGTGTAGGTCCATGAAACTTTTCAAAGCAAGAGGCAGTGGGAAGCACTTTACATTTGTAATCCCAAGACCTGGGGGTCAGAATTCAAGCTTTGCTACCTGTGTGACATTGGAGAAGTCACAACCTCTTTGGGCCTGTTTCCTTATTTGTAATATACATGTATAGGTATCTATGTATATGTTATATATATTTATATATCTATGTATGCATATCTATCTGTCTATGTATATATCTATCTGTCTACATATGGGATGTAGGGCATGTTCAGGAAAGTCTAGTACCTCTGGTGTGATGGCTGCTGAACTCTTTTCAGGGCTGTTTTCTACCTTTGATGTCCACCTGATCCACCTAACTCTCACTTGTGGCTCCAAGAAGCTGTGGCATGTGCAGCAACCACACCCTGGTAAACCATTTCAGCCAATGGGCTAAACCAGGTTGAGGGTAACTGAGGAGTCTCAAACCCATTGGTGAGTTAGGGGTGTATCTACGCTAACCATGTGAAGACTTCCTCTGGTGGAATGGGCAGATGAGAACAATCTGTTCCAATGTTCATGAAGGCATCTGAAGCAGGTACTACGGATTGCTTAGAGCTTGGTCAGACATTGAAGATGCCATGGTCATCCATTGCATCTTGAGCCATCACTAGTTATCTTGATTCTATCCTGCCACTGGACCGTGATGACTCTGGACAATAGAGTGTGGTCTATGACTTCATGCAACTCTGCCTCACTTACATCCAATTTACACATGAATCAAAAGACATCACCATACCATTTTAGCATTTTTACCTATCTCAAAGTCCTGTGGTGACAGGCAGGTGACAAAGCAGCAGGTGTGGACACACTGGGAGCTGTAGTCACAATCCTGCACACAAGTGGCCCAAGCTCAGGGTTGTCTTCTCACTGGAAGCAGCAGTGGGATTTGGCAGCCCTCTGGGTATCTGAGCAGCTTTTTAAGGATAGCACTGCTGGCCTCCTGGTGTGAAGAAGGGGCTAGAAAAGGTGCACGAAAAACTGTCTGCTTATCCAACCTTGGCCTGATTGACACAGCAGATGGGGATCCCACTCTGTGATTGAAACACAAAAAAATGTACAAAAATGTCTGCAAAGATGATTCCACTCACCATTGGCACATGGAATGTGCGCACACTTATAGACAACACAAAATCCAGTAGACCTGAAAAATGAACAGCTCTTATTCCAAGAGAACTCAGCAGGCATTGCATCCAAATAGCAGCCCTGAGTGAAACAAGGCTGGCAAGTGAAGGCCAGCTTACTGAAGTTGGAGCTGAATACATGTTTTTCTGGAGTGGCCACAGTGAAGGGAAACACTGTGAAGCTGATGTAGGTTTTGTGATCAAAATTAATCTTGTCAACAAGCTTGTATACCTACCAAAAAGAATGAACAACAGGCTCATGACAACGTGATTGCCACTTTCAGGAAAACATCACATCACCATCATTAATGCCTATGCTCCCATCATAATGAACCCTGATGAGGTCAAGAAAAATTTTATAAAGACCTGGAGACCCTTATTATCAATGTTCCAAAAGAGGACAAGCTTATAGTTCTGGGTGACTTTAATGGTAGAGTAGGCTCAGACTAGCAGACTTGGCTGGGAGTCCTAGGGAGGAATGGAGTTGGAAATAGCAACAGCAATGGTCACTTACTACTGAAGACTTGTGCATCTCAAGACCTTCTCATCACCAACACTGTCTTCCACTTACCTAAATGCAATAGAACTTCATGGATGCACCCTCACAGCAAACACTGGCATTTAATAGACTATGTGATTGTAAGAGAAGAGACAGGATATGAGAGTGATGAAGGCAATGTGTGGTGCTGGATTGATCAATACATAGACTTATCCTCTCCAAGTGAAATATTTGCATTCAACACAAGTAGGGGCCCCGAGGCAAAATGACTATCAGAACAATTAATGTCAACACATTAGAGCTCTCCTCTGAGAGGGAATGGTTTGTTGCTAACTTTGAGGGAAAGTTGAACCAACACACAGTTGGCAACAGTGGAGCAGAAAAGGAGTGGGCAGCTTTCAGAGGTTTGGTGTACAGCACTGCATTTGCTCATCTGGGCAAACATCAAGACTCATTTGACGAAAATGATGGGGAAATTCAGAAGGTACTAAACGAAAAATGAGAACTCCATGGGGTTTACCAGCTGGATAGTTCATCCATCTCTAAAAAGGCAGCATTTAATTCTGCAACATACAAGCGAAGCTTGGAGAAATGCAAGATTCTTGGCTCAATAAGAAGGCAGATGAAATTCAGTTTTATGCTGATAGTAACAATCCAAAGCACTTTTATGATGCTATTTATGGGCCAAAGACCCAAGGTGCATCTCAATTACTCAGTGCTGACAGAGCCACATTGATTAATGATAAGGACATGATCTTGGAGAGATAGCTGAACACTTCCACAATGTTCTCAATAGACCATAATCGATCGATGCTGAAGCCATTGACCATTCACCTAAGGTTGAAGTCAATCCCTCCCTAGCTGAAGCTCCAACTGAAGAAGAGGTTTTGAATGCCATTAGGCTTCTTTCATGCGGCCAAGCTCCTGGTGCTGATTCTATTCCAGCTGAGATTCGCAAGGTAGGGGGTCCATTGCTATACAAAAGCTGACCGAATTTTTCCAGTTTATTTGGAAAGGAGAGGTTATCCCGCAGGAGTTCAAGGATGCCTCCATTGTCCATCTCTATAAAGGTAAAGGAAATAGATTGTCCTGTGACAATCACAGAGGGGTCTCTCTGTTAGTCATTGCTGGCAAGATTCTTGCCAGAGCCCTCTTTAATAGGCTGATCTTTCACCTAGAAGATGGCCATCTACCTGAAAGCCAGCATGGCCTCGGAAAGGGCCAAGGAATGGTCCATAGGGTGTTTGCTGCTGACACCTCCAGGAGAAATGCCAGGAGCAGAACAGAGGTCCGTACAAAACATTTGTAGATCTGACCAAGGCCTTTGATACTGTCAATTGTGAAGGCTTATGGGAAATTATGTCAAAATTTGGTTGCCCAGAGAAGTTCATCAGTATTGTATATCAATTTCATGACAGCACGCTTGCCTAGGTTCTGGAAATTGGACAATGCTCTCATGCTTTCCTACTCACCAATGGAATGAAACAAGGCTGTCTGCTTGCTTGCTCCCATGCTCTTTAGCATGATGTTTTCAGCCATGTTATCAAGTACCTCCAATGAGGACAAACATGGCATCAAGGTCAGCTGCCGCGCGGATGGTAAATTCTTCAACTTGAAAAGGCTACAAGCCAAGATCAAAGTGGAGGGAGTGCTGGTGCATGATTTTTTGTTTGCAGATGATTGTGCAGCCTCTGGAGGTGAGATGCAATGACAAATGGATCAGTTCTCTGCTGCTTTGCTAATTTTGGTCTAACAATTAATACCAAGAAAACACAGGTGCTCTATCAGCCACCACCACGCCATCCATATATGGAACCATCGGTTACAGCAAATGGAGAAGTTTTGAATGCTCTGGATACATCCCCTTACCTTGGGAGTGTACTTTCCAGGGATGCACACATTGATAATGAGGTTGACACACACATTACCAGAGCTAGCTCAGTGTTTGGGAGTCTCCGAAGGAAAGCATGAGAGAGAAGAGGTGTTAGACTGATTACCAAACTGAAGGTCTACAGAGTCGTTGTGTGGACCTCATGGTTGCATGCCTGTGAAACCTGGACAGTCTACCAGCACCATGCCAGGAAACTGAATCACTTCCATTTGAATCGTCTTAGGAAGATTCTGAAGATCACCTGGCAGGGTAAGGTACCAGACACTGAGGTACTTTCTCAAACTAAACTGCCACGCATTCATTCAAACTCTGCTTCAGAGAGCGCAACTCTGATGGGCTGACCACATTGTTCTAAGGCAAAACACACACTTGCCAAAAAGACTATTTTATGGAGAACTCAAACAGGGCAAGTGTTCACATGGTGGTTAGAAGAAGTGATACAAGGACATTCTCAAGGTCTCTCTTAAGAACTTTGGAATTGATTGTGTGACATGGGAGACACTGGCACAGGACCGCTCAGCATGGCGTTCCCACATCAGAGAAGGTTCTGGGTTCTATGAGCAAGGCAGAATTGAAGTAGCTCAAAAGAAATACAAGATGCACAGATTTAGAGAATCCAACCCAAATGTTCACAATGACTATTTGTGCCAGGCCTGTGATAGAGCATTTCGAGCTCATATTGGTCTGATCAGCCACCGTTGGACATGCTGTAACTTGACTTTAGCATAGTAATGCCATTTTGGTCCTCTTCAAAAAAGAAGGAAAACAACCAACCAACCACACACACGCACACATACACGTATATCTTTTTATGTATGTGTGTGCATACATACATATATATGTTACAGATCTATACATATGAGATAATATTTGTAGAGATCTTTGTAAACCTTAAAACACTGTATAAATGCTAGCTATTAAATGGAAGGGCTCATATTGGATGACTTTTAAAATCCCTTCCAGCACTAAATCTATGAACCTTTTGGACCCAACCCCCCACGGTATATATAAATCTGATTTCATTTTAATTGTTTCAGATGTACATGTCTATACCGAATAATAATCTATAATTATAGATTATTCTATAGCCAGTATTCCAGGCTTTCCTTCCACAGACTCATTGTTGGAATGCACCTCGTCTTCACCTCTTCTCTTCCACAAGGCCTTTCTTCATGCCCCAGGTATCAGTGATATCCCCTTCAGATGACTCTGGAGGAGAGACTGAGGCCGCCTCACTTAAATCCTACTTGAGGCAAATCAAGACCACCTTTGTAATGCCACTGATTCTCTTCAAGAAGAAGAATGAACAACAACAAAAGGGATGTATCCTCACATTACTTTGGATTTACTTTTTAATCTGCAGAGAAAGTTACCTCCATCGAGTGCAAAGAGCATTTCCTTTTTTTAGCTTGGTATCCCAGGACCTTGCATAGGGCATACAGTAGACACTTGATAAATGCTTATTGAGTGATATAAGTAAAAATAAGGCTATAGATAAGCCTTTCATTTATAGGAAACTATCTTTATCAACCCCCAGCAACCTTTCTAAATTAATTTACTACTTTTCAGTCATTTTGATAAAAATAATTTAGACTACCTCCCTAAAATTATGATTAGAAAGACTGCTGAAATTATTTCACCTACTATAGGAAAATTGATGCCCCTTTTATAAAACTATTCAAAATGAGCCGAGAGGTTTTCTTGATTTTTTAACCCTCTGTTTTCTTCTTTTTTTCTTAATAGCATTTCCCCCCAATTTTCAACATTCATTTTTGTAAAATTTTGAGTTCCAAATTTTTCTCCCTCATCCCCTCTCCACTTCACAAGAGCACAAGCAATCTGATATAGGCTATACATGTACAATCATGTTAAACATATTTCCAGATTTGTCATGTTGTAAAAGAAGAAACAGAACAAAAGGGAAAACCACGAGAAGCAAAAAAGAACAGCAAAAGTGAAAATAGTCTGCTCCAATCTGCATTCAGACTCTGTAGTTCTTTCTCCGGATGTGGATAGCAGTTTCCATCATGCGTCCTTTGGAATTGTCTTAGATCATTGTATTGCTGAGAAGTGCTAAGTCTGTCAAAGTTGGTTATCACATAATATTGCTGTTGCTGTGTACAACGTTCTCCTTGTTCTGCTCCCCTCACTCAGCATCAGTTCATATAAGTCTCTCCAGGTTTTTCTGAAGTCTGCCTACTCATCATTTCTTAAGGAACAATAGTATTCCATTACATTCACATACCACAACTTGTTCAGCCCTTCCTCAATTGATGGGCATCCCCTCAATCTCCTCACTTTCTCCGCCACCACAGAAAGAGCTGCTATAAATATTTTTGTACATGTGTTCAACCTCTATTTTCAAGGCAGTCATTCCTATTCTTCTCTTTTCCCTCAAGGGTTGCCCGGGTCTGGCTGAATTATTAAGATATCTACCTTTCCCTTCAGGTCTAGATTTAAAGGGCATGCTTTACTCTTCAGGAAGCCCCTGGGCCTCCAATAGGCCATTTCCAGAACACTGGAGTAGATATGTATGTGTGGAGGTGTTCTATCCAACAAAAAATGAACTTGGCTCTAACAGTCTTTACACCTTCTCACAAATCCTACAGCAATGACATTATTGATTCTGCAGTTCTCCTTGGTAATGTTTGATGGCTGACCTTTTTTCACTATACCTCAGTTTTATTTAGCACATCAAACCCTTTAACACAGCACATAAGAAGGAGGGTTTAATGTATTCTTTTTTCCCTTGGGAAGTCTGCATTTTATCTCTACTTATAAGGCCTCGCAACCTTATTTCTACTCTTAAGAGTTTATCTTAATCTCACAACCCAAAGAGATGGGGACAAAGGGGAAGTAGGCAGTCAGGTTGGAGGAAACGGAGGCTATCAGGACAACAGAATTATCATTTAGACCCAGAAGGGTCCTTAGGGGCCATCTACTCTACCTCCACTTTCCTTCATTTCGCAGATGAAGAAATTGAGGCTTGGAGAGACTAAATAGTTTGCCCAAGGTTATGCAGATAGGTGGCAAAGCTGGAGTTTGCAACCAAGTCCTCTGACTCCACGGTGCAGCTAGGTGTCGGGTGTTGAGCCTGGAGTCAGGAAGACTCATCTTTGTGAGTTCAAATCTGGCCTTAGATACTTACAAGCTGTGTGACCCTGGGCAAGTCACTTAACCCTCTTTGCCTCAGTTTCCTCATCTGTAAAATGAGCTGGAGAAAGAAATGGCAAACCACTCCAGTATCTTTGCCAAGAAAACCCCAACTGGGGTCATGAAGAGTTGGACACGACTGAATCGACTAGACAATTGGACTTCTGACTCCATCGCCAACACCCTGCCACATTAAAAATAATTTATCTGACTCCTCTCAAAGAGAGTTATCAGAAATGATTACTCACATTTATAAAACACTTTAATGTTTTCAAAGCACTTTACACAGGCTATTGAGTTTAATCCTAACAACAATTCTGCACTCATCATACATTATGGTGTATTTCTGTTAGCTGTTTATGTATCATGTCCTCCTTCCTAGACCAATGAAAGCCAGGGGCTGTCTTTTGCAGAGCTAAGAGAGTGCTCTGCACACAATAGGTGCTTAATAAATGATTGGCAAAGTGAATTATTTTTAGCCAATTTCATGATGTCAGAAAGCCAGTTGTGATCTTGTATTGCTCTGAAAGCTCTGTGGACAGGACATCCATCCGTCTATCCCTCAGATCCCAGAGAGCAGTTATGAAGCATAAGAGCGGGATCATGGGATGGCAGGGCTAGAACAGGACCAAGAGGAAAATCTGCCAGCAAATCATCCTACTGCATGCCTTGCGCCATCTGCTGGTCATGGGAGTTAGAGCATTGATTTAAATACAGAATCCCAGAACTTTCCAAGTTGGAAAGGACCTTCTAGGTATATCTAGAGCAGGGGTTCTTAGCGCATTTTCTGTCTCATGCTGCAGACCTTATCTTCTAAAGAGGTGACAATATATACGGAAATCAGTACGTACAGGATACATACAGAGTAGATGGGAGGCAGTTTTAAAGGGTAAGGCCTTCTGTGAGCGATAGCTTTTGAGCCAAGTTTTAAAATAAGCTGGGGATTCTAAGAGTTAATAGGTTAAGAGGGAGAGTATTCTGGGCAGTGGCATGCTGGTAAATATTTAACAAAGAGCTCTCCTGGAAAAATGTACACCGGGCACACTTTTCAGTTTAATCTGAGTTATTAATACTTGTCTCCATTACTTTCTTAAATCAACAAAAGAATAAATCAAGTCCTGATTTGCAGCATGTGCTGCTTTCTAAGGTGTAAATGCTCACATGAAACTTTAACAATTGGCCTTCATAAATTGATTTGAGCTGGCTCCCAGCCCTGACTCTGGGAGTGGGGAACAGTCCATTCAAAGTCATGGACCTGGGAGATGAAACCAGCATGTGTCAGAGGCAGTGTATATGTGTTTATATATAATATATTCCCAACTCTGAGAGACATCATGGCTTAGTGGGTACAGTGTCAACCTTGGAGGCAGGAAGCCACCTTCTACATATACATACTGATTGTGTGATACTGGGAAACCTCTCCATGCTCTAGATAACTCTTGAAGACTCTAAGTTGCAGAAAAAGTACCAACCTGTACAGGCAAAATAAATTTCCTCACCCAAGAGTTCCTCAAATCACTGAAATCACAGGTCTAATCCCAAACTAGATACAAATGTATATATACACACACAGATGTATCTATACATATATACACATATATGCATGTATATGTACATGTATGTGCATAATTTATACATAGTCAGTTAACCAGCATTTATTAAGCACTTATTATGTACCAGGTATTGTGCTAAGAATTGGAGAGTTAAAGGGAAAAAAAACCTATCCACTGCTCTCAAGAAGCTCATAGTCTAATGGAGGAGACCACATGGCAACAACTATGTAAAAACAAGATATATTGACATATTGGTATCCGTATAAATATACATATACCCGTATATAAATATGCCTATATATAAATAAATATACACATTTATATACATGTACATATAATTTCTCTCTATATGTATATATGTAGATATATACATAATACATATACATATATACATACATTTGTATATATAATATACATGTACATAAGTTCTAGGGGTGATCTCAGAGGGAAGGCACAGGATGAGAGACTGGGAAAGGCATCTTGCAGAAGGCAGAATTTCAGCCGAGACTTGAAGGAAGCCAGGGAAGCCTGGCGGCAAAGATGAGGAAGAGGAAAAAGGACAGAGAGGGGGACAAACAGAGAAAATGCCCAGAGTTAGGAGGTTGGGTGCTATGGACAAGGAACAGTAGAGGAAGCATGGAGCAGTGAATGCAGAAGTCTTAGAACCAGGAAAAACTGGATTCAGGTTATACCTTGGACCTATCCTGGTCATGTGATCCTTGGCAGGCCATGAAACATCTCAGCGTTCTTGACAACTTTCTAAGAGTATGAGCTGTAGAGAAGGTACTTACCTGCCTTGGGAGAGGGAGTTTCCTCACTAGTGACTTCCCTACACTGATGAAGTCATAGGTGTGGACCAAAAAATAATTCACCCAACCCTGCAAATCTCATATTTTTATGCATAAATACATGTATTACTAGTTTTTAAAAATTATTTAATGTTTTACTCTTTCTTCAATTACATGTAAAAATAATTTTTAACACTTGAAAAAAATTTTGGGTTCCATATTCTCTTCCTCTCTCTCTTTCTTCCTTCATTGAAAAGGCAAGCAATTGGAAATAGGTTATATATTACTATTGTTATCTGATCTGATAGAGGAATTTCTTCAGTTAAACTTCCCCTAAGCTTACTCATGGATCTTTCCTTTATTTTGGTTATACATGTATAAATATAGTTTTAATCTTGAATAACAAAACTGCACTGACTTTGATATGTGTATAATTATATTCATATGATTATAAATATGTGTCCTACAATTTCTATAATATGTATACAAGCCATAAATGTTCTCATAATATTGACTTCTACAAGTATTTATTAAAGGACTATTATTCACCAAATACTATGCCAGGCACTGGGGGTGCAGAGGCAAAACTGAGACGGTCCTTCCACTTGGAGAGCTTCCAGTCTTCTGGGTTCCCAACACAAGACTTATTTATTGGTGAGACTACCTTACAACAAAATTCTTTTGGTCTTCCAGTAAACTCCTTTGCATGGAGTACAAGACAAGCCTGCTATAACACAAGCGCACTTAAATGAGAGAATATTGTTCTATCATGGGTGAAAGTGTGTGGCCCTTTCTTGAGGAGACCGGTCAGTCAGTCAATAAACATTTATTAAACGTCAGGCACTGTGCTAAGCACTGGGGTTATCAAGAAAAGCAAAAGACGGCCATTGTTCTCAAAGGAGGTAGCATGTTAGCAGCTACTTACAAAGGAATTATAAACAGGATTAATTGTAAATAATCAACTGAGGGAAGGCACTAGTATTAAGGGGGATCTGGAAAAGCTTCCTGAAGCATCACACAATTCTTCATAAACTAACATAAATGAAATCACACTCAACCTCCCTTGCAGGTGATCTGTGAAGACAAGAGATAACCAAGATGCTGTCATTCTGATCCCTGAGCTCTCTCCACACCTCAGAGTAGAGGTTTATTGCCATCACTGAGATCATAGGGGAAAAAGGACAGACAGCCAGACAAGAGGTATGTTCTCTTTATGGTCATTCCCACTCCCCATAAAATTCCAAAGCTTCTGGGTCCAAGCTGCTGGCATTGGCGAAGGTACCAAGAGAAAAAGAAGGCTGGACCGGGAAAGTAGTAGAGTGGAGTAGTAGTAGTAGTGGTAGAGTAGAGAGGAGGGACACAATATGGGAGCTTTTTCATGTTCGGGGTTGGATTTATTAGTCCCAAACTCCCCCAAACCCCAGAAACAAGTAAGGATATTTGTGTAGCTCTCAATTTTAATAAGCTATTCATGAACTTGAACTCTTTTTAGAAAGAAGGAAGGTGAGAAAATGTTCACAGATTTCCAAAGACCCATGCCTGCCACTCCCCCCACCCAAAAAAAGAGCCGGTGGAGAAAAGTACCTAGGTCAGTTTCCATCATAAGTAAATAGAATTTCAACTTGATATAAAATGAATTCAATTTAATTCAGCTTGCTTCTGTAGCTTGTTGTGTGCTGGGTACCTGGGCAGGTGCTCAGGGAGCTATAAAAATTAGATAAGACAGACTCAGATTTGTAATCAATTCAATTCAACAAACATCTGTCAAACACATCCCCTACAGTGCATAGCACACTCTGACAGGCACTGTGGGAAGTTTAGCCACAGTGAAAATTTGGGAAGAGTCCAAGGAATCAATGCAAGGGACCTGGAACAAGCAGTTAGAGAGGCCAAGAGGTGAAACCACAAGGGGGCGCTGTCAATGAATTTGAGTAAGGATAGAATGACTATCCAGAAAGATGGTGAGCTTAGCTTTGTCAAAAACTGCAGAGGTAAAGACCAATGGGGAATGAGAAAAGATCATCAGAGTGGATGGTTGAGTGACCTGAAATGTGAGCAATTGGGATGGATGGAAGCCAAATTACATTGCAGAGAGTAAAACAGAGATGAGGAAGGGGAGATGACAGGTATGAACATTAAAATTGGACTATATTTGAAGAGTGATTGGAAGGTATTAAAACTCAAATTGTTGAGAATTGTTCTCTCCTAATATCCAAAATTTGCTTATTTACGAAGTTTGAAAAACAAAGTGTTTTTGATCATTTAGCTAACAGAACATGAAGGCACTGGTTTGTGGGTGTATTTTGGGGGGGGGGCAGACAGAGAGCAGGATTCATTCATTTTTCATTTAAGCATTAAAAAAGTCTCATTCAATATTATGCCTCAACTCTCCCCTGTTTTACATCTAGAGTTTAGAGGCTGAAATGTGTTTGGGGAGCTTTGAAAAATATTTCAAGAATTTCTGGCTAAATCACAAAAGATTCTGCTCTGAGAGACATGCTATGTATGGGACATTGGACTCAGAATCTGGTGGCCCTGAATGCCTTGCTGGGGGATTTTTTTTTCCACTGGATTATAATTTAAAGCAAAATAAGCAAGGTGAAGGAATCATCTAGGAAGTCATTCAGAAAAATATAAACTGGCCATCTGTGTGTTCCACTGGAATCCACACAATGTTAAGAAATTGAGAAGGCCCACAGCACATAGGGTGTTTCCCTCTCCCCACCAACCCACACGGTGGGTTTATAGTCATAGACAGACACAGGTGGGCTGCAATCTATGTATGAAGAGGCAGGACCCAGATCAATAACGTCAGAGATCCATGTAGTAAAGGAAAAAACTCTTCCAGTTCCATATTGATCTTTGCACATAAGTTTCTGTTAGAGGGCTAGCACCAAACAATCATTGGTTTTTATTTTCCTTTATTTAAAAAAAAATCTTATTTCTTTATTCTAAATTTAGCAAGTCTCAAAATAGAACATTTCCACAAGCAAAATAGAACAGAAAAAAAGATTATATGCAAAGTCATGAATCTCTTATGTATGGTTTGCTTTAAAAAAATACATAATAAATTAAACGTGTTTCAAAGCTGTCTTGTTTGTCTGGATTTCCTTCTAAACTTCCTTCAGGCTTTTTTTCCCCCGCGTATTTAAAAAATGCTTCAGGAGTCAAAAGCTTTTGAATATTTATCATGGATGAAATGACATATCCTTGAAACTCCATGTCGGGGTGCCCTTCATCTTTTTGTGTGTCATGGACCCTTTGAGCAATCTGGTGAAGCCTGTGGACCTCTTCTCAGAGTGTTTTAAAAATTTGTTCAATTGTTTCAATCATGTCTGATTCTTTGTGACCCCATTTTGGGGTTTTCTTAGCAAAAATACTAGAGTGGTTTGCCATTTCCTTCTCCAACTCCTTTCATAAATGAGGAAAATGAGGCAATCAGGGTTAAGTGACTTGCCCAGGCTCACACAGCTAGTAAGTGATTGAGGTTGGATTTGAAATCAGTTGATTGAGGTTAGATTTGAAATCAATTATATTGAATTATATCCATCAAAGAATTTTTAAAAACAAAATCATGAACCCCAGATTAAGAACTCCTAAGTAGAAACAAAATTAGATGAAGATTTTTAGGAGGCAGTTCTTACAAATTTTAAGCAGGAGAGGCAACTTGGTGCAGTGAAAAGTATACTGCCTATAGAATTGGAGGATGTGAGTTCAAATCCCATTTCTGAGGCTTACCTCTTGCATGAGCTTTGGGCATGTACCTTCATTTCTCTGGGTCTCATTTTCCTCATCTGTCAAAGAAGAGATCTGGACTAGATAAACTCTGACGTCCCTTTCAGTTCTAAATCGATTATCTTAGTTATTCATCTCAGAACTCTTAGAGCACATAGTGAAGGTGATGAAAAAAAGTATGCTTTTGGCTGGCAGCAGGTTGAATGAAGGTGACCCTGATTTTTTCTTTCTTGACTATTTGTTTAAACCTTTCTCTTTAAAAATTCCTCCGGTGGGTTGATGCAGAACCAGTAAAATTAAAACACGTTTCACTCACCTGACTCGACCAGCTCACTGAGCTTATGATTGACTAGTTGCTTAGCTTTGCTCATCGAATGCCCTGGCTCTCCAGTGCACTCCAACACACAGAAGTGGATTGGTGGGAAAAGCCCTGTAATGAGACAAAGGTCAACAGACCATCTTGCCTGGAAAGTCCTTCTCCCGTCTCATGGCTAATCTCAGGCACATCCTTTCTGAACTGACTCTGAGTTTTTTGTTGGTAAGTCTGGAACCAGGAGGGACCAGGCACCTTTACATTGTTCAATAGAGTAAGACTGAATAACTCCCGATTCGGCCAGGTTTGATTTGGGATTGCTGATTCGGTGTCTGCTTCCATTACAATAGTGACAGTGATGAGCTGTGAATAAGCTGTGAATGTTGAGCTGATTTGGAGGGTTTCTTTCTAACTGTCCTTAAAGTAAAATGAGAGACATATGGTATGATGGTTAGTGCTTGAGAGCAAGCCTTGGAGTCCCAATGACCTGATTTCCAGCAGTGTCCCTGACATATACTGACTCTGGGCAGATCACTTAACATCTTTGAGTCCCTAAGTAACTCTCAAAGACTTGGTGGAGGGAATTTCCTAATCTGAAGTTCCTATACAAGTGTAATCACAGGATTGATCCAAAAAAAGGTGAAATTATAACATAATAAACTGCTGTATCTCTTGATTTTCAATGATTCTGTTTTGGAGGAAAAATACAAGAGGTGATAAGAGGTATGTTCAGAAAAAGAAACTGGACCTATGTATAAATACATGGTGTAATGTAATAGGTATATACACATGCAAATTTATATGCACACACGGGTAATATATCTGCAGTATGTATACACACATGTACAAATATACCTTATATACATACACAGGTTCATATAAACTTTGCCTTAATTAGATATTTTCATTTTTTCCACTTAATGGTATTTTTTCCAATTACATGTAAAGATAGTTTCCAGCATTTACTCTTATAAGATTTTGAGTTCCAAATTTTTTTCTCCCTCCCTCCCTTTCTCCCCTTCCTCCTCCCCAAAATGGCAAGCAATCTGATATAGGCTATACTTACACAAATTACATACATATTAACATACATATTAAAAATATTTTCACATTAGTCATGTTGTGAAAGAAGAGTCAGAACAAAAGTGGGAAAACTACGAGAAAGAAAAAAGAGAGAGAGAAAAAATGGCATGCTTCTATCTGCATTCAGCCTCCATAGCTCTCCTGGTTTAGATGATATTTTTAAACCAATTCTGATGAAGGCCATATGTGCCTAACTCTGAGTGTTATTAACAATTCATGAGAGAAAGTATGGTATGTTGGGAAAAAATGATGGGTCTGGAGTGAGAGAATCTGGATGCAAATTCCAGCTGTTATTTGTCGTTTGCACGACCATGTGAAGTAATTAACCTCTCTGGGCCTTGATTTTCTCTTCAGAAAAAAAGGAGGAGGTTGGACAAAGCTGCTTTCAGTATCCCTTCCAGCACTAAATTTATAATCATTTAAATTCTGGTGTTTTAGAAACTGAGATGTAAAGGCCTGAAAAATAAAGTTCCATGGAGAAGGTTGCTTCACCTCTTGGTCTCAATGTCCCCAGCTAAAGTTGAATCTTGTGGATTCTGCCTCCCTTATCCAAGTGTCAGCCATCCTCCCTCATTTTGTGCTGCCTATGGATTTAATAACCATATTGTGTATGCCTTTATTCAAGTCATAGATGAAAATGTCAAACAGCATGAAACCAAGAACAGATCACTGGGGTGCTCTATTAGAAATATCTAAATTGATGTCAAACTGTTAAAGACTATTCTTTGGGTCTGCTCATTTTACAGATGAGTAAACTGAGGGTCTATTCTCATTTAACCAGGTCTGAATGTAACCAATTATACTGTTATATAGCTCGCATCTCCCCCTATTCCATAACAATTTCATGAGAGACATTATTAAATCTTCTCTAGAGAAGCTGTACTTACAGTAGTATTTCCTTCATCTTTCCTTTGGTTAGTCTGGCATGACCTGTTCTTGATGAAGTCATGCTGACTTTTTATTATCACTGCTTTCTTTTCTAGATAACACTTTATTTAATTATACATTCTAGAATTTTGCCAGAAATGAAGGTCAAGCTCATTGGCCTATAGTTTGCAGATTTCTTTCTCTTCCCTTTTTGAAAATCAAGACATTTAACTGTTTCCAATCCTACAGTAGAATTACCTTTTTATGCAATTCTTTCTTTAAAATTTTTTCTTGATGTATTTTGTTTCCATTTCACCTTTTATTTCCGAATGTATTTCTCCTACCCAGTTAGCCATCCCATTTAGCAAAACAAATTTTTTTAAAATTAAAGTATTTCAGCAAAACCAAATACACATGAATCAAAATCCAGTGCTTAGTATAGTGCCTGGCACATAGTAGGCTCTTAATAAATGTTTTGGGGCAGGTAGGTGGTACCGTGGATATAGTGCCAGGCCTAGAGTAGAAACCTCATCTTCCTGAATTCAAATCTGGCCGCAGACACTTAATAGCTGTGTGACCCTGGGCTCAGCCCTGTTTACCTCAGTTTCCTCATCTGTAAAATGAGCTTGGGAAGGAAATAGCAATCTATTTGGGTATCTTTGCCAAGAAACCCCCAAAAGGGTCATGAAGAGTCTGATATGACTGAAACAATGGAACAACAATAAATATGCATTGATTAATTGATCTAAACTGACTGGGTTTGCAATATTCTGCACTGATAGTCCCCACCTCTGGTTCTCACTTTTTCTTCCTAGGATTCCTTTTCCATCTAACTCAAGGGCAGAGATGCTGAGACTTTTTTGACAGAGTGATTTATGGCCTGGGACCAGTGGCCAATTGAATTTCCTTAGTACGGTGTAGTGGAGGACCTGGGCATAACTCAGCCGCATCCATCACTAATCGTGATTCAGTCTGCTGGCTAGCCTGATGCCGCTATCTAGAGAAGACAGCTGGAACAGACAGTAATAGATACTGGCAGCTGACAGAAGGAGGGAGCACGGTCTGACAGGAAGCATCAGTTGTCTCTCATCTAGAGGGGTTCTTCTACCAAGGGAAGGCCTGCACAACTGAGTTCAGCTGGAGGAAGATGAAGCCAAGGTAGGCATCTAATAATTCCCTTCTGCTTTTTAATGGTAGTAAATAAAATAGCTTGGTCATCACAAAAGCTCCCAGTGCACTTGGCCTTGTGGTGAAAATATTATCGAATTGGGAAATTAATAAGGCTTTCAAAATTAGCATGGCTCACAGAATGCTTAGAGATCAATTGGTACAGCCCACTCATCTTCTCAGTGGGGAGAATGTGTCCAGAGAAGTAAAGAGACTCATCTAAGTTGGCAAACATAATGTAAAGTCAATATATTAATATGTCAAAGATCTAAGAGGTAGTGTAGTATGGTGAGAAAAACAATGGATTTAAAGGGAGAAGACCTGGGTTCAAATCCTGCCTCTCTCACTGTGGCCTTGTCATATATCAGGTAACCTCTCTAGTCCCTGTATAATGAGATTGGATTACATAAAACTAGAAGGGACCTTGCTGTGTGTCCTTCATTTTCAAAGAGGGCCAATGCCATAGCTGGGTAATGTCATGACTTGTATGTGAATTGGATATAAGTGAGGCAGAGTTGCACAAAGTCATAAGCCTCATTCTCTCTGGAGTCATCAAAGTCCAGTGGCAAGAAAAAGCCAGAATGACTGGCAATGGTGCAGGCTACTGTGGATGACCATGACATCTTTGAGGTCTGACCAAACTCTGAGCATTCCTTAGCCCCTGCTTCAGCAGCCTTCATGGCCATTGGAATAAGTTGTCCTCATCTGCCTATTTTGCTGGGAGAAGTCTTCACATGCTTGGGGTAGACATCCCCCAACTCATCGACAAGTTTGAGGCCTATTGGTTACCCTCCACCTGATTTCGCTGAGATGGTACCAGAATATGGCCTCTGCGCACGCTGCAGCTTCTTGGAGCCACGGGTCAGAGTTGGGCGAAGGTGGACGCCAATGGTGGATGAGCAGCCCTGAAAAGGGCCCGGTGAGCCCTCACATGAGACGTGCTAGAAATCTCTGAACACCCCCTACACTCCTTTGAGACCTTAAAGTCTAAATGATCCCGTGATTCTATGACTACAATCCAAGAGGGAACAGCCTCCACAAAAGAAAAACCCCAGGATCAGTGGTTTAGTAGATCAATATTCCAGACTTGCCTGAAACTCAGAATGGTTAAAGTGACTTAGGATCACAGATTTAGAGCTAAGTCACCTGGTCCTCTCTCCTCATTGTACAGACGGACAAGAGAAGGTCGCAGAGGTAGAAAGTGGCAGATCTGAGATTTCCAATGTGTATCCAGAAGATGCACACAGGCAACGATGAAGGCAGCCCACTGACTGAGGTTCTACTTGGGGTTTTACATCCATTACTCTTCGGGCTCTGTTTCCTAGGACCATGCTGGAAGAGAAACAAGAAACGATCTGAGAAAGCTTAAGGCTTGTTTTAGCCCACACAAAGTCATCCAATTTGGCTGAGGATGAGGGTGTGTGTAGGGGAGCAATGCGAGATAAAACTGGAAAGGTAGGTTGGGGCTGGGTGGTAGAGGGCCTCGAATACTGTGCCAACACAGCCACCACCCTAGCTCAGGCCCTCATTACTTCTCACCCAGACTACAGCGGTGACTTCATGATTGGCCTCCCAGCCTCCAGTCTGCCCCTGCTCCAAATACAACCTACCAAAGTGATCCTCCCAAAGCTCAGCTTTGACTTGTCCCTCCACTGCTCCATAGCTTTCTGTTAATTCTAGGATCTAATCTAAACCCCTCCATTTGGCCTCTAAAGCCCTTCCCAGCCTGGTTCCAATCTATCTCTCTAGCCTCATTACACATTATACTTACACGGCAGTTCAGCTAAGCAGGCCATCTTCCTGTCCCTTAGGTGTGGACCTTTATCTTCTTCCTTTGTGCTTTTGGGCCTTTTTTTTCAGCTACCTGAAATGTACTTCCTCTTCACCTCCACCTTTTAGGATGATTTCTTTCATTCAGGTTTCTGTTCATTCTGTTTTTGTTCTATATAAAGCCTTCCCTGATTCCCTTAGCTTTACTCCCCAAATAACCTTGTATGCATTTTGCCTACACACACACTCACACATATATACACATATACTTTTACATTTATGTAGGTATGTATACATATATGTATGGGTGGGTGCATATGTATATATGTGTGTTGTATATACACACACATACACACAGAGGTTGTCTATCTAGCTTGATTGTGAGGATCTGTTTTGCATTTGTCTTTTTAACCCCAGCACCTGGCACAGGATCTTGCATTTAGGGATAGGGATTAGAACTGTGACTTCAATGTTTTGAGGAACTTCCAGGTAAGGAAATTCCCTCTACCAGTGCGGGTCATCACTTTTTCTGAAATGTATAACCTGGAATACTG
>CM053623.1:326152983-326202158 GCA_028646595.1 Phalanger gymnotis | reverse complement strand
CTTTGAGTGGTTCAGTCTCCCGGTTACTCTGTGTTTGTGTGGTGGTTTCATCTACTCTCTCATCCCTTTCTCTCTTTGACCTTCACCCTTTCCATTTCATAGAACTGAGGGAAATAGAAGGCATGAGAACCAAGCCTGTCTGATTCAGTGAATCAGACTGGCATCTGAGCGTGAATGATGCAGAGTTTCTTTGGGATTGTGTGATACTCTTTTAAGGGCTTTCCTGTGCTTTCATCTTGCACTATGATTTTTACCCAAAAAAGTGTGGGCCATATCTAATTTGAGGGTAAAGATAATTGGCTTAATTTTCTTTAGTGCCATGACTTTATGAGATCTTGGGAGGGATGGAATGGAAGATCATTTTTTAAAAAAACTTTTACCCTTGGTGATCTTTGTTTATGTATTCTGGCCTGCACAAAAACACGCTGTCTTCTTTCCATGTACCTTTTAGTTAAAAGAATTTTGTTTTGAACAAATGTGTCCTTTGGCTGACTAGTAAAAGTAAATACATTGGTGGGGGCTCTGGAATTATGGTTTTGAACCTTGGAGAGCTTTTCTTGGAGCCCACAAGCAAGAAGGGTGTCCCAAGTGCTACCTTTGTAAATAAACACTTTTGTTTAATGTTGGCCAATACCCGTATTCTCTGCAGACTCAGGATTTGAATATTTAAATTTAAAAAAATAGGTAGACAGAAGTTGGGGCAGTGGTACTTTTCTTTAAAATGGATTTACAACGATTCTTTTAACTAGGAAACTCCCTAAGCACATCTGAAATAGCCTTCAGTTTATAAAAGCTGAATTCAGAGATGCAGAAGTATCTATGAATAAAACACAGCTATTTTTTTTAGAAATATGTGGTGTATGTATTGTATCTATGGTATGAAACAGGGTAAACCTGCATAACAGGTTAAGTAATAGCATGCCTGAGTAGAAAGACAGTAGTCTGAGTAGTCAGACAGATCTGAAATCAATTCCTATCTTCTTACACTTATTAGATTCCCCTAGGGTCTGGTATGATTTCCTTTCTCACCTCTGTCTCCTGCTAGAATCTCACCGTATATGGGAAACTTAAGATGATGCCCCCTAACTCAAGCACCTTTCCTTAGTTGATTATCTCCAATTCATCCTGCATAGAGTTTGTTTGTATAGTTGTTTACAACTATATTTGATTCGTTATATTGATATATTTTGTTATATTTGATTATATTTTGCCTTTCTTCACATCTCAAGTACTTAGCACAGTGCCTGACACACAGGAAGCACTTAATAAATGCTTATTGACTGACTAGCTGGGTGACCTTGGACAAGTCACTTAGTTTATCCAAGCCTCTGTTTCCTAATGTGTAAAACAGGGATAATAGTAACTGTATGCTTAACTTAGGGATGCCACAAGCCTTGAGCGACAAAATATATAAAGTTCTTTGACAATTTTAAGGTACAATGTAAAAACCAGTTATTAATAGCAAATTACTACTCAATAGAGGCAGCTATATGAAGAAGTAGATAGAGTGCTGGTCCTGGAGTTAGGAAGACCTGAGTGCAAATCCTGCCTCAGACACTTATTAGCCATGTGACCCTGGACAAGTCACTTAATCTCTGTCTCAATTTCCTTGTCTGCAAAATGAGAATAATTTTAGCACCTACCTTCCATGGTTACTGTGAGCACCAAATGAAATAAAATTTCTAGGATCTTTGTAAACCTCTATAGAAATGCAAATCATTATTGTTATGATTATTTCTACCATTGGTAGTACTATGACCATGACTACTTAACATTTCTACCACTAAGCGGTCAAAGCTATTTAACCTATCCAATAAATGGCTGTCCCCTTCCCCTTGCCCCTGGCCTGAGGGCAACAAGTCATTTTTTCAGAAGTGGTAGTTAAAGAAAGACTGACAGCATCTTTCTTTCATATTAACCTGAAGGCTTCAGACTAAAATCATTTAAAAATATTAACTTAGTATTTGGGGAAGGAGGAGAGGGGTCTCTAATCTGCTTCCACACTGACATCAGTACGTTAGCTGTCTCTCCCAACTTTGAGTCAGGGTAGACTGGACAAATGTGCCCCATTGATGCCTTTATCCAAGTTAGCGATAAATTGTTGAACAGCGTTGGGTCAAACATAACATTTGGAGCTGGAGCCCCCACTGCAAAATGTTCATTCCAGACTGGCTTTTACGTTTGGACTACCTCTCTAATGGTCACCGCCACCCAGCCACCCACCCAACCCCAGTTAAGCTGGTGGGTGCTCAGACATCGCAAACTAACTTTGTTAATCCTCTGATGCAAAATGTAGGAAAGTAAAGTTGCTGCCAAAAGGGTATCATGGATTTCAAAATAAAATGACAATCAAGTTTTAAAATTTTCTCCTTCATTAGCACTAATAATTGAGGATCGATTGATCTGTGGTTCTCAAGTTGTCATCTGTCTCTACCCTTAGAATAGTATGGGCACGGTAGCTTTATTCTGAGTCTCAAATGGTATTTCCCCATCACTCCTGCTCACTTATTCCCCTGGTAGGGGAGGGGCTCTTTAAAATCTCTATTTAAATTAAACATCAATTGACACCCTCCTTTGATCTGGTACACACTGGAGACCGGATTGCCATTGCCATGGTAACCATCTCCAAAGGGAAAAGAGCTTTCTCTAGTTTCCACAGAAACCACTCCCTGCTGAGACAGGTGCCTGGAATGGAAGTGAGGTGAATAGCAATGAAGGAAGGGAGGCATCTGAGGAAGGGATGGGTGGAGGCTAGGGAGAGGCAGCAAGAGTCACATGATCTTGGCAGCATCCATGCATTTTATCAAATACTCCTGTATTGCTCTAAAAATACACCCCCCCACACACCCAAATCTCTCTCTCCCTCTCTCTCTCTCTCTCTCTTTCTCTCTCTCTCTCTCACTCTCGCCTGTGCTTTGGAAATGATCCAGATTGACCAGGAACTGAGAGCGAGCTCCCCCACGCAGTAAGACTTAACTCCATAAAAATCACTTTGCATGAAGACGTCAGTTGGAAAAGAGAATTTCAGTCTTATTCTATCTGTTGCATTTTTCTCTTTTTGTCTCTCCTTCATTCCTTCCTCTCCTCTTCCCTCCCCTTCTCTTGCTTCCCTCCTTCCTTCCTTCCCCTTTTCCTTCTTTTCCTTCCTTCTTTTCTTCCCTCTTTCCTTTCTTTCCTTTCTTTTCCTTCCTTCCTTCCTTCCTTCCTTCCTTCCTTCCTTCCTTCCTTCCTTCCTTCCTTCCTTCCTTCCTTCCTTCCTTCCCTCTTTTCTTTCTTACTTCCCTGTTTCCTTCTTTTCCTTCCTTCTCTCCTTCCTTTCTTTTTCCCCACCTTCCTTTCCTCCTTCCTTTTTTTCCTTCCTTCCCTCCCTCCTTCCTTCCTTCCCTTCTTCCCTTTCCTCCTTCCTTTTGCACGTGTATAGATCCTCAGTGCCTATGTTGAACTGAATTGAACTGAGGGTAGTTATTTCTTGCTTTGACTGAGAAAATGGTTGTCAGGGCAAGAGTGAGTTTCATGCTCATGGCATTTAGGACAGGACAAAAGATGGATGATTTCTGAATGTTTGTGGGGCTCCATCCCTTCAGTCCACAATGGCTTATTTCCTTATTGATTTTTGCCTTCAGACAAACTCTGTGATATTCTCTTGGGGGGGGGGGTGCAGTATTGGAGCTTCTGCACCAGATCAGCACGTGGGCCGCTGACTTCATGCTGTTATCTTTGTGTGTCTCTGTGTCTGCTCTTGGAGTGGGGAGGGGGCACTCTGTCTGACATGATTACCGAGTCTGGCAGCTGTGTTGGGGGCACATGAGGAGCATGCAGAGTCAGCTGCATAGAAGTGAGTGCCTTTCTGATGGCAGCCAGTGCTTGCCTTCTCTCTGAGTGAGAAGTGTTCTCTTCACCTTGTAATCACCAGTGGCAGGGGGAGGAGGGCACAGACATCACCCACACCAACTCCACATGTAAGTATTCTAGGCTCCTTTTACTGAGGGCTAATTGAGGTTTCAAGCTCCAGCGTTCACTGAATCTTCAGGACAATTGGAGCCCCAGGGGGCCCCTGTGACAACAGCCACCTTCACTATTGTCATGGTTCTCAATGTAAAGGCTGGAGAGAGAAAGCAAGTGGACTCTGGGGTTTTCCACAACACACAGTTCCCACCATCAATACTCCTTCTTTAAGGGTGCGTGCACTGCCTCAATTATGAGGCAAAAAGTCAGGAGGCTCTGAGATGGGGGCTTGGCCACTGTTACTCTGCTCTGCCTCAGAGAGAAGAATTCTCTGCACGGGGGTAAAAGATGTCTTTGGTTTCTCTCAGTATCTGTCGACATAACAACAAATAAAAAGACAGTTGTGGGATAGAATGCCTTCCAGAAATAGAGAGACCATACTGTGCCATTTGATAGAAGAAGACATTTGATAGGAGGAGAAATCAGCCTTGAACAAAGAGGGTGCTTTTACTCGCTGAAAAATGCCCTCCCTGAATTAGGATGTTGTCTGTCTGTCTGTTCTGCAGCAAAAGTACAAAGTAGTTTGGGGTCTAGTCCAAGGGCGTGTTAATGAAGGCGCCACAGACTTCTCTGAGAACAAATGTTGGTGGGTGGGTGGGGCTCCATTTTGTACTCAGGATTGTACAATCTGACTGGTAGGAGAGCAGGCTGTTTGTTAGAGAAACAGGCCTCGTCTGTCATTTGTTCTCCACTCCTCTGACATCCTGCCTCCCCGGAGGGATGTTTCACATCACAGGCTTTCTGGGCAATGGGCAGAACTCCTAGGAAGTGAGTCCAATTACTGAACGCATTTTTTTTTTTCTTTTTGGAGAGAGCGTTTGAGACTGAGAGTCTACTGTTTAACAAATCACTACTTTTCCCTACTCTACTCCTGCACCCGCCTCCAAAAAAAAAAAAAAGACTCCTTGAGTGTGATTTTCCCCCCACCCCTTTACCCACTTTAAGTATGAATTTTGTGGCTGGGCCTACTTTTCATGTTTTCTTGTTGAAAGGACTGCCATACCATGTAAGTGTCTCTCAACTAATATTACAACTTTTCATTACTTTAAAAGATGTTTCTTATTCTTGAGTAGGCAGCATGATGTAGTGAAAACATAAATGTATTTGGAGCTGAAAGGCCTGGCTTTGAATGTCAGCTCTGCTATTTAATCCCTGTGACCTTGGGTAGGTCACTTCTCCTCATCGGCCTCAATTCCCATATCTGTAGAATAAAGGGGTAGGACTAAATCAAGGTTTTTGTTTTTGTTTTTAACCTTTTATGTGCCATAGAGCTCTTTGTCAGTATGGGGAAACCTGTGGGATCCTCAGAATAATAGCTTTAAAAAATCATAATTTAAGGATATAACTTCAGTTAGAGGGTAATGAAAATAAAAATGTATTTTTTCCCATCCAAGTTCTCAGGCTTCCCACTACCCCCTCTATCCACAGACCTCTCGGTGGTCCATGGAAACTATGTCAAGAACCCCTAGACTAGATGATTTTAAAGGACTCTGAGCTATAGGTGAAGCAACATGATTTAAGGAAAGATCATTAAATTTGGTGTGAGGAGAGTCAGAAGGCCCAGGTTCAAACCCTATCTTTTTCATCTACTACCTGTATGTCCATAGACAATTTACTTCCCCTTCTGGGCCTCAGTGCCCTCATCTTTAAAATGAGGATGTTAGACCCTATGGCCCCTAAGGTCCCTTCCATGGCTCTAGGTCTATGACCCTATGGCTATAACAAAAGCAATTTGGAAACTGGTCCAGAAGAAACTGAATATATAATGGATAGGCAAAATTGATGCAAACACTACATAATTGTATTTGTATTCCTACTATTTCATAAATATTGGGTCAAGGGCATACACACACACACACACACACACACATACAGAGTTGTTTGCATGTTGTCTCCCCCCTTAGAATGTGAGCTCCTTAAGAGGATGGATGGTACTTTGGCCTTTCTTTGTATCTTCAGAGCTTAGAACAATGCCTGGAACATAGAAAGTACTTAATAAATGTTTGATGATGATGATGATGGGAAGATACTGACTTGCTCATAGCTGTGGACCTAAAGATTGTGGTTCTCATTTCTGAACTACAATTTCCCAAGGAGGTTTTGGTCTTCTGTATTAAATATGGAGCTTTTCAGACTTTTCTAATGATATTTCTACTGATTTTTTTTAGAGAAAGTATTCTGAAGCCTCTTTATTTGTAAAGGGCTACATGATTCTGCTCATGAATCTCCACTACCTTCGTTCTCTCTGGAGTGTGTAGCGCTAGGAAATTCCGTCATGTTTAAACTGTCCAACCACAAAATTTATTGGCCAATGGAGAATATGGAAGCAAGGATGGGACCACAGAATGGCTATTTCTTTACCTTACATCATGTGATCATGGAGATATAGACTCTCTGGCTTTCTTCAAAGTACAGCAAAGGACCATGACACACATAAGGCTTTTCTAGATCAGATAAGATAATATTTGTAAAGTATTTAGCTTAATGCCTGGCACATGGTAGACACTTAATCAGTGTTTATTCCCGATCCCTCTGAATTTCTCTATTGATGATCATACTATCTCTCCTGAAATTACTTTGTATTATCTAATACATACCTAGTTATACATATGTTGCATTCCCCTGTTAGAATGTAAGCCTCTTGGGGTGCCATTGGGCACAGAATTAGGTGCCATTTGGCAGCTGCATTACATAGTTCTGAGTTATAGTTCAAGGGTGGAGATAAACAATTGTGGTCATTAAGGAGCACGGGCCCTAACCCTGGGTAAGCACTAGGTCCTGACCAGGAAGGCAGTGACCAGTTCTCTCCACAGATCATACCACCTTGGAAGCACCAAAAACTTAGAGGCCATAAGACCTAGCTGTGAAAGCAACAGGACATAAAAGTCAGAAAATCAGAATAGGCATCCCCTCCTCCCCACCATCCAGAACTGAGCAGACCCCATCTCTAACATAAAGCCCAAATTCAAGAAATAGGCTAGAGGTATCCCTCTCTCTCTCCCCTCTCTGCATTTCCTCTCTGGTTGGTTTGGTGCCACTCAGAACAGCATCATGACCAGTCCTCTGGAAAAGGCTCTGGATATGATGGTGACCACTTTCCACAAGTACTCCGGGAAGGAGGGAGACAAATTTAAGCTCAACAAAACAGAGTTGAAGGAGCTGGTGACTCGGGAGCTCCCTAGCTTCTTGGGGAAAAAGATAGATGAGACTGCCTTTCAGAAGCTCATGAGTACCCTAGACAACAACAGGGACAACGAGGTGGACTTCCAGGAGTACTCTGCCTTTTTGGCCTTCATTGCCATGATAAGCAATGAATTCTTCGAGGGCTATGCTGACAAGATGGCCAGGAAGAAATAAAGGGGAGCGGTGGTGATGCTGGGGGATGGGAGAGGGAAAAGAGGGAAGCTTCTGGGGGAGGGGGAGGGGGAGGAGGGAATCTGGGGAGGACCTACAGGGTCAGAGAATCCTCACAGAGCCTGAGGTGGGCAAGTTACCATCCTGGGAGATGCTGGAGCACACCCAGGTCATTAAGTAGAGCCAATAAAGGTTTATTGCAAGAATGTCAAAAAAAAAAAAAAGAAAGAAAGAAATAGGCTAGAAAAATAGCAAACAACAAAAAAAAGATCCTGACCATAAAAACAACTATGGAAGCTCAAGATACAAATTCAGAAGGAGACAATGACTTGAAAATATCCACAAGTAGAGCCTCAAAGAAAAAAAATGCAGATTGGACACAACCTCAACAAGATTTCCTACAAAAGCTAAAAAAAAGTGATTTTTTTTAAAAGAGCAAATTAAAAAAAATAAAAGTAATAAAAGAAAAATTGGTAAAAATAATTGGAGTGATGCAAGAAAATTATGAAAAGAAAATTAACAGCTTGGTAAAAGAGGTACAAAACCTCACTGAGGAAAATAATTGCTTAAAAATTAGAATTTGAGTAGTGGAAGCTAATGAGACATCAAGAAACAATAAAAACAAAGTCAAAAGAATTGAAAATTAGAAGAAAATGTGAAATATCTCATTGGAAAAACAACTGACCTGGAAAAAGATCAAGTAGAGATAATTAGACAATTATTGGACTACCTGAAAGCCATGATAAAATAAAAGAGCCTAGACATCATATTTCAAGAAATTATAAAGTAAAACTCCCCAGATATGTTAGAACCAGAGGGCAAAATAGAAACTGAAACAATCCATCAGTCACCTCTTGAAAGAGGTCCCAAAAAGAAAACACTCAAGAACATTATAGTCAAATTCCAGAGTTCCCAAGTCAAAGAGAAATATTGCAAGCAGCCAGAAAGAAACCATATAAATACCATGGAGATACAGTTAGAGTCACACAAAATTTAGCAGCTATCATAATAAAGGAGTGGAGGATTTGAAATATGAAATTCTGGATGGCAAAGAAACTAGAATTAAGACCAAGAATAAACTACCTAGCAAAACTGAATATAGTCCTACAAGTGAAAAAAAAAAGGATATTAAATGAAATAGAGAATTTTCAAGAATTCCTGATGAAATTATTATTTTCATCTAATCCTGAATTGAAAATTTAACATTCAAATAAAAGACTTAAAAGAAAAGGTAAATATTAAAGATAAATAATAAGGGAATAAATAGGGTTAAACCGTTTACATTTCTATATGAGGAAATAATAAACACTCAAGAACTTTATCCTTATTAGGACAGTTAGGAGTCTACATAGAGGGATGGGTGTAAATTATGCTTAGATAATCTCAAAAAAAGAATGAGAGAGCAAGAAAGAGAGTTATACTGGGAGAAGGGAAAAGGAAGAGGAAGAATGGGGAAATCTCACATAAAAGAAGAACACAAAGAAGAGTTTTATAATAGAGGGGGAAATGAGGAGGAGCAGTCAATGTTTGAACCTTACTCTCATGTGAAGTGGTTCAAGGAAAAAATATAGACAGACACTTAGTTGGTATAGAAATCCATCTTCTCTAACAGGCAAGTAGGAGAGGAAGGGACTAAGAGAAAGTAGTGAGGTGATACAAGGTAGGGCAGATCAAGGGAGGCAGTGGTCAAAAGCAAAATAGACTTTTCAGGAGGAACAAGATTTAAAAAAAGAAAAGGATAAACAGAAGAAATAGGATGATGGAAAATACACAGTTGACAATCATAACTGTGAATATGAATGGGCTGAACTCACCCATAAAATGGAAGCAGATAGCAGAATGGATTAGAAACCAAAATTCAACATCATATTGTTTACGAGAGACAGCCTTGAAACAAAGGAGACAGTAAAAATAAGGGGCCGGAGCAGAATCTATTATGCTTCAGCTGAAGTAAAGAAAAAAAAGCAGTGGTAGAAATCATGATCTCAGACAAAGGAAAAGCAAAAATAGACCTAATTGAAAGTGATAATCAGGGAAATTACATTTTGATAAAAGATACCAGAGACAACAATGTAATATCAATGATAAACATATATGAACCAAATGGCATAGTATCTAAATTTTTGAGGGAAAACTTAAATGAGTTATGGAGGAACAGTCAAATTATACAAGTGGGGAGCCTCAATTTTCCCCTCTCAGAGCTAGATAAGTTTAAACATAAAATAAACAAGAAAGAAGTTAATTAGAAGTTGAATAGAATTTCTTTAAAGTTAGATATGATAGACTTCTGGATAATATTGAATGGGAATACAAAGGAGTATACATTTTCTCAGCTATACATAGCACCTTCATAAAAAATGACCTTGTATTAGTGAATAAAAACCTCACGAACAAATGTAGAAAAGCAGATATATTAAAGTCATCCTTTTCAGACATGCAATAAAATTACATTCAATAAAGGGCCTCTGAGACATAGACTAAAATTAATTGGAAACTAAAGAATCTAATCCTAAAGAATAAATGGATCAAATAACACATCATAGAGGGAAAAATCAATAATTTCATTAAAGATAATGACAACAATGAAACAATATGCCAGAATTTTGGGGATGTGGCCAAAGCAGTATTTAAGGAAATTTTATATTTTTAAATACTTGTGTCAATAAAAGAGAGAAAGAACATCTCAGTGAATTGGGCATGCAACTAAAAAACCCTTAAAAACCATACAAATTGAAAATCCCCAATTAAACACCAAAATTGAAATCTTGACAAATCAAAGAAGAGATTAATAAAATTGAAAGTAAAAAAAAAAACAAATTAACAAATAAAAGTAAAAACTAGTTTTTAGGAAAAAAAACAATAAAATAGATAAACCATTGTCTCATTCCATTTTTTTTAAAAGAAAACCAGATTATTAGTATCAAAAATGAAATGGGTAAATGCACAGCCAATGATGATAAAATTAAAGCAATTATTAAAAGCTATTTTGTCCAATTATATGTCAGCAAAACTGACACTCTAAATGAATGGATGCATATTTACAAAAATATAAATTTCCCAGGTTATCAGAGGAAGAAATATAATATTTAAATTATCCTATCTTAGAAAAAAGAATTAAATAAGCCATAAATAAGCTCCCTAAGAAAAAAATCCAAGACCACATGAATTTGCAAGTGAATTCTGCCAAACATATATGAAAGGATTAATTTCAATATTATATAAACTATTTGAAAAAATAGGTAAAGAAGGCATCCTATTAAATTCTTTCTGTAACACAAATATGGTTTTGATACTTTAACTGGGGAAAAGAGAGAAAGAAAACTATAGACTAATTCCCCTAATGAATATATTGATGCAAAAAATTTAAATAAAATACTAGCAAGGAGATTATAGCAATATATCACAAAGATCATACACCATGAGCAGGCTGGATTTATACAAGGAATGCCGGCTGCTTCAATATTAGGAAAACTAAGCATAATTGACCATGTCAATGACAAAGCCAGCTAAAAGCATATGGATTATATGACTAGATGCAGAAAAGCCTTTGACAAAATACAATACCCATTCCTACCAAAAACACTAGAAATCACAGAATAGAGCTTTTCTTAAAATGATAAGTAGTATCTGTCTAAAACCAAGAGTAAGCATTATCTGTAATGGGGATAAATTAGAAGCCTTTCCAATAAGATCAGTGTAAAACAAGGATATCTGTTGTCACTGTTCACCAAAGGATTCATGATGTAAAATGCTATTTACCTCCAGAGAACTGATAGACTCAGAGGGCATATGGAAACACATTTTTTTTTCCTTTTTAAAATTTTTCTCGCTTTTTTTTCGCAGAACATGGTTGATGCAGAAATATGTTTTGCATGATTACATTTGTATAACAGGTGTCATCTTTCTTGCTTTCTCAGTGGGAGGGAGAGAATTCAGAGCTCAAAACAAAAAAAAATTTTTTTACTAAAAGAATGTAAGCTCCTTGTAACATAAGCTCATTTTTGTTTTTGTAAGCCTAGCACCCAGCATAGTATTTTGAATGTAGTAGACAGTTAACAAAGACTTAACAAGTTGTTGAATTTAATTGAAAAGAATATTTAGGGTAAGAAACCTTGGTCTGTCTGGTAAAATAAAAAACCTAGAGACCTTGGGATTCTTTCTGGAGGCTTCTTTTGTTAAAAAAAAAATCAATCAACAAGCATTTATTTTCTCTTTTCTACTTCCTTCCTGTCATTGGGGGGATGGGGAGGGAGGGAAGGAAAGGGGGAAAAATCCCTTAGAAAAATATGCAAAGTCATGCAAAACAAATTCCTTTATTAGCTTTGTCTACGTCTTGATTCTGCCACCCCTCTGACAGGAGGTAGCATTCATCGTGGCTGCAGCCTTATTAGGGTGCCTGGGGTCATAGGATTTAGAACTGGAAGGGAACACAGAAATCATTTAGTCCAACTCTTCGATTTTACAGATGAGGAAAGTAAGGGCCAGTAGGTTAGTTGGCTTGCCCGTGGTAGTTTGAGTAGTAAGTGACAGAGCTGGATTTCCAGAGCCAATATGCTTTCCATTATATCACCTTGTCTCTCCTGCTCTCTTTTCCCTAGTTAAGAGGCAGACATTACCAAAACTGAGAAGAGAAAGAGCCTTGCAGATGAGTTTAAATTTTTTTTTTTAATAATTCATTCAATCAGTCGATCAATGGACGTTTACTAAGTACTTACTATGTGTAAGGCACTGTTGGAGATACAAAAAGAGGCAAAAGACAATCCCTGAAGGAGTTTCCATTCTAATGGGAGAGGCAACATGTAAACAAATATATGTATATGTATATATATATATGAAGCAAGCTATATGCAGCATAAACAAGAAGTAATCAAAATGAGGAAGCATTGGAATTAAGACTGGTTGGGGAAGGCTTTCTGTAGAAGGTGGGATTTTAGTTAGGACTTTAAGAAAGTCAGAGAGGTGAGTAGTCAGAGTGGAAGAGCATTCCAGTATGGGGATAGCCATAGAGAAAGCCCAGAGCTAAAAAAAATAGATTGTCTTGTTCATGGAACAGCCAGGAGGCCAGTGCTGCTGAATCAAATTCGATTCAATTCAATGAACATTTATTAAGCATCTGTAAAAACACAACGACCTGTGCTAGGCACTGGGAATAAAAATATGGAAAAGGACACAACCTCTGACTTCACAGAGCTTATGGATTAGTAAGGCACGGAGTGGAATACGTGCTGGATTTGGAGTCTGAAGATCTGGGTTTGAATCTTTTCTCTGGGACCTAGATGGCACAGTGGATAGAGCACTGGACCAAGAATGAAGAAGACGTGAGTTTGAATTTGGCCTCAGACACTAACTAGCTGTATGACCCTGGACAAATCACTTAACCTCTGTCTGCCTCAGTTTCCTCTTCTGTAAAATGGTGATCTACCCTCCATGGTTGGATCAAATGAGATAATATTCATAAAGTGATTTGAAAATCTTAAAGCACTATACAAATGCTAATTATCATTATTATTACTACTTAACATTTCTGCCACTAAGTGGTCCAGGCCACTTAATTTCACTAAATTTCAGTTTCATTGTCTCCTTAAAATTAGGGATTTGGATTAAGAGACCACTTAGTTTCCTTCTTTCCCTACATCCTATTATCCTATGATCTAGTAAGGTATTTACAATCAAGAGACTGTGTATAGAATAAAATCAAGGGTGGAGACTCTGTGGCCTAGAGGCTGAGGCCATAGGTTCCCCACCCTGGATAGATAATTGATCCCTATAACCTAGCCCCAGGAAGCCAATGGGTGATAAAATATATCATCTCTATTAACAAAGATAAGGCATTCCAACATAAGGCTTTGTGGCCAAAATTTTTTAGAGGTAGGAATTACAGAGGAGGTTTAGGCATATGTTCCATGACGAGTATCTCATCCTCTCTGAGCCTCAACAGGGCACTATTTCCTACTTCTGACAGGATCAGAGGTAGACAGAGATAGTACTTTTCTGTCTTTCAGTGACACGCCACTTTTTTGCTCCCACATCAGCAGGTTCTGCTCACCCCAAGACCATGGTAGTCTTTCTCTCAAATAGGCTTGAGTCCTCATGGTGTGGTCAGGGCTTGATCCATTAGATTGGAAGCTCTTTGAGGGCAGGGACTGTCTTTTGCCTCTTTTTGTATCCTCAGTGCTTAGCACAGTGCCTAGCACATAGTAGGTGTTTAATAAATATTGACTGATTAATTCAGAAAAGTCTGGTGTTTCTAGTTCAGAGTTGGAACCCAATGAGACACTCATAAATTATCTAATAATTAATGGAAGGACGTTTACTTGGCTACAGCACAGAAGGGGTTATCAGCAAAGATACAATATTGATTCAGTTGGGAGTAGCTTCCTTGCTTCTGTTGGTCATGCTGGTCTGGTGGTCAGAAGCTTGAGGAAGGAACTCCTAAGTCTTCCTAGGCTGGCTTTTGTACTTAGGACACCAATCAATGGCCCAAGTGTTAGTCAGCTAAGCCAGTTGTCTCAAGGACAGTTTCAATTCCTGTAAAGGAAAAATTAACCTAGTTTCCATGCTTTCATGGCAGATGTTCCTACCACACCTGGTCTCATCCTTCAAATGATAATACCTAGGACAGCACTGCTAAAGTCTTCAACCTCAGCATCTACTCTTACCAAACCATCCCTGAGAAAATCTGAAATTCTGACTACCCCTGTGCTCAGACTGGCTTTGTTAAAAGTTTTTGTTCCCAGGAGATTCATTCATTCATGGAGATGTGGCTGTCAACTAGCCTTCTTTCCTGGTGGCTCAGTTTCAGTGACCATAGGCTCTAAATATAAGGGCCAAATGGGCATAGGAAGGCCTGGGTTGAGATGTCGCTAGTGCCAGCCTTCCTTGGCCTCAGGCCAGTAGCAGATGGGAAGCTGGGTGCCCATGGAAAAACCTTCTATGCCCATGTCTATTCTGCTGTCCCCTCCTTGGCAGCTTATAGAAGTCGAAAGAACAGGTGCCAGCTACCCACAGATCTTTGTTTAGGTAGAGAAGGAAAATATTCCAAAACTTTTTCAAAGGCACCAGGATATTAGCAGGCCCAGTGAAGGTCACTCCAAGTAGTTAATCAGCTTTCTGATTTGATCCAAATGGTGACGAACGGAAATGTGTTTCTTCGAGGAGCAGAAGCAGACTCAGACCTTGTTGAAAAGGGGCAGATGGTGATTCTGGGACCAGGTTTTTCCACCTAGATACCATCATCCTTCCAGCAGAGCTTAATTTCAGAATTTCAGCTTATGGCATGGAAAAACATGGTTAGATTCCTTTATTATGAATCGCATGCCATTGATTTCCTGCCAATGTCTTTGGCCTCAGCTGTAAGTTGATCCTGACAGGGGCCATGGAATGGCACTGTGGTGTACCAGCCCAGCATGTGGTGTGGTCTTGAAAACGAACATTGGCTTTCTAAGTCTTATTCTCCAAGTATCAAGTCATACCTCAAGACTTCAGGGCACTCAACCACAAATGGCCTGATTCTGTTACTTGTGTTTAGTACTTCTGAATTTCCTATTCAGGCATTGGGTCCTGTATAACATTTGCCTTCCATTGCCCTTGTTTGAATTTTAAATTTTCTTTCTGCCATATACCTAGAATAGTTGTTGAATACTCTTAGCTGTCTGTCCTAAGGGCCTATAATACTGGATTCTACCCATTTTTGATTAGACCCACAAAGGTTATCTTTGGAGATTCCTGAAAGGAAGGACTTTCTTCTAGAGTTAACCCAAGTCAACTTGTCTGTAACATCCCTACTAGCAACCTTGGTGTGCTTTACTTGTCAGCTTCACTTGCCTGCCGGTGGATAAGGGTGGGCCCAGATTTCAGGGGAAGGGTGTGAGGCTTCAGGAGAGGCCTTCTGAAGGTGAATAGAGGAGACAGAAGGCATGGTGATCAGCAAAAGGCCAACCAGCCAGGACTGCCCTGAGTTGGGGACTGGGTCACATGGCTCTATCCTTTTGTGCAAAGCCAGAACCAGGTGTGGGCGGTAATACGATGAAATGGACTGAAAAGCAGGCTGGCTAGGGAGGCAGTGACTGGTGGAGCAGCAAACAATACTGCATTGGAATCCAAAATGTACCGGATTCCTGGGAAAAGGCAAAATTATTTTCACACCATGTGGATCCTGTGTCCTCTGCAGTAAATGAGACAGCAAGGGGACGCAGTAGATAGAGCACTGAGCCCGGAATCAGGAAGACCTGAGTTCAAATTTAGCCTCAGACACCTTGATTCTTTGAAAGCACAGCTTTTCATTTCCTTTTAAGCCTAAAATGGCAAGGAGGAAAAAAATAAGAGAGAGACCCTCTTGGGCAATATGAATGAATATCTCCTCAAGCCAGAACCTTTGTTTTCTTCCTCATCACTCAGTTCCCAAAATCCTCCATCCCAAAGCTTTGCTGTATCTCACATTTAGCACTTTTTCCCAGGATTGCATTTTGAAATTTCCATTTCCCACATTCCATTTTGAAATGTAGCCTTCAGGTGCTTTTAATACTGAAATGCGACGCCATGTGCCAAAGCTATCAAAAGGGAATTAATTCGCTGTAGGAATGAACGCTTAAAGTGGCCAAGATCGTAAGATTTGGAGCAAGAAATACAAATAGTAACAAAGACACTGACTCCATTCCTAAAAGTTTGCAGATCATTGGACATCAGTTGCCCTTTTTGAGCCCCACATCAACCCAGTCAGCTAGAGCTCCAGGAGTTGTTACCCTCATTTAAGAGATGGGACAATTGAAGGTCATTTCCCTAGGCACACAGCTAATAAGTGTTTCAAGCAAGATTGGAGACCAGGTCTTCCTGTCTCCAAACTCAGAACTCTGTTCGCCTTAGAGATTACCTTGTTCATATACACACACACACACACACACACACCATCATTTTCCAGGTAAAGAAATTGAGGGTCAGAGGAGAAGAAACTTTCCTTAGCTGTGATCACACTGTAAATCTGGTGCCCATTGCCCTTCCTGTACCACCTTGCCAGGGTAGCAAAGTTCCCGCACTATGTGTACAGTAGTAAAGATGTACATAAGTCTGTTTTGTGGACTTAGCCAATCAGAGGGTTATAACAAGTCCCCGCTACTTATACTATTATCTAATTTGATAACCTAGAATATAACATTAGGGTAAAATATTTTTTAGACCTTAGACTAAAAATGGGACTCAAATGACCAATGTTTTAACTAGAAAACAGATAATGAAAGATACCTTCTCCCAATAAAGAGGGGGGAGGGGCACTACAGGTACAAAGTGGTAGAAGTGTTGTCAGTTGCAGTTGCTTGGCTGGTTAGGTTTTGGTTAAGATTTTCTTTGTTATAAAGGGGGATTTAATGGAGGAGAGGGTATATTAGAAAATAATTGTAGTGTCAAAAAGAAAAAAAGGGGTATAGGTATTTTTAAAAATCAGGACTTGGTTAATTAAGTCATTGAAGATGCTCATCTTAGAGATCATTTCTATGGTACCACCCAGAGCAAGTCTCAATTTCCATTGTCCTACTTTATCCACAGACTTCTGAATTTCTGGAATGATCTTGGCAATACTACCATTATGAATCAAGATAGTGGTTTACAAGTAATTCTCTCATCCATTTGGCCTCATTTAATGTTGGTTGCTATAATTAGAGACAGCCCATCCTCACAGATCATCGCATGTGCAGCTTTGCGTCAGGTTTTGGCTCTGACAGGAGCTCATCGAATCTAGGCAAGTACATTTACCCCCCCAAGCCTCAGGCAACTTGCGGACTTCTAAAATGTGACCACAAAATCTTTTCCAGTTCTACATCTATGATTCTATGCCTTATTCAACAAAGTTAGAGGGAGGGGTTCAAGTCTCTCATCAGACATTTACTGGGTAGTTGGCCCAGAACAAGCTCATTCTTCTCTCTGAGTCTTAGACTCTCCCATATTCATTTATGAAGTCTAAGTGTCTTGGTATTGGTAGAGGGAGTTTGTTATGCTGATGACATCACAGATCCTTCATGTATGTCTGTCAGATACAATTTCCTATATGTAAAAAAAATGTGCAATCATGAGGATCTTTTGCAACCTCAATAAATGTACCCCATTGTATTTCTCTAATGCAGAATTATGTAAGCTGTATTAATTCCTTGAACAACTAGCAGTGCACTCAGTGTCTCTGGACTTGGCATCAATGGTAAACTGAAAATTCCCCCCTTCCTCCCCAGCCTATGTCATATATTCTTATATTGTTAAAATATTTTCAGTTTCAACCTCCAGCCAAACAGATCACAACACAATTGAAACCAGTTTCTGCCAAGCTCTGATGGAGTCACCCACTGAAGCAATCCATTGTTCTCAGAGTCTGCCAATAAGAATAGCAAAAGCCTCTAAACAAATGGTTTGTTGAAAAAAAAAAAGAGAAAGAATAAAACAACATGGCATTAGTCATAGGCCACTCAGACATCTGCAAGTAAAGAAGTCTTGAATAAAAAATAATACCTAGGATTTATATAGCACTTTAAGGTTTGCCAAGTACTTTACACATATTATCTCATTTGATCCTGACAACAACCCTGTGAGGTAGGAGCTATTGCTACCCCCATTTTATAAATGAGGAAACTGAGGCAGGCAAAGGTTATATCACTTGCCTAGGGTGGAATTCAAACTCAGATCTTCCTAACTGCAAGTGCCATATGTTATCCACTGCACCATCTAGCTGGCCATAAGTCATGCAGAATAGGCCAAGCAAGAGGAGCACAGTAGCAAAGGAATGAGCTTGATTTTGTGTCCCTGCTCAGTTCTCAGGATTTTTTTCCCCTTTAGAGCCTGCGCTAAAAGTCGCCCATGTCCCAGTGCATTTTAATATTTTCCATTAATTTTTAGGATTTGTACAGAAGCTTTTTCATTGCTGTAATTTACTTTGGTGCTATGTTCTGAGCACTTTCTTGAGGTTAAAGAAACTGCCATATTTTCAAAAGGCATTGAACAAGGATGGCGCCTTCTCACTGGAAGGAGATATAAACAGCAGTCAGGTCAGGTGCTTTGGACTATTGTCTCAGAGGGGTTATGCCTGGCTATTAGAAGAAGGCTCAAGGTCCACCCAACCACCATTTCTCTCTTGCCTTTTTGTTATGACTAAAGACCTTTTCCAATGCCTCCTTGGGTGTCAGAGGTGACCCTAGCTTCTTGAAAATTATGTCATTGGAGCACAAGGTCTAACAGATCCTACCAAGTTGGAAGTCTTTGAATAGGGGGCCAGTGATCTCTGCTGAGATCATTGTTGCCTGAGGACCAACCTACATTAACTTGGGAGAGGCTTGTCAGGATTTTAGCCACAGGGGAATTATTTGTTTTTAGTCACAGGAACTCCCAAAGACCATCTTTCTACTAAGGTATAGAAAGGTTGTGATTGAGGAAGGTAGGATTTAGAGCAAGAAGGTCACAGATCCTTTCAAATATTGAAATATGTTCATTAATCATAAGTTTATAAGGGTATGTTCCACAGGGCTCTTCTGGACTTTTAGTGAGGTTACTTTTGGAAAATGCTTTGTCTTTTCATAGCCAGCTCTTTGTTTTCTGCAACCATTCAAAAATAATAGCTAACATTTTTTTAGTACTTTGAAGTTTGCAACAATAATTCTGTGAAGTAGGTTCTATTATTCCCATTTTGCAAATGAGGAAACTGAGGCTAAAAGAGGTTAAGTGACTTGGTCAGGGTCACAGAGTTAGTATATGTTTGAGATAGGATTTGAACTCAGGTCTTCCTTAAGTTCAAGTTCACTCTATCTAGGGTACCACTCTGTCCTCATGATATGGGCAGCTAGGTGAATAATTGGTCGTTGTCCGTCATTCTTGACGTCACCATGTTAGAGCCATGCCAGGTAACTGAATCACTTCCATTTGAATTGTCTTAGGAAGATTCTGAAGATCACCTGGCAGGATAAGTTACCAGGCACTGAGGTCCTTTCTGGAACTAAACTGCCAAGCATTCAAACTCTGCTTCAGAGAGCACAACTCCAATAGGTTGGCCACATTGTTTGAATGCCAAACGTGTGCTTTCCAAAAAGACGATTTTATGGAGAACTCACACAGGGTGAGGGCTCACATGGTGGTCAGAGGAAGCGATACAAGGACACTCTCAATGTCTCTCTTGAGAACTTTGGAATTGATTGTGTGACATGGGAGACACTGGCACAGGGCCGCTCAGCATGACATGCCCACATCAAAGAAGGTGCTGTGCTCTATGAGCAGAGCAGAATTGAAATAGCTCAAAAGAAATGCAAGATGGGCAAATTTAGAGAATGCACCCCAAATGTTCGCACGGGCGATTTATGCCCAACCTGTGGTAGAATTTTCCAAGCTCATATTTGCCTGATCAGCCATAGTTAGACACACCATAACTTGACTCTAGGACAGTGATGTCATTTTGGTCCTTCTTGAGAATGAAGGACAACAACCAACTATCCACCTAGCTGCCCATATCATATATAGGATAGATCAACTTTATTCCATCCCTCAGAAAAGGCAGAAAACAACAACAAAAAAGGATTCAAAGTAGCCCATACATAATTGATTGAATTTTACTCCATCTTGATTGACATGCACATTTCCCCAGAGCCCCACAGTCCTCCTGATGAATAATTCTACTCTGTGATTTGGACACTGCCCCTCACCCCAGCAAAGAAGAAAAAAACTGGACATTGTCTTACTATTAGAGCAACCACAATTCTAGCATTCTAATGAATTCCCCTTTCACCCAGAGACCCAGAAAGACAAGTAGCCTTATGGTACTAACCTGAAAGCTTGAACTCCCTTCAAAGGAAACATTCACTTGTGGTTGGTAGTAAGGCAAGTTTATCTGCCTTGGACCTATAGCATCTGAATAACTCACCAAAATAGTGAAACTCAAAGTCCCGATCTTTTGCTTCTCCGTATCATGACTTTAGTCCCTTGATGCTCTCCTAAATGTACAGGTGATCATGAGATCCTCATTTCACTCCAAGAGACTGACTCTGCCCAGGAGTTTTCTTTCTCTTTCCAGAAAGTTAGGTCCCAGAACTCTCAAGTTTGAGGTTGCTAATGAGTCAGCTTTGAGACGGGCACTGTCCGGGAACTCCTCCTCTCACCAAAAGAGTGGATTCTGAGATGTGAAACTCAGGAAATATTCCCCTCCCGCTCGTCTATCCAGGAAGCTTGGGTCCAAGAATTATCAGTAATACTCCAAAACCTGAGTTTAAGCTACTCCAACCACTTGGACTACCTGGTTTCCCTTTCTATGGCTACTATTTAAGAACATTGCTCTCTGCCATTACTAGGTCCAGTTACTCAGCATCTAGGAACTCACCTTTCCAGCTCTGTGGGTGCATCTCTCTGTTAGTGCATCTGCCTAGAGATAGCTGTTAGAGGTATGTGTTAATGGTGGGGGTGGGAGGGTGGGGGAAAGGTGGAATACTGGCCACCTCCTCCCCACCCGCCACATACAAATGGAGAAATGCTCTTAGCTGTGCTGCTTCCTCATCATCTCTCTGTTGAGAAAGGAAAATGTGGTAGTTGTTCCATCATGTCAGTCACGTCCTACTCATCGTGATGCCATTTGGAGTTCTCTTGGCAAAGATACTAGAATATCTTCATGTGGAGGGGAAGTGAAAAAGTCCATGTCTATGATAAAGACTACACTGAATTGAGGAGCCAAATAAACATGAAATCAAAATCTCAAACAAAGGCTCATTTCCCTGTAATCTTTTCAAGTTGAGCAGGTAGTTCCTTTGATCAACCCCTTATACTGCAATAATTATAATACAGCACAAAATATGAGACAAGTGTCAGAGTTTCAGCTCTACCTGTTTTATCTGCCTACTTTATGGCAAGGTGAGATCCCCTTTTAAATAGGTCAATATTTTCAAGGTAACTCCTAGGGCAAGGGGTCTTAGCCTTTTTTTCTAATGGATCTCTTGGCAATCTTGCAAAGCCTTTGGGTGTCTCCTCAGAATATTTTTAAATTCATTAAATAAAATACATAGGATTACCAAGGAAACTAATTATATCGAAATATAGTTTTCAAATATATGTACATAATATATATATTTTTAAAAGTTCACAGAACCCCACGTTAAACACCCCCGTTCTAAGATAATCTGCTTTTGTTGTTGATGTTTGTAATTTATTTGCACTTTTTAGCACTAGGAGGGAGCAGCAATGACCTGCTGTCTCTAGAAATTCTATCCAGTTGCTAGGCTTGCTTTCCAAAGGTAGCAATCTGCCTTCTGATGTACAGAGAGATGTGGCAAAAAAGAGCAGCCAATGAGAAGGAGAAAAGGAGAAAGAAGTGACCCAATTATGTACAAGTTAGATAATCAGGCCCTTGATAACTGAAAATGTTCTCTAGCATCTTTCTTCCATAGCCATTTACTCACATTAGCTTTCTAAAATAAGGCCAATTTGCTCCATATAGCAACTCTTTTAGTGAGGGTAAGGAACTGGAAACAAAGAGGATGATTCCCAGGTCTGGTCTTGGGTCCACCCAATGTTTGTGTTTTAGGTTCCCTCAAGTCTGAATGTTGATGTTTACACCTCAATCCTCCTTAATTCTAATGTTTATACTTACTGATGTGTATGTGTGTGTGTGTGTGTATCAATGGACCTCTCCTTAGGAACTGCCCTCTCTACAAAATAGCTTGACTGCTACTGTTCTGGTGGGTACTCTTCTCTGAAACCCTATATAATGTCAATCTCTCAGAGATGGAGGAAGGAGCCTTCTTCCAGCTTTCTTCATCTACCATATGACCTCATGAATTTCTTTCTAAAACTGAAGAACAAAAAAAACAAAACACAGAGGTGATTGGGGAATGGCTGAACAAATTATGGCATATGAATATGTTGGAATACTATTGTGGTATAAGATTTGATTAAAGGGTTGGTTTCAGAGAAACCTGGGATGATGTATATGAATTGTTGTAGAGCGAAGTGAGCAGAACCAGGAGAGCAATATATACAACCACAACATTGTAAAGACAAACTTGGAACGACTTAAGAAATCTGATCTGATTATGTGGAACTGAGTGTTGTAAACTAAAAATAAAAAATCTTAATTATAAAAAAAAAGACGTGATCTGCTGATGACCTACCATGATTCTAGAGGGCTGATGATAATGATGTATGCTTCTTGCCTCCTAGTAGAAGGAGTGATGGTGGACTTGAGGTACCAAATAACATGCACATTTTGGGGGCATGCACAATATGGAAATTTGTTTTACCTGACTATGCTTATTTGTTATGGAGCTTTTGTTTTGCTTTTTTTTCTTCTAAATTGAGGAAAATTAGAGGGAAAGAAAATAGATTCTTGTCATTAAAAAATAAAATGAAATAATAAAATGAAGTCTATTTGATGCTGTTTAAAGATGAAAAGGGATTTTTAAAATTAAAAATTACTATGGTAAAAATAAAATAATAGGTATTATTTATTAAACTTTGATGATTAAAAAGCTATTTATAATAATGCCATATTAGAGTTTATTGGATTTTTTTAAGTTCTTGAGTACCCATTAAACATATCTAAAAGAATAGTTCATGAGATGTGTGTTATATGTTGCACAGGAAATTAGTTTGCTTTAAAAAAAAATTCTGTTGCTAATGAGTGCATGGAAACCACTGCAGGCTGTCATAGCAAGGACGAAGCTAGTGGTTCAATTTGACCCTGTCTTCCAAGCAGGTACTGGTACTTGAAATAAATGAGCTCTAATGAACCATCTCGATTGGTTGCCTCAGGAAATGTCAACTCACTGATCACCCTGAAGTCACATTTCATGTAAAAAAATCATTGTGGTTGTTTGTTTTTTCATCTTCTAAATCTGTCACTTATCATCGGAAGGATGAGGGGACTCCTGGGACCGATGACTAAAGAAATCACCACATGGTGGCTTTTCTTATTTTTATTTGTTGTGGATGATGTAGTGTGTGTGTGTGTGTGTGTGTGTGTGTGTGTGTGTGTGTGTGTGTGTGTGTTATGAACTTGGTCTGAATTTGGCTTTACTTTTGAGGCAGAACTCCCTTTGTATCTGTTGCTTTCTGATTGATTCACATCATTAAAAGAAAAAATATTACTCAAAACTTGTTAAATGGAAAAGAGACCTAGAGGCTGCTATGAACTAGCAGCTAAGAAGACTATGGTATAGACCTAGCAAAGCCTGACTGCTTTGTGGTTTTTTTTTCATTCAGTAAGTTGACACGTTTTATTTTGACCCAGCAGACATAACCCAACAAATACTCCCCAAAGTGAAGGATATTTCCTAAAAACAGCAATGCAAAAGGGTTTGCTAATACTTGTTATACTCATAGTATGTGACATTTTTTGTCAAATATTAACAGACTGGAGAGCAAGGATGTGGGCATGAACCTTAAAAATTTGTTACCATTTTGTCCATTATATTTGACCTGGGTTTTGTTACCATTTGTTGGAGCCTTTACCTACATTACTGTAGCCATTGTGCATGTGTGTTGTTCTCCTGGTTCTATAGTCTTTACTCTGCATCGCTTTATACAAGTCTTTCCCAGAATTATTAGTATTTGCTATTCCTTAGAGCAAGAGAGCCTGTGACATTCACATGCCACGTTTTGTTCTATCATTCCCCAGTCATTGAGCAGATGGCTTCTTTCTAGCTTTTTGCTCTTACAAATAGTGCTTTGAGGAATATTTCCATCCATATGAGCCCTAATTCATTGCCCTTGACCTTATGAACCTAGTAGTGAGATTGCTTGGTCAAAGGATATGAGTAATTTAGTAACTGTAAAAATGAATTGATGCTTAAGGCTACAACTGTGAACTATTAAAGCGAAATCACTTTTGTGAACTGTGCATGTGACAGAGGCTAGTTTGTATTGACAAGTCAGTGCAGGTAGGAGCCCAGTAGATACAAAAGTGTGAATACAGTCTCCGGATATTAAAAGCATTAAACTGCATTGGGACTTTTGGGACACCCAGAAGCAAGTGGCACCTGTATTTATATAGAAATACAAGTAGGCACAGGAAATCTTTGCCTCAAACATAGAAGAGTGTCACAAATTTAGAACTGGAAAAGACCTCAGAGGCCATTTATCCCAACCTGCTCATTTTATAGATTGGAAACTTGAGCTCCAGAGATTTGAAGGGAATCACTCAAGGTCAAATAGATAGGAAGTAGCCAGCCGAGCTAGAGTTTGAATCCATGCTTCCTGACTGGATGTAGGGTCCAGGATTTTCTCCCCTGTACCATCTTGCTTATGTGTATGAGATTTATGCAATGCTAACTTATGTATGGCAGTGAGAAATGTGAACAAGCAATGACCATTTTGTCTCCATCTATAAAACAGATGGTGGCAGCACGTGGGAGAATTAGTGAAGGCTGCAGCTAGTGGAGGGTTGGTACAATTCTGTCCATCACTCAGGAAAATAGATGCCAGGCTGAATGACTCACTTGTTGTGGCTAACAGTATTACCCTTTCATAAAAAGAATACAAACCAAGGGATGGTTTTCACCCCAACACAATGACAATAGATCATTCATCCAAAGTGAAACAAGGAAAATACAATTGTTACCTGCCTCCTTCCTGGCTCAAGAGAAGAATGGGGGGAAATTTTAGTAATATTTGAGTATTTTTAAACATCAGCAGTTGTTCAGAACATAGAGGCTAATATGAGTATTATCTTGAACTTTCCTTCTGAATTGTATAGAAATAGGAGAGCTATAAAGAAGATTCATATCAATTAGCTGCAAGGCAGCTGCTCTCCAGATCCCACATCACCCAGAAAATGCAAGTGGTTTAGCAACTCTCTCTCTCTCTCTCTCTCTCTCTCTCTCTCCTCTGCCCTTCCCCCTCCCTCTCTCTGTCTCTCTCACCTTTTGCTTTCTTTACAATCAATATTTTCCTATGACGGATCCCCTTTCCCCATCCATGAACCCAGCCTTGAAACAAAAGAAAACATCTAAGACAAACCAAGCAACATAGAAATTTTGTCTGACGGTGTATGACACACATTGTATCTTCAGTCTCTTTTCTCCTGAGAGAAGCGAGTTCCGTTCCCTGTTATTTGAAACTGAGACTGATCATTAAGATTTATGAGAGTTTGGCTGCCTCTTACAATTTGTTTTTGTTTATATTACTGTAGCATGTGTTGACTAGGAAAAAAAAATACCTACCTTAAAATCCTGTATGACTAAGAGTTGATTTTTGGGTGTTTTTAGTAGCTTATAGTCACCCAGTCAATGAGTACAAGAGTCAGAATTCAAACCCAGGACTTGTGATACATAGAAGTACTCTTTCCATTATGTGATATTATCTTCCCCCACCACCACCCCCCGCTGAGGTGTAAGGGGTGTTCAGGGAGGACTAGCACCTCTGGTGTAAAGTCCTTGCCAAGCCTTTTTCAGGGCTGCTTATTTACCTTTAGTGTCCACCTGATTCACCTAACTCTCACCTGTGTCTCCGAGAAGCTGTAGCATGTGCAGTGGCCACACCCTGGTAAACCATTTTGGGCAGATGGGTTAAACCAGGTTGAGGGTATCCAACAGGCCTCAAACCTGTCGATGACTTAGGAGGATGTCTCCTCCAAGAACATGAAGACTTCCCCTGGTGGAATGGGTGGGTAGAGACAGTTTATTCCAAGAACCACGAAGGCAGCCAAAGCAGGCATTGTAGAGTGCTTAGAGCTTGGCCAGGCATCAAAGATGCCAAGGTCATTCACTACATCCTGAGTTGGTGCCAGTTATCTTGATTTTTGTCTTGCCACTAGACTTTGGGATGACTCTCGAGGAGAGAGTAAGGCTCACAGCTTTGTGCAACTTTGCCTCCCCTAAACCTTATTCACTCAAGAATTAAGACATCACTTGTGATGTCACTGAACCTCTTTTAAAAAAAGGATTAACAGCAATTATCCTCCTTTCATGAATTATTCCATTATCCTCCTATCCCATAGTTTTTCAGTCATTTCTTCAAGCAATGTTCATTCACTTTGTTTAGAATGAGTAGATTTGGAATAAGAGAATCTTGGTTTGGGATTTTGTCACTTGCTCTAACCTAGATGACATCGCCCAATCATACCCGTTTGTGGTTCAGTCATTTCGGTTGTATCCAGTTATTTGTGGCCCCATTTGGGGTTTTCTTGGCAAAGATGCCGAAGTGGTTTGCTTCTTCCTTCTCCAGCTCATTTTCCCGGTGAGGAAGCTGAGGCAGACAGGGTTTCTTAACCTGGACTTACCCAGCTCACACAGCTAGTAAGTGTCTGAGGCTGGGTTTGAATTCATGAAAATGAGTCTTCCTGACCTCAGACCTGGCTGTTTATCCACTGTGATACCTAGCTGCCCCTGTGGGGCTGTTTCCTCACCTCTAAAATGAGGAGGTTGGACTAGATGACTTCAGATACCCCTTCCAGCTCCAACTCAGCTCATAACCTTTTGAGCAGGTGTGTTCTGTTACTGAATCATGGAATTTAAGAGGTGGCCTTGGTAACTATCTAGTTTAACCATACCTAAAAGTAATAGCTAATAGAACATACCTGCAAGGGTCATCTACCTCTGCTTGAAGAAAGGGGGAGCCTACCTCTCAAAGCAGTCCATTCCACTTCTGGAAAACTCTAATGCTTAGGAATTTTTTCCTGACATCAAGCCACAACAAACCATTTTGCAACTTCCAATTATTTGCTTCTGGCTCTATCTTCTGGGGCCAAAGGGATCATAGATATGAAGCTAGAAGGGATGCTAGAGGTCAGTTCTAGCCCAGTGGTTCTACTTACCATTTCCCATACAGACTTTGACCTTTCCCATCTGAATGTTGTCATCCATGTCTTTCCATCTTCCTAAAATGCCCTCCTTTCCTCTTTTTCCTACCTTTCAAAATCTTACTCATTCTTCAAGCCCAAGGTCAAATGTCATCTCCTCCATGAAGTCTTTTCTGATCATCTCAGATGGGCATTGTCTCTTCATCTTCTGAATCCCTAGAACCTTTTGTATGATAACTCCAGATAATACTGTGTATATTCATATGCAGAATGTAGTATCTCTCTTACTCAATTTTCATCTCCATGTATATCCTTTATATTATATGTGTATATGTGTACACATATATGTATGTATATTATATATGCATGTGTATCTATATCTATATCTATATCCATATCCATATCTATATCTATATCTATATCTAGTCAGTCCTAATAGTGTCCTATAGTGGGTATCCAATAAATATTTGTTGAATGAATGAATAAGTGAATGAATGAATGAATGAATAGCATGGTTCAGGAATCTGAGACCACCTATCTATACTCTCCTAAGCTCAACAATTTTTAAAAAATTGGTTCTAGAAACACTTATCAGAAGACAGTTGAGGACACCAAATTTTGAAGGAAACTTATATTGCTTCACAGAATTGTGGCTATTCTAAGTTAACTCATCTAATAAGAGGGCGCAAGTTGGCCTTTAATCCAGGCTTCCTGACTTCCCAGTATGGTACTCTTTCCACTAACCCACAATATTTTTAGCTGCCATTAAGTCATAAGTGCAGTGTCATTAGAAAGCAAGGCAAATAGAATTGCTTTGAGGATGAATTTTCTTAGCAGTCCTGGTGTCACATGTGAGAGCTGTTTCAATGCTGGATCTGTCCTCAGCAGGCACCAGGATGCTGGCTCTTCACATGCTTTCTCGTCCAACTCTCCTGCCAGACCTGGAGGGTTGCCAATCCATGGGACTCCAGTTTTGAGACTTGGCAGCAACTGTCTCAGACAATGGTTCCCCCTCTATGTGCTGTCATGGGTTTCACCAGAACAGAAGGACTTCTGTTCCCTTCTTCTCCCAGGCTTAGGACTCAAAGGCACCCAGGTGACTGACTCCAGGCTCTGGGAATCTGCTGTGAGACTCCAGTTTAATAGGGTTTTCAAAGGGAAGGGGACTTTTCCCACTACAAGTCTCCCAGCAGACAGGATCCCTTCTAGGTGCCGTAACTTGACTGGGCCAGGGCCACAGGTCAGAAAGTGGGTCTGACAGGGGTTATGCAATCAGTAAGTACTGGTGAAACATACTCATTTGCCAAATAGTGGCATATCATAGCTTTCCTTTCCCCTGAATTCTCAGTTTACATTTCCTAGGAGATGTCAGGCATTTAGGTAATGCATGCTTATACTGCTTTGAACTTCTCTTATTATTGGTTTTACAAAAGTGGTTTGATTTTAACAAACACCAAGAACATGAGAGTTACTGAGTGCCTCCCCCTCCAGAGAAGAGGGAAAGGGACTAGATTTCAAATGGTTTAAAGTATAGACAGAAAGGATGCTGCAGCATGGGATTGAAGGAAACGAACAAACAAGTACTATGAAGCCTAGCCCTTGCCAAAGAGCCAGACATGATGAAAATGAATTCATAGAATAACAGAACACATGATAAAAGTCTTCCTTGTCCAATGTATAGACTCATTTTTGAGGGGGAGAAGGGAGAGCATCCAGGCTCATGATTTCATCAGTGTAGGGAATAACTCCCTGTATCAGTTCTAATTGGGCAATTTAAAGAGACACTGGGGGCACTTAGAGTTTAAGTGACTTGCCCATTACATGGCCCCAAAGAAAGGAGAGGCAGAATCTGAAGGCAGGCCTCCCTGCCTCTAAGGCCAATGGCCTTTCATTTGCTCTACCAGCAGTTCTCAAAGAGTCTCAGGACTCCTTTACATTCTGAAAACTGGGGGCAGCTAGATGGCACAGTGAGTAGAGCACCAGCCCTTAAGTCAGGAGGACCAGAGTTCAAATCCAGACCTCAGACGCTTGACATAACTAGCTGTGTAACCTCGGGCAAGTCACTTGACCCCAATTGTCCTGGCTTCCCCCCTCCCAAAAAATAAAATGCATTCTGAAAATTATTGAGGACCCCAAAAGGCTTTCATTTATGTGAGTTAAAGCTATTGATACTTACTGTATTTTAAGTTAAAACTGATAAAATTTTAAACTACTTAATTTATTTAAAAAGAACAGTAATAAAACATTACATGTTATCAGAAAGAATACATTTTTATGAAAAATAATTTCATTTTCTGAAATGAGAACAATTAGTGAAAAGAGTGGCATCATTTATATATTCTTGCCACTCTCTGTAATGGCTGGCTCAATAGAAGAGAGCTGGATTCTCAGAGCTGCTTCCGTGCTCAATAGATTGTTTTATGTTATTTTGGTTGGAGTATTTGAAGAAAATCCAGACTCACACAGATATGTAATTGGAAAAGGAAGAGAATTTTTTAATAAGCAGTAATGTCATGTATTATTATAAAAATCGTATTGACTTCACAGACCTTCTGAAAGAGTCTCAAGGGACTCCAATAGGCTGTTGGATCACACTTTGAGAATCACTGCTCGAAATTATGCAGCTTCTCATAATAGCAAGTTGTTTTGTTTTGTTTTTTTAAACCAGTAACTTAGTTAAGAATGACACAAGAATCAATGTCATGGCTAGGTACCTTTTCTTTTAATCTTATTTACTATTTTTCCCAATTACATGTAAAAACAATTTTAACATTTTTTTTCTAAATTTTGGGTTCTAAATTCTCTCCTTCCTCTCCCCCACCCATTTAGAAAGCAAGTAATTTGACATGCGTTATACATGTGTGATCATGAAGAACACATGACTTTGTAAGTCCTTCTGTGAAAGAAATCATAGACAAAAAAAACACCAAGAAAAATAAAGAAAAAATATTTTTGATTTACATTCAGGCTCTATCAGTTCTTTCTCTGGAGATAGACAGCACCTTTTGTCATAATTCTTACAGAATTGTCTTGGATCATTGTATTGCTGAGAATAGCTAAGTTATTCATAGTAGAGCAACTTACAATATTGCTGTTATTATGTACAACATTCTCCTGGTTCTGCTCATTTCACTTTGCATCAGATAGGTCTTTCCATGTTTTTCTGAGAATATCCTGCTCATCATTTCTTAAAGCACAATAGTATTCCATCAAAATCATATACAACAACTTGTTCAGCCATTCCCCAATTGACAGACATCCCCTCAATTTCCAATTCTTTGCCACCACTAAAAGAGTTGTTATAAATATTTTTATACACCTACATCCTTTTCCTTTTTGTTTTTTTTATCTCTTTGGGATGCAGACCTAGTAGTGGTATTGCTTGGTGAAAGGGTATGCATGGTTTATAGACTTTGGGGCATGGTTTCAAATTTTTCTCCAGAATGGCTGAATAAGTATACAACTTCACCAATAGTACATTAGTGTTTTAATTTTCCCACATCCCCTCCAACATTTGTCATTTTCCTTTTCTGTCGTATTAGACAATCTGACCGGTGTGAGGTAATAACTCAGATTTGTTTTAATTTTCATTTCTCTCATCAATAGTGATTTAGAGCATTTTTTCTTATGACTACAGATAGCTTTGATTACTTTGTCTGAAAATTGCCCATTCACATCCTTTGACCATTTGTCAATTGAAGAATGGCTCTTATTTTTATAAATTTGACTCAGTTTTCTGTATGTTTGAGAAATGAAGTCTTTATCAGAGAAACTCACTGTAAAAATTTTTTTCACAGTAATGATTACCAACTACATATTTCCTTCCATCCTATTTCCCCCCTGTTTATCCTACTTTCTCCTTTTATTCTGTTCATTCTCAAAAGTGTTATGCTTCTGACTTTTGCCTCCCCCAAACTGCCCTCCCTTCTATCAGCTCCCCCTGTCCCCCTTCTCTTATTCCCTTCCCTTATCCCCTTTCCTTCTTACTTTCCTGTATGAAAGGATAGATTTCTCTAGCCAACTGATTGTGTATATTATTTCCTCTTTGGTCCAAATCTGATGAGAGTAAGGCTCATGTCGCTCCCCTCCCTACTTCCCCAATTTCCTTCTCTTATGTAAAATCTCTTCCAAGCCTCTTTTATGTCAGATAATTTATTCCATTCTACCTCTCCCTTTCCCCTTCTCCTAATGCATTCTTCTTTCTCATCTTTAATTTTTTTTAGATAATCTTACTGTCATATTTAACTCATATTTCTGCTTTCTGTCTATGTATACTCCTTCTAACTGCTCTGATAATGAGAAAGTTCTTAGGAGTTATGAATGTCATTTTCCCATATAGGAATATAAACGGTTTAACGTTATTGAATCCCTTATGACTTTTCTTTCCTGTTTACCTTTTTAATGCTTTATTGAATCTTGTATTTGAAAGTCAAGGTATTTTCCTCAGGAATACTTGAAAGTACTATTTTCATTGAGTTTCCATTTTCCCCCTGAAGGATTATACTCAGTTTTGCTGGGTAGGTGATTCTTGGCTGTAATCCTAGCTCTTTTGCCCTCCAGAATATCATATTCCACGCCCTCTGATCCTTTAATGTAGAAGCTTCTAAATCTTGTGTTATCCTGACTGTGGCTCCACCATACTTGAAATGTTTCTCTTTGGCTTGCAGTATTTTCTCCTTGACCTGGGAGCTATATTTGGCTATAATATTCCTAGGAGTTTTAATTTTGGGATCTCTTTCAGGAGGTGATTGGTGAATTCTTTCAATTTCTATTTTACCCTCTAGTTCTAGAATATCAGGGCAATTTTCTTTGATATTTTCTTGAAAGATGAAGTCTAGGTTCTTTTTTTCATGAGGATATTCAGGTGGTCCAAAAATCTAAAATTATCTCCCCTGGATCTATATTCCAGATCAGTTGTTTTTCCAATGAGATATTTCACATTTTCTTCTGTTGTTCTCATTCTTTTGATTTTGCTTGATTGTTTCTTGATGTTTCACAAAGTCAATAGCTTCCACTTGCCCAATTCTAACTTTCAAGGAATTATTTCCTTCAGTGAGTTTTTGTACCTCCTTTCTATTTGGCCAATTCTTCTTTTCAAGACATTCTTCTCTCATTGAATTTTTATGCCTCTTTTACGTTTGGCCTATTCTGTTTTTTAAGGTGTTATTTTCTTTAGCACTTTTCGTGCCTCCTTTCCCAAGATGTTGACTCTTTTTTCACGATTTTCTTGCATTACTCTCATTTCTCTTTCCAATTTTCCCTCTACCTCTCTTACTTGATTTTAAAAAATCCTTTTTGAGCTCTTCTGTGGCCTGAGACCAATTCACTTTTTTCTTTGAAGTTTTGGATGCAGGAATTTTGACTTTTTTGTTTTCTTCTGAATGTGTGTTTTGATCTTCCTTATCACTACAGTAGCTTTATATGGTCATAATTTTTTTTCTATTGCTTGCTCATTTTCTAGCCTATCTTTTTACTTTTCATTCTATGCTAAAGTAGGGCTCTGCTTCCCAAGTGGAGGGGGCACTATCCCACGCTTCAGGTTTTTTGTGCAGCTGTTTTCAGATAAGTACTTCTGGTGACTTCTAAGTTTTTGGCTCTTCTAAGGTGGTATGATCTAGGGAGAGGTGTACTTCCTATTCGCCTGTACTGTGCACTGGTCTGTGAGCAACCACGAGCACTCTTTTCAACCCTGCAACTGTGACCAGGGGCCCTCCTCCCCTACAGCCACAAACTTTGTTGTGTTAGTGCTTCCCCTCACACTGGGACTAGGATACAAGACTGTGACCCAGATCCAAGTACAGGTAATACAACAGAGTACTGCCTGTGATGCCAGCAAAGGGAACCTTGCAAATCTCTTTCTGACCCACTGTCCAGTCCCCTTCTCCTCTGTGGGTTGAAAGGTCTGGAAACCACCACTGCTGCCACTGATTCAGTCTCCCTGTGGCATGCTTCTGGTTTGCTGGGGCCCAGTCTGCTCTGGCATGGCCTGCCCTGGACAGTGCTCCTTTCTCGCCCTGGTGCAATAGAACTTTCCTGCTGATCTTCTAAATTGTCTTGGGCTGGAGAATTGTTTCACTTTGTCTTTTTGTGGGTTCTGCCATTCTAGAATTTGTTTAGAGTCATTATTTAAAGGTATTTGGAGGGGCTTAGAGGGGAGCTCAGGCAAGTCCCTGCTTCTACTCTGCCCTCTTGGCTCCACTTCATGGCCAGGTACCTCGTGACAATTCAACAGGCTTGTGGTACAGTTGAAGAATCACTGGTTTTGTGGTCAGAGGAGGTTGATCCAAATGCTGACTCTGCCAGTTCTAGAAAGTCGCTTTTCTTCTCCAGCCCTCGATTTCCTAATTTATAAATTAATGAGGTTGAATTAGAAGATTTCTAAGGGTCCTCTAAAGGTCTAGGCAGCTAAGTGGTACAGTGGATAGCATACAGGACTGGGAATCACAAAACCTGAGTTCAAATCTGGCTACAGATACTAGCTGTGTGACCCTAGACAAGTCACTTAACTGCTATCTGCCTCAGTTTTTTCACCTGTAAAAATGGAGCTAATCCATTTAGCTAATCCATTAGCTAATCCAGCTAATCATCACCTACCTTATGGAGTTATTGTGAAGGTAAAATGGGGTTATATTTATCAAGCACTTTGTACACCTTCTAACTTGATATAATAATGGCTGAAGTTTACAAAATACTATATATACATTCTCAAATAACGTAATACTGTGAAGCATTTATCAGAATGCCTTGCATATAGTAGGAGCTTAATAAAAGTTTCTTCCCTTCCACCACCACCCCCTTTTCCTATCTCATTTGAACCCTTCCACAAATCTGTGAGGTAGTGACCATGAGGATTTTATTGATGGGGAAACTAAAGCTCTAGACCTAATAATGACAATAATGCCACCCATTTGACAAGGTTGTGAGGGTCAAATGAGATAATGTATGTCAAGTGTTTTGCAAATTTTAAAAAGCTCTATCAGTTATATCAGTAACTGTCAGTTAATTTCAATGTTAAATGTCTTCCCCAGGGCCACACAGCTAAAAAATATCTGGGAGTAGAATTTGAACACAAGTCTCCCTGATGCCAAGTCTAGCACTCCATATGGCTGTACCCTCCACTTCTGGGATGCTCTCCCTCCTTACCTCCTCCTCCTAGCTTCCCCATCCCTCAAGTCCCAGCTAAAATTCTGTTATCTGCGGAAAGTCTTCCGGATGCCCTTTAATATTAATGTCTTCCTTTTGTAGATTATCTCCAATTTATCTTGTCCATATCTTGTTTAGGAAGTGGCCAGGTGGCTCAGTGGAGAGAGCAATGGGTCTAGAGTCAGTAAGACCTAAACTCAAATCCAGCCTCATACACTTACCAGTTGTGTGACCCTGGGCAAGTCACTTAACCTCTGTTTGCCTTAATCCAACTAGAGAAGGAAATGGCAAAATACTCTGGTATCTTTGCCAAGAAAACTGCGTGGACAGTATGATCCACAGCGTCACAAAGAGTCAGACAAGAATGAACAATTAAACATCTTGTTTGTACATAGATACTTGTGTATTGTCTCCCCCAATAAAGTGTGAGCTCCTAGAGAACAGCGACTATTTTCTGGCATTCTTCATCTCCCCAGAACTAAGCACGATGCCCTGTAAGTAGCAGGTGGTTAATAAAGGTTTATTGACTAACTATGCTGTGCTCACTCTACCTTTTAAAGGGAAGGGTACAATTTATTTTACACACACACACACACACACACACACACACACACACATATATATATATATACATATATATATATATATACATATATATATATGAAGGATATAATGTATTCAAGTCTATCTATTCCTGGGAAGTCACCAGGAGCTCTGGGCCTGGCTAAGTGTTTTAACTTGTGATCACTCTCAGGTGCACACCCGCTGCTGCTACAAATGTCAGTAGCATTGCAGGTGTGAAGTTGTTGGGTGGGAGCTGAAGTGGATGAGGGGAGGAGCAGCCAGAGGAGGGGTGGGGATAGCCTTGGAGATGGAGAATTCAAGAAGGAGGCTGCCACGGTGTAAGGCCTGAAGTTAAGCTGGGGTTGTAAAAAAGGAAAGGAAGAGGAACATTTGGAAAATATGAAGGGGAGAGAGGTAGAGTCTGGGGGCGGAGCAAAGGAGAATGAGAGTCACAAAGTCAGTTTACTACAGTTTTGAAGGGAAGAGTCTCTTAAAAAGTGACGTCCAGACCCATTAGTATGACGATTCCATAGCTATAATTCTAGCATGAAACATCATGTAGTAGCTGATAAAATGTGGTCTTGGAGTCTGGAAGGTCTGGGTGTGAATCCCATCTCTGACATGTATTAATTGTGTGACCCTGGCTAAGTCATCTAACTTCCCCAAACTAGCTTTATCCTGTGTAAAATGGAAGTGATAAGAAGAATCTACAAGAATCCACATGATAAGAAGTATCTACAATCCTCACATGGGTTGTGAGGATTAGATGAAATAATGTGCTTTGTAAACCATTGTTGTTCAGTCTTTTTTCAGTCATGTCTGACTCTTTGTGTCCTCATTCAGGCTTTTCCTGCAAAGATCCTAGAGTAGTTCACCATTTCCTTCTCCAGATCACTTTACAGATGAGGAAATTGAGGCAAACAGGGAGTCACACAGCTAGGAAGTGTCTGAGGCTAGATCAGAACTCAGGCCTTTTTGACTCTAGGCCTGGCACTCTATCCATTGTGCCACTTAGCCATAAAACATAAGGAACGGTATAAATATGAGTCATTATCATTATTAACCGCTGCCCAGACAAACTCATTGGCATAGTTATAATGATGATGATAGCACATTCATAATACTTTGTTCCATGTTTTATCTTTTTAATTTTTATTTATTTTATTTTTAATTAATGGAATTGAAGCATTTCTATAACAGTATAATAAAGATTCTACATATGTATATATATGTGTGTGTATATATATGTGTATGTGTATATATATGTGTGTGTATACATAATATGTGTGTGTGTATATATGTGTGTGTATATATATGTGTGTGTATGTGTATATACATATGTGTGTATACATATAGATGTATATGTAATACTTTAAGGTTTGCAAAGCACCATACATATTAGCTCACTTGGATCTGACAACAACACTGGGAGGTAGGTGCTAATATTATGCCCATTTTACAGATGGGGAAACCAAGGCTGAGAGAGATTAAAAGACTTGTCCAGGGTCACACAGCTAGTAAACATCTGAGGCAGGACTTGAACGCAGATCTCCCCGACTCCAGGTAAATCGTTCTTACCTTCTATGCCACTACATGGTAGAATAAAAGGAAAAGACCTCTGAACTTTGAGTCAAGAGAAAGAGGTTAGAATCCAGCCTCTGTCTCTCCCTAGCTGTGAGAACCTTGGACAATCTCTGAGCCTCAGTGCTCCCACCTGTGAAATGGAGATAATTACATCGGCACTGCTTCATACACAAGGATGTCGTGAGAAAAGTTCTTTGTGAATCTTAAGGGCTGTAAAATGTGAGTTGTTACTGAAGGCTCTGCAGAGGGTCACAGTAGCCCCCCACTTGTTTTCCTCATCTATAAAATGAGAGACTTATACTAGATCAGAGGATCTTAAGCTGGGGATTGTGAACTTTCCTCCCCCAATACTTTGATAACTGTATTTTAATATAATTTGTTTCCTGTGATCTTAAAATTTTAGCCATCAGAGACACCAACTTGTTAGAGATCAGTTACTGATCTCACAGAGGGTTAAATTGTTTATATGGCTCTGGTCCATGTGGACAAAGTGTAAAAGGAAATGGAGAGTAAGCAAGTGTCAGAAAATATGATTGCATTCCTGCCTGCTGCCTCCCTCCTTCTATTTTAATAAGAGTAAATGCTGCCCACGTAGCAAGAAGACGAGAGATTTATTTATTTTGTTATTAGAGGAGTGCTTAGCAAACTTTTTCAGAAATTGTGCTGAGCTAGTATGTTCTTCCTGGAGATGGTAGAAATGCTTGGTTGGCAGCAGCTCATAATGAAATGAGCATGGTTGCTTTGTAAAGTCTCCCAGAGAGGAAATTCAAGTGCTTAACTTGAAAAGGGCTTAGGTGTCACAGCCATGGAGGAAGGGAGAGAATTTTGAAGTGAGGCTTAAATATGAAGAGAAAGGTTGGCTATCACTACCACCCAAGAGACAGATGGACAGACAGAGACAGAGAGACAGAGAGACAAAGAGAGACAGAAAGACAGAGACAGGCAGACAGAGCCAGAAGCAGAAAAAGAGATAGAGGCAGACAGACAGAGACAGTGGCAGAGACACACATACGCACACACACAGACAGAAAGACATAGAGAGGAGAAAGAATATGTGTGTGTTGAGGGTGAGGGATTGGATCGCCTAATTTTTTTATAAAATGGTAGTCAACTTAGACCTAATTTGTGATATGATCCCAGAGAAGCCAGAACGTAATTATGCCTGGTGTAAATTTCCATTTGCCTGTCATACCTTTCTCGCCATGTGGGGAGGACCCACTCACTCAAGCATTCAGCTGCTACTGATTTAGTGCCTATGGGGTATTTAGCACAATCTTTAATGGGAAGATTTTATTGCTAGATCTGTGCTGCTAACTAGACAAACACCTGTGTGGTGCAGGCCCAGGCACTCTTTCTAAATCGTGCCAAACTGAAAACATTCACTGCTGGAAAAAATCAAAAGCAAATTAGAGCTTTCATAAAGTGTGAGTACGCACGTGTGTGTATGATGCCCGGGAAAGATTATGTTTTCTTTCCATTTAAAAATGGGGAGGAATCAAATGGATTTGCTTTCGGTTGAGAAATGTAATCACCATTTAGGCAACTCTTCTCTCTGCCTACAGCTAAACAAAGTCAATTATTTTCCCTCAATTAGTAAATTGCCCCATTAAATCTCTGTAGTTGAAAGCAGTATTATTCTAATAACACTGTTTCGTATTAATGTAAAGTCTCTTTTCTGAGAGGCTCAGCTTGCTGTGCAGATGCTATCTTTACCACACCCCTGGGAGGCAGGTACCATGAACTCCACCCCCTTCCTTCCTAACTAATTGGGAACTGAGCCAGAAGCAGAGATGAGATTTCCTGTGTCCTGGTCTCTGGCCTACCTTTGCCCAAAGAGTGTGCTACCTCTTGAAACTGGAGCCCAAGATAAGTAAAGCTTATAATTCTGTCAAGAAACATTTAGTAAATACTTCCTATGGACAAGGTTTGAGGTAGAGGGTTAACTTCGGGGGACACAGTGACAAATATAGGCATAACTCAGAGATATTGCTGCAGGGCAATAAAGCGAATATTGCAATAAAACAAGTCACATGAATTATTTGGTTTCCTGGGAAATATATAAAACTTATAAAACTTATATTTATATGCATATAAAACTTATGTTTACATTATACTGTAGTTTATTAAATGTGCAATAGTATTACATCTAAAAAAACCAATGTACATACCTAAATTTAAAAATATTTTATTGCTAAAAAATGCTAACTATCATCTGAACCTTCAGGGAGTCGTAATCTTGCTGCTGGTGGAGGGTCTTGCCTTGTGTGATGGCTGATTTCTGATCGTGGCGGCGGTTGCTGAAGGCTGGGGTGGCTGTGTCAATTTCTTAAAGTAAGACAACAACGAAGTTTGCCACAAGGATTGACTCTTCCTTTCACTTGAACGTGTAGATGGGATAACAACAAATGAGCTCCATCCGCATTTTAAAAATCGTTGTTTAGTTATATTTCAGTCATGTCCAACTGTTCATGATGGCGCTTGGGGTTTTCTTGGCAATGATGCTGGAGCAGTTTGCCTTTTCCTTCTCCAGCTCATTTGACAGATGAGGCAAACAGGGTTATGTGGCTTGCTGAGGGTCACACACCTACTAAGCATCTAAGGTCAGATCTGAGCTCAGGAAGATGAGTCTTCCTGACTCCAGGTCTGGTACTCTACCGACCGTGAATATTTTTTTCCTCTCTCTTTATATTTAGACACATCACTCAGGATTACAAAAGTGGTGATATTTAGCAAGATGAAAACAGTCCACAGAAAATGCACCTTGCATAGAGAAGAATCACAGTGCTGGTCACATGGCTTCTCTCCTTGCATAAGTGTCCTTCCCCCTTACCTAGAAAGCAGAGCACCCTGGCTTTCCCATTCCTATAGACCAGGAGTTCCCAACCTTTTCTGCCATAGACTCCCTTTGGCAGTCTGGTGAAGTTTATGGAGCCCTTCTCAAAATAACACTTTTAAATGCATAGCATAAAATGCGTGTGACTGCAAGGGAAACCAATTATGTTAAATGCAGTGACAAAAAAATTTTAAAAACCAAGTTCATGGACCCCAGGTTAAGAACCCCTGCTATAAAACCCAAGCTCCTTGAGGTAAGGCTCTTTCTAGAGAGGCAGCATGGTATCATGCATGGAATACCCATCTTAGGAAGGAAGACCTGACCTCTGCCACTTACTAGCCAGGTGACCTGAACAAGTCATTTATTCCCTCTTGGCCTCAATTTCCTCATCTGTAAAATGAGAGGGCTTATTAGATGCCACTAATGTCCCTGCCACCTTTGCTTTCATTTTTTTTTATTTGTATCCCTAGTGCCTGGTTCACAATGGGTGCTTAATAAATGCTTGTTGACTGATTGATTCCTATGTCTTTTAACTCTTTAGATAATGAAATTAGGTGAGTAAGATCTAGGTAATGGGAATGGCTTGGTATAGTGGACAAAATACCGGGATAGGCCATAGGAATGTTGTTATTCAGTCGTGTCCAACTCTTTGTGACAGAGTTTTCTTGGCAAAGATACTAGAGTGGTTTGCCATTTCCTTCTTTAGCTCATTTTACAGATGAGATACTGAGGCAGAGTGACTTACTCAGGGTCACACAGCTAATAAGTGTCTTGGGCTGGATTTGAACTCATGAGATGAGTCTTCCTGACTTCAGCACTCATTTCATGGCTCCACCTAGCTCCCCAGCACCCCCTACCTTTCCAACCTTCTCAGTCCCTGGGAAAGTCCTTTTCCCTCTATTTGTTCCAAGCAGCTTCTAGGACTTAACCTATTAAAGTCATAGAAGGCCCATAAAGGAGATGGGTAACAAGGGGTGAGGAGTTTTGCCTCAGGGATTTGGCAGCAAATGGGGATGGCAGGGAGGCCTGGCCTTCCCTAACTTCCTTGTCTAGACCCAACCCAAAATGTGCCTGGGAGTTAGGAAGGATCTTGGCCCATTCACAATACCCTGTTTACTTGGGCATGTGCCTCACATTTTTGTCTGCCTATGATTCCTCCCTAATATTTCTGGTTTTTCCCTCACCAGCTCACACGGTGATCTTGAAGGGGTTTTATCCAAGTGAATTTCCCTGGGAAGAACAATAGACTATGGAGGTGTTTGACTCTTGGCCTGTCACCAGACCCTTATCTCAAGGAGGGGAAGAGTGGATAAGTGTTTGTTGAATTAAGCTGATAAGAGAGTTTGGGTGCAGCCAACTACTGGCCTAGAGAGGTACTAAGTTCAACCTTTGTTCAGGTTAGACTGATAGATCCCTCTATGCAAATGGAGTAGAGTCCTAGTCCTCAGAGATGGAGAAGCCGCCTGCCAGAGTAGAGGGACCTCTGAGCTCTTTTATTTGGGGAAGTCTTAGAACCATAGGAAATATCAGTGATACAGGGGGCGCATAGCATAGTACAATGGAAGGAGCTCTGACCCTAGGGTCAGAGTGCAAGGGTTCAAATTCTGCCCTTGACTTTACCTTCCTTATCTGTGTGTGACATGAGGGTGGTTGGACTGGATGAAATTCTTTCAGCTCTAAAGTTATGATCATGTGGATTCCACCACATTACAGACGAGTCAACTGAGGCCAAAAAAAGGCATGATTTGTCCAAGGTCTTAGACCTAACTAGTCATTGGGAGGACTGGCTCGGTTATTAAGAACCTCTGTGGGAGAGGAAACAGACCTGGATAAGTAACTCTCTGGTGAAGAAATTGCATCTTTTCTGCAAACTTCTAGTCGTATAGACTCACCAAGGAGTCACATAGGTGCCTTGCTCAGACTCAGGAAGCAAGATTGCAGCCTGGGATGATGGTTCCAGAAACTGCCTACGTCACCCATGCTCACTTCTCCTCTGGCTCTGCTCCTAACTTTCCCACCTTGTCCCTGGTACCTTTCCTCTGCCCCTCTCTACTTTCCACCTTCTTTTGTTGTCTTTCCACCTTCTGTTGTCTTGTTCTTTTAGAATATTGACTCCTTGAGAGTAGACATTGTCCTATTTTTTCTTTTCCTTTCTTTTTCGCTTGTATATATTCCCAGGGCTTACTTAGCACAGTACCTGGCATATAGTAAGAGCTTAATAAATGTTCTATCTATCTAACCATCTATCTACCTCTCTCCTTCCTTTCTCTCTCTCCTCTGTCTCTCCCTCCTTTCTCTCTCTCTCCTCTGTTTCTCTCTCCCCCTTTGTCTCTCTCTGTCTCTCTCTGTGTCTCTGTCTCTCTCTGTCTCTCTCTCTCATAGGAGTGGATCCCAGGTCTTCGTGGCTTCAGGACTAGCTTCCTATCTCCTACTTGAAGCTTTTTTTCCTCTTTTTAACTCTGTGATTCCAGAAAAAACACCCTGAGTCACAATTTCATTAACCATAAACTAGATCATCTTTAAGTTCTCTTCTAGCTCTAAAATTCTGGCAGTCTATGAAGTCTGGCCCTTGTGGCATTTACTGTATGGATTGCTCATGTAGTACAAGGGAAAATGCTAGATTTGGAATCAGAGGACCATGTCTGCCATTTACTACCTGTTTGGCTATTGGCTGTCTCTTCACATCTCTAGGCCTCAATTTCTTCATCTGGAAAATGAGGGGGTTGGACTAATTGAACTCTAAAGTCCTCTCAAGGTCTAAATCCAATGACTCTATATATTGAGAGTAAAGGTTAATAAAATGGGCAACTAGAGGATTGTACCAGTATCTATCATTAGGAAAACTAGAAGAAGGTGCAGACAGGGAAGTACTCTTTTTGCTAACAGCAATACTAGTAAGATTATGGTTTCATGGAAGTGTTAGAGGGAGAGGAAGAAAGAAAGAGAGAAAAAGAGAAAGAAAGAAAAAAAGAAAGAAAGAAAGAAAGAAAGAAAGAAAAAAGAAAGAAAGAAGAATGAAAGAAAGCAGGGAGGGAGGAATGAAGAAAGCAAGAAAGGAAGGAAGGAAAGAAGGATGGAAGGAAGAAAAGAAAGAGGGAAAGAAAAAGAGAAGAAGGGATGCGAGGAAGAAAGAAAAAAGAAAGGAAGGAAAAGGGGAGGGAAGGAAGGAAAGAAGGAAGGAAGGAAGGAAGGAAGGAAGGAAGGAAGGAAGGAAGGAAGGAAGGAAGGAAGGAAGGAAAGAAGAAGGAAGGAAGGAAAAATAGTTTCATTTATTTTCTAGGGTTTTCTTAATGCTATAAGTCAGACTTCTGGGGCATCCTTAGAGTTTTCAGTGGTTTCATGCCCAAGGTCTAAAGTGCCTGAATGATCCCGATTCTCATCCTCTGTAGCCTAGTAAAGGATTCTTTTGGAGCCTCCAGGCATAGCACTTTGAACAAAATCAACCCAGGGAGCATTGAGAGCCTCTCTGCAGGTATTAACCCCAGTGTTCCAAGGTAGCTGATGGGGGCAGGGGCAGGGAGTTCAGCTTTCTCAAGCTGATACCCCATTATTAGCAGACTAGACTAGACTCATCTTCACTACTTGTCATCTTTTCCCCTTCATTTGAAAGAAAAAGCTGTCCCCATAGGCTCTAGGAAGTGACAGAAAGGAAAATGAGCAGGTAGAAAGAGTGATTTTCATTTCATTAGCTTTGGTCTTCAAAAGGAAAGCTACTATCAAAATTCAAGAGAGCAATTGAAAATATAAATTAGGGAAAACCTAACAGAACAGCAATGACTCACTAAGAGTAAACAGTTTTGTTTTAAAGATGCCAGTATTAGGTGTTTATAGGCATGTATGTACATATGAATGTATTCCTTAGCTTGCTCTCTCTCTCTCTTTCTCTCCTTCCTTCTCTTTTAACAAGAACATAAGAGAGGGTAGGGGAAATATCTATCAATAAAGCCATTGTTTTTTAATTCAGTGTGTTTTGTTATATAGATATATTTTTAGTCTATCAATTGATCAATAAATGAAAAAGCATTTATTTTACACTTACTATATGCCAAGCACTGTGGTAAACACCAAGGAGGCAAAGAAAAAGCAAAAAACAGTCCCTTCCTTCAGTGAGCTTACATTCAAATGGAGGAGGCAATATGTAAACAAATCAGTATGTGCAAGATACAAGATACATATTAAAATCTCAACAATGGAAAGTTGATGGCGAAATGAGAGGCACCAGCAAAAATCATAGATTTAGAGTTGGAAGGAACCTTAAAGGTCATAAAATCCAATTGCCTTATTTTGCAGATGAGGAAACCGAGACCTAGTGATTTGCCCAAAGTCAGAGTTAGAGTATGGAAGAGTCAGGATTTGAACCCATGTCTTCTGACTTCAGGTCCAGTATTCTTCTTTTTACTATATCACCCTGCCTCATTTAGAGTGAAGGAACATCCAAAAGGTTTAGGTAGCGTTTTAAAAAATGCTATCTTTTTAAAAAATGTTCATTTTTAAATTTTGGGTTCCAAATTCTCTCCTTCCCTCCAGCCCTTGAGAAGGCAAGCATTATGATACACATTATGTATGTAAAGTCATGCAAAACATGTTTCCATATTAGCCATGTTGCCAAAAAAAAGCAAGAATTTTTTTTTTTTAATTTTAAGTATCCTTTAATCTGCACTTAGACTTCATCAGTTCTTTCTTTGGAGATGGATAGCAATTTCATCCTAAGTCCTTCAGAATATTCTTGGATCATTGTCTTGATCAGAGCATCCAAGTCTTTCACAGTTGATTATCCTTACAATGTTGCTGTTACTGTGTACAATGTTCTCCTTAGTCTGCTCACTTCACTCTGCATCAGTTCATATAAGTCTTCCCAGGTTTTTCTGAAACCATCCCCCTCATCATTTCTTATGGAACAATAGTATTCCATCACATTCACATACCACAACTTGTTCAACCATCCCCCAATTGATGGGCATCCCCTCAATTTCCAATTCTTTGCCACCAGAAAAAGAGTTGAAATAATATTTCTGTGCTTACGGGATCTTTCCTTTTTTCTTTGATCTCTGTGGGCAATAGTTATAGTAGTGTTGCTGCTAGGTACACGGATGCTATCTTTTTGTTAGTATACCTTGTTTAGGATTATAGGTTTGCAACTAGAAGGAACTTTTTCATTTAATAGGTAAGGAAATTTATAGATAAGGAAATCAAGACCCAGAGAGTTCAAAAAACTGATCCAAAGTCATATGGGTAGTAAGTGGCAGGGCTGGTTGGGATTTTGACTCAGAGCATTAACCTTTAAATTCAGCCAGTCCTCTTTCCCCTCCAGAATTCCTTTAACATCCAGCCAACACTGAAGGGTAGCAAGGTTAAGTGACTACCCAAGGTCACACAGGTAGGAACACAATTCTAATTTAATCTCTCTGACTCCAAAACCAGTGTACTTTCTATCGTGTCATGCAGTCTTTTTTTATATTATCAAAGTGTGAGCTACAGAGTGAAAGAGTGATGGGATGTGTAAGTGTAAATACGAGTACATGAGAACATGAGAAATAAAAGACCATTTTAGAAGTTGACATCACAAGGAGCTTTAGAGATGATCTTTAAGGGAGGGTCCTACTGGGGAAGGCCAATCCCAAGAGTGCCTCAGGGCTTCAAATAAGTTTTGTAGGTGGAAGACTATAGAAATCCAATTAAAGTCATATTGTCAATTTGAACTTCAATATCATAAAAGCATTGATACAAGTTCAAGGGTCAATATTGAATGTTCAAAGGAAAATCCTTATTATAGTTACATCATAACTTCATTTATTCATGTATTCATTTAAAAAATCATTTGATCATGTACTATTATATACAAGACATTATTTCTTTTTCTTTTTTAATCATTATTCAAATGTGGCACCAGATACCAGCTGAGTGACCCTGGACAAGTCATTTAGCCAGTTTCTTCATCTATAAAATGATCTGGAGAAGGAAATGGTAAACCAATCCATAATCTTTGCCAAGATAACCTCAAATAGGGTTACAAAGAGGTGGATACAGCTAAATCAACTGAACAACAATTTTTAAAAAGCATCTTTTAAATAACTGCTAAATTCCAGGCAGAGTGGTAGGTGCTGGGGTTACCAAGAAAGAAATGAAATAATCCCTGCCCTCAAGTAGCTTACCTTCTACCTGAGGAGACAACATGTAAATAGGTTCGTAGTACCTATAAGATAAATACAAGGTATCACAGGAAAATAATAAGCATAATAATTCACACTTACATAGTGCTTTTACACACATTAGCCCAGTAGATCCTTATTCTAATCCTGTGAGGTGGACGGTGCAAATATTATCATCCTGGGATAGATGAGGAAACTGAAATTCAGCAAATGCATTTGCTCTGAGCTAATTATGTCTCCTGGGTGACTATTAAAGAACAGTAAAAAAAAAATCCTCCTTCATAAACCTGGGATGAACTCTCTCAAAATATACATGGGCAGCAGTGGGAAGAATGCATGCAAAAATAGAATGAAACACTAACATAGGGATCGCATGTGGCCAAGGCAACTCTGTAGGACCCCATATTCTTTTCTCATGGTGTCTTTTCTGGACCTGAGAACCTCTGTAATGGCAAGCAAAGTGGGATTTTTTGGTTGTTTTTTTCTTTTGGAGTGCTTCTCAGCACTAAGGCAATCAAGTGCTTTTGACTGAGTCTTTGATTGAATCAAGAGTCTTTGATGACCTGCTTAAGTCACAAGAAAGCGTAAGTCACATGAGTTTGAGTCACGTGGTTGTGATGCCCTCTGTGGGCTGACCCTGAAGAAGAGCATATATACTCTGAGGTTAGCATTTTGCTTTGGGGGTTCACTCATTAGAAGAGTGTCATGTGATTTGACCAGACGAGACTCTGGGTAGCGATTAAAGACACCCCCCCCCATGCCCCTGGCTTTAAAAAATCCTGTTGTTGATGCTTATCTCTCTGGTAACTATGTATGTAATATCTTGGACAGACAGCTAGAAGCCTGTCTGTTGATTCGTGTTATTTTGCTCTGTTTATATAATTTCTGCTTGTAATTTCTGTTTGTGTTTTCTCTAAAGTTCAGAGTGCTGACTTTTTCCCCTGAACTAAGAGAATGCTATATGTGTGTTTCATGAAAGTGAGATTAAGTTGCTTTCCATTAGAAAAGCAGGTCAAACAGCCTGTGCTAGCAGCCCTCCTGTGTGCTGATGTTATTGGTCTTACATCCCCACAGCAGCTGTTAGCAACACTGTTGTTACAACCTCCCCACAGGGTCTCCGCTAGACAGGTCCCTCAGTTAAGCTCCTGGAGTAAAGCACTATCTCTTCTAGCAAAGGCTGGATGACCATTTGTCAGGTGGGGTCTAGGGAAGTTGTTTGATTAGGTGTGTATAGGCCCAGATGGCCTCTTAGATCTTCAGTGCTGGGATTCTGTGATGCTGGGGAAGTTGGCTCAGTTAAACCCTGGCAGGTACATGATTATACTACTTATGAATTTCTTATACATTGAAAAATGGGAAAAAAAGTGATAGTTTCTGATCTTGGCTCATCAGGACAAACACGGATGCATGAAAAACACAGATTTTCTTATTCTGAAATAAGCTTTAAAACCTTTGTATACTTTTGGTCATTCAACCACTATTTATAAAAAGAAAAGTGTATATTTAGCCTTAGATCTCATGTAGTACTTTGGAAAAATGGTGAGTTGATGGTAATTTTTATTTAAACTTGGCTGAAATAATGTTTGTTTCCTAAAATGATGTCGTTTTTAAAAATCTACTCCCCCAAAATCTGTGTCCTAGAATCATGCATTTTTGTAATTTAAAAGGAAGTAAATACAGATTTTTTTAGCAAAGTCTGATATCTGATCTTATTGATAAATTGAAACCAACAGTAGTATCAGATGATTATTTTTAAAAACAACTCATGATTTTATTAAAATTTAAAACTTGAGGGGCAGCTAGGTGGCACAGAGAGTAGAGCACCGGCCCTGGAGTCTGAGGACCTGAGTTCAAATCTGGCCTCAGACACATGACATACTTACTAGCTGTGTGATCTTGGGCAAGTCACTTAATCCCAATTGCCCTGCCCTCCCCACTCCAAAAAAATTTAAAACTTGAAAAAAAGAAAAAGTATATATGAAGAGAATTTTAACTTAAGACAGTTTAAAAGTCAAGGAAATCATAATGGAATATACATTTTGCTAGCTAGTTCTAAGGCATTTGAGGGAATGTTTTCGTTTAAACATCTTCAGAGAATTTTCCCACTCCCCGTATTTGGTTGCTCCATACTATCCATTCTAACTCTATGATATCTCTTGTGTCCATCCCCTTCTCTTCCATCACAAGCCTCTATCCTAGTTACAGCCTGCCTCATTTCTATTGCAATGACCTCCTGCCTCATTTCTATTGCAATGGCCTCCTGCCTCATTTCTTTTGCAATGGCCTCCTGCCTCATTTCTATTGCAATGACCTCCTGCCTCATTTCTATTGCAATGGCCTCCTGCCTCATTTCTAATGCAGTGGCCTCCTGCCTCATTTCTATTGCAGTGGCCTCCTGCCTCATTTCTATTGCAGTGGCCTCCTGCCTCATTTCTATTGCAGTGGCCTCCTGCCTCATTTCTATTGCAATGGCCTCCTGCTTCATTTCTATTGCAATGGCCTCCTGCCTCGTCTCCATGTCTTCCAGTCTCTCCGATTCATCCTTCATACTTCAGCCTGGCATATAGTACTCAACTGGCGCATTCTTGTAGATGAATTGATTCATTCCTAAAATACGGATCTGACTTTGTCACTCACTTGCTCAAAAATCTTCCGTGGCTCTCCAGGGATTCTAGGATAGAATACAAAATTCTTAGGCTGATATTTAAAGTCTTTCACCATCTTTTTCCCACCTACCTTGTTGTTGTTGTTCAGCCTTGTCTGACTCTTTGTGACCCTATTTGGGCAAAGATGCTTCAGTGGTTTGCCTTTTTCTTTTCCAGCTCATTTTACAGATGAGGAAACTGAGGCAGACAGGGTTAAGTGACTTGTCCAGGGTCACACAGTTAGTAAATGTCTAAAGTGGGATTTGAACTCAGAAAGATAAGTCTTCCTGACTTTTGGCCCAGCACTCTATCCCCTGGACTACTTAGCTGCCCATCCCACCAACTTTACCAATCTTCTTTCATATTACTTAACTTTACATACTCTCCATTCCAGGCCTGCTTAATATTCACTGTCTATATAGTTCTACCTCCTGTCTCCATTCCTTTGAATAACTGTTCCCCCATGTTTGGAATGCATACCTTCCTTAGCTCAGCCTTTTAGCTTCCTTTAAAACACAATCCATGTGCTACCTTCCACTGGAAGTGTTTTTTGATCCTCTCAATTTTTAGGTACCTTTACCTCCTCAAATTTGTTTTTATTACTTTGTATATGCTTTATTTACATATATGTATATAAAACATATACAAAATAATTACACACATATAAAAATTATATATGATAAAATATAAGTTATATCTTACATATAATATATTATGTATTATATATAATGTATATTATATATAATATAATATATTATATATTATATAATATATATTAATATAATAATATAATATATTATAATATATAATAATGTATATTATAGATTATATATAATAAAATATATAATATGTATTATATGTTATCATATCATATTATATATCATACATAACACAATAAAATATAAAACATATATCATATACAAATACATATCTTATGTATGTATTATATCTTATGTATTTCTCTGTTTGTCTGTCTGTCTGTCTGTCTCTTGCCTTCCCCAGCAGAATGTTAAGTTCTTTGAGGGCAGGGACTTCTACATTTTTGTCTTTGTATCCTCAGTGCTTAGTACCGTACTTTAAACTCATTGATAAGTGGTTGTTGTGGTTTTGATGGCAGCTGTTTCTATTAAAGGCACAATTTTTTTAGAATTCTAGGGTTC
>CM053623.1:326080382-326152483 GCA_028646595.1 Phalanger gymnotis | reverse complement strand
GGCAGCTAGGTGGCAGTGGATAGAGTGCCAGAACTGGAGTCAGGAAGAACTGAGTTCAAATATGGCCTCAGATATTTACTAGCTATGTGACCTTGGGCAAGTCATTTAACTCCAATTGCCACCAAAAAAAGAAATAGCCCCTAACCATACATAGGATCCCTGCAGGCTGCATATCCATTTGGAAAGTCACAGATTAATAATAGTATCCCTGTTGTATCCTATTTTAAAATTTATTTTGTTAAATACTTCCCAATTATATTTTAATCTGCTTTGGGAGACACTGGGTCGGGGGAGGTATTGTCACTGAATGTGGCCCCTATATTTGACACCTCTGCTCTAGGCAACTAACTTCCTAACACATCAGAGGATGTCTCCTTACCCGGGAGGTCACTATAGCAATAAAATCACAGGTCTAGTCTGTTTCTCTATTCCTATTCCATTATAAACTCAAGTTCCCTGCTCTCCTTCCCTTTTTAAAAATTTCTCTCTAGGTTCCTCCCCACCTCACCCCCTCACCACCTTTCCCCTCCTCTATCCCTGCCAAATTGTAAGTATGTATTTGGAGGTGGGAGCCATGGATGGTCAGAGAAGAGGTAAGGGAAGAGGAACCCACCACCACACATGGGAGATGGGGGGCCAGAAGGAAGAGGGTGTAAATTAGGTGGGAGAGAAGGAAAAAACCATTCTACATCTTCAATCTTCACCCCAACCCTCAGAATTCTTATCAAAACAGTCTATTCTGGCTCACTCCTTGAAACAACTCTTTCCAGTTTCTTTAGTCACTGTGCATAGCATCCCAGCTTAGGCTTCTAATTTTCCTTTTTGTTTTGATAAAACAGGGCTCTACTTTTGGTTTCAGATTGACTTTCTTTGCTACCGAGACACATTTTTCCTTAACCATTTCTCAAGCCATTGGCGGTTGCCTCTTTCTCACTGTGTGCACCACAGGGCTAAGCTACTGTGGGGCTGAAGGAAAATAATGACCTCAAACAGGTGTGCCTGCCTTGCTCTTTGAACACAGGAGGCCTCCAGCTCTCTTCTTTTGCCTACACTGAATGCTTTGAATAACCCCTTTCTCTGGCCACAGCCCATATCATGAGGATACTGCAGCTTGGCTCTGATGCCTTGAAAAAACAGGAATGACTCACTCTTCCTCATGTCTGTCAGGTCTGGAAATGAATATGAAAAAGTTAACACCATAGGTGCAGATTTTTTTAAAAAAGCTTTTAACACTCTTTCTAGTTGTTTGAAGGCAGCCCAAAGGAACTAAAAGGTAGTCAAGTGGAAAGAACACTGGATTTGAAGTGGGAACACCATGGATTCAAATTCTGCCTTTGCATCTTACTAGCTGTGATCTTGCTCGGGCAAGTACTTTAATCTCATTGGGTCTCAGTTTCCTTATCTGTAAAATGAAAGGATTGGAGGAGGTGATTTCCAAGGCCCCTTCCAGCTCTATCCACTGTACCACTAGGTACCTATTGCTATGTGAAGGAATTTGGAATATTTAGGTAGAGAAGACTGTGGATGTGCTGGCTATCTTCAAGTAGCTCAAAGGGCAGTGGTGTGAAGGGAGATTGCCAACAGAACTGTTTACCATTGAAGCAATAATAATATAGTCATTGTGGCTATTGTTCAGTCATTCAGTCATGTCTGACTCTTGGTGACCATACTGTCCATAAGGTTTTCTTGGCAAAGATACTAGAGGTTTTCCATTTAGCTAGCAATAAAAAAGTGCATGTCAAAATGAATAAAATTTTAAACTAATAATACCATTCATATGGTGACTTAAGATTTACAAAGCACTTTACATATGCTATTTTATTTTATCCTCACAACAATCCTTCAAGGTAGCTGCTATTATCTCTGTTTTACAGCTGAGGAAACTGAGGTAGATGCTAGCTAAGTGATTTACCCAGAGTCACATAGCTAGTGAGTGTCTGAAGTTAAATTTGAACTCAGGACTTCCTTATTCCAGGCAAAGTGGTCTATCCACTCCACCCCCTCACTTCTTTAATATAAGCCACATTAATAGAAAGAAAGACTTCCCAATAATGCCATCCAAAAGAAGAATGAGCTGCCTTGGGAGGTAGGAGGTCTCCCTTCACTAGGGGTACACAGGCAGGGGCAAAGTAGAACCATCACCTGTCAGTATGCCAGGAGGAGATCCTTGTTTAGGTAGGAGTTGGACAAATTGGCCTCTCCCAACTCTGAAAGTGTGAGACTGAGAAAGCCTGAGGGGAATCAGGGAAAGCAACAGAGACTTTCTGCTTTAACCAACAAGTCAAGAAGATTGGAACTTCCATTCCAAAAATAGCAGAATCTGTTATTTAATCAGATTGCTGAGGATAAAGCTGGGAGGGAAATGGGTCTAAAACTCTTAGGAATGCGATCTTGCCTCACAACAGGCATCTGGGTGGTAGTGGATAGAATATTGGATCTGGGGTCATGAACACCTGATCTTGAATACTGCTTCAGGCACTCAGTGGCTTTGTGACCCCAAGAAACATTCTCACATCCTCATTTACCTCATTGGTAAAGCTGGCATAATAGTAGTACTTGCTTCACTGGGTTATTGGGAGATCAAATGAGACAGTATATGTGAATCCTATTTAGCGTCTCTTAAAGCTCTGAATGTGTTGGCTTTCATCATCATCATTATTTTTATTATTGAAGTTTCATCAGTGCCATTGTTAACTCATGTTAGCCAGAACAGAAAAGGGTGTTAGAAAAGGGTGAATTTTCAGAATTTTTGTTTTGGTGACAGCTCTTGAGGCAATCATTCTTATACCCTTTGACCCAGCAATACCACTCCTAGGGCTGTATCCCAAAAAAATCATGCAAGTGGGAAAAGGACCTGTATGTTCAAAAATATTTATAGCAGCTCTTTTTGTTGTGGCAAAGAATTGGAAATCAAAGGGATGCCCATCAGTTGGGGAATAACTAAACAAGTCATGGCATATGAATGTAAGGGAATACTATTGTGCTATAAGAAATGAGGAGCAGATGGACTTCATTACAATATGGAAAGACTTATATGAACTGATGCTGAGTGAGGGGGAGCAGAACCAGGAGAACACTATACACAATTATGGACACATGGTATCTCTGATGCCTAACTTTGATAGACTTGGCTTTTCTCAGCAACGCAAGGTTCTAAGACAGCTCCAAAAGACTCATGATGAAAAAGACTATGCACATCCAGAGAAAGAATTATGGAGTCTGAATGCAGATTGAGGCAAACTATTTGTCCTCTTTTTTGTTTGTTTGTTTTTGTTTCTGTTTTGTTTCTTCTTTCTCATGGTTCATTCCATTCATTATAGTTCTTCTTTATAACTTGACTATTGTGAAATACGTTTAGTGTGAAGGTATGTGTAGGACCTATATCAGATTGCATGCCCTCTTGGGTGGAGAGGGGGGAGGAGGAAGGGGAGAAAATTTGAAACTCAAAAACTTGAGGAACTGAATGTTGTAAACTAAAACTAAAAATTAATTAATTAAACAATAATTTTTTAAAAAAAACCAGAAATCAATCCTACACTAATGCATTGTTAGTGAAGTTGAGAGGGTCTAATCATTCTGGAAAACAGTTTGGAATTACAAAAGTAAAGCCCGCAATCTATCCATGTCCTTTGTCCCAGTGATCTCATGACTTGGCATTGGACATATGGAGTTCAATGACATAAACGTGCTATATAAAACAAAATATTGGCCCTCTTAAGAGTCCTCTTCATGGTAGCCAACACGGGAAACCAAACAGGTGCACATCAATTGAGATAAGCTTAAAAAAGTGGTACATATATGTAATTTGCCAGAAGACATTATGAATATAAGGCATTCAGAGAAACATGGGAAATTTTCTATGGAGTAATGGCAGTGAGGAAAGCAGAAAAGTCATTAACTTGCACATAGCTTTTGGTCCATCAGTACCACTACTGGGTGCATACCCTAAGGTATGGGAAAGGTTCCATGTGTACAAAAATGTTAATAGCAGAACTTTTTGTGGTAGCAAAAAAGCCGGAAAGAAAGTAGGTGCCCATTAGTTAGGAAATGACCACCAACTGCAGCATGTGAATTGCATTGCAGTATAATAAACCAGAATGTGAAGAATTCAGAGAAATTCGAAGCTTAGAGAGTGGTTTCCAGCTCTATTGTGAGGATGAAATGAGATGATAGTTTTAAAGCATTTAACATGATGCCGGGCACAGGGAAATGTTGTTGTTGTAATCTTTAATCTTGTATGACCTTATGAAGGACAAAGTGAGGCAGATCAGTAGAATAATTTACACAATGACCAGAGTAAAGACAAAGATTTCGGAGCCTTGACCAATTCTTGACGGCAAAGTCCTTTTGATGAATATATGACCCTCTTCTCAGCAGAGGTGGTGAAATACATATGGGGAAGTGGGGTCTACATTGTCAGACATGGCCAATGTGTTGATTTGTCTCAATTAATCATACTTATTTGTTCCAAGGGAGGGTTCTATGGTGTGGGGCAGGAAGAAGGTGAGGGAGAGATATCATTAAAACATTTTTGTTTTAAAGCAATTAAAAACACTAAATCTCAGGAGGGCTATATATTTGCTTTAGGGAATAAAGGACAAAGCTACGAGGCTGCATTCTGTTCTTTGGTAGAAGGGAAACTTGGTTAGGAGCAACGGTCCATGTCAGCAAAAAGGGAAACATGGCAACTCATCCCTAGAACCCCCTAAGAAAAGAAACTGGGCCTCAGTTTCTCCCTCAGCAAGATGAGAAAGTCAGACCAGATATTGAATGAGTGGTCTCATAAGGTAGTGAGTTCCCCATCCCAAGAGGTCTTCAAGCATGGGCTGATCGACAATTTATTAAGAACGTTAGGTATGTTCAGGTTCATGTGGAAGTCAGTGATAGTCATGACACCCATGGCCTAATAAGTGCAACTTCTTATCCCCCTCCAAACCTTAACAGGTCATTTACTTTCCCCTGGGAATTCAACCTTCTGTGTGACCTCTGATCCAGACCATGGGAACCGCCGGGAGTGGGTTGGCATTGGGGGAACTAGTTCCTGTTTTCACTGCTAAGCAAATGTGGGGGGTGGGAAGGAGAGGGAGTCCCCATTCCCACTTCCAGGGCTAGACTGGGGATAATGCGCTCTTGGAATCCCAAGCCAGACAATAGAAGGCGTTTTTTCCCATAACAATTTGATTACGTATGGTGGTTGGGTTCTATTGTTTTGGGTACATAGCCCTATTGATACATTGGTTAGTTTGGCTTTTGTGGGCTGGTGGAGGAGTCTAATGACCTTTTATAGCCTTTATTTATGGCAAAATGCCTTTTGAACGATAGATAAGTTACAAATGAGTTTTTAGAGCATAGATAGTTTGTAAATTGGGAAATACCTGTTATAAAACCCTCATTTTATCACATTCACTTCATGTCAACTGAATAGATGAGACTTTAGCCTTATGATAAATAATCTGCTGTAACTATTCCTTGCATAGATTGAGAACTGGAAAGGACCATAAAGGCCATCAAGTCTGGCCCCTTCATTTTATAGCCAAAAAAAAAAAAACAGGCCAAGCAAGATAAAGTGACTTGCCCAAAGGCACAAGGCAGAGTTTGTTCCCTAGGCCAGGCTTCTTTAAATTACATCATACTTGGCACAGTACCTGCCACATAGTAGGTGCTTAATAAGTGTTTATTAATCGACTGATCATGCTGCTGAAGATGCAAAAATCACAGGATGATGGGGTTTGAGGGAGCTCAGAGGCCTCCTGTCTGACTAGCACCTACACAAGAACCACTCCTCCCATGTCATATTCACTAAGTGATCTTCCAGCATCTGTTTAAACACCTCTAGGAAGGGGGAACCCACAACCTGCTGGGGCAATTCATTCGACTTCTGCCTAACTCTGAGTCTTAGGAAGCTGTTCCTTACATTGAGTTAACATCGGTCTCTCATCTACCCAGCTCAGTGGCACAGTAGGTAGAGTACCCAACTCAGCGATGCAGTAGATAGAGAACACTGGACCTGGAGTCAGGATGTCTTAAGATCAAATGCTGTTTTAGAGGTGTACTAGCTGTTGGACCCTGGGCAAGTTATCTGACCTTTCTCTGTGAGAGTTTCACCCAGTTTTTTTGTGCCTGAATCATCATCGACAATATACTCTAAGCTGCTTCTACCCATCATCCATTCACTGGTGTGTCATTCACACATCTTATTGCTTTGGATATGGTAGCATTCCATGATTCACAGCTGCATAGTATCACTGGCTGTGTGTTGGTGAAAAGAAAATACTTTGTATTCAATTTTTCAAATTTATCTTTAATTTATTTTTTTTGCAAAGTTAAACCTTTTATCTGAAACTTTTTATAAATTAATTTATTTTTAGTTTTCAACATTCACTTCCATAAGATTTTGAGTTTAAATTTTCTCCCCTCTCTCTCCTTGCCCATCCCCAAGACAGCGTGCAATTGATATAGGTTCTACATATATATTCGGATTGTAATACATTTTCACATTAGTCATGTTGTATAGAAGAATTAGGACCAATGGGAGGAATCACGGGAAAGGAGAAACAAAACAACACAAGAACAACAACAAAAGAGAGCAAATACTATGCTTCCATCTTCGTTCAGACTCTATAGCTCTTTTTCTGGATGTGGATGGCATTTTCCATTCTGAATCTTTTAGAGCTATTTTAGGTCCTTGAATTGCTGAGAAGGGCTAAGTCTATCAAAGTCAGTCATCACACAATGTTGCTGTTACTGTGTACAATGTTCTCCTGGTTCTGCTCACTTCACTCAACATCTGTTCACGTAAGTCTTGCTAGGTTTTTCTGAAAGTCTGCCTCCTCAGCATTTCTTACAGAGCAACAGTATCCATTACATTCATATGCCACAACTTATTTAGCCATTGCCCAACTGATGAGCATCGTCTCAATTTCCAATTCTTGGCCACTACAAAAAGAGCTGCTTTTTGTACAGGTGGGTCTTTTCCCATTTTTATGATCTCTTTGGGATACAGACCTAGATGTGGTATTGCTGGGTCAAAGGGTATGCACAGTTTTATAGCCCTTTGGGCATAGTTCCAAATTGTTCTCCAGAATAGTTTGATCAGTTCACAACTCCACCAACCATGCATTAGTGTTTCAATTTTCCCACATCTTCCCTAACATTTATCATTTTCCTGTTTTGTCATGTTAGCCAATCTGATAGGCATGATGTGGTACCCCACAGTTGTTTTGATTTGCATTTCTCCAATCGATAGTTTTTAGGGGCATTTCTCATATGTCTATAGATAGCTTTAATTTCTTCATCTGAAAACTGCCTGTTCACATCCTTTGACCATTTATCGATTGGAGAATGACTTGTATTCTTATAAATTTGACTCAGTTCTCTAAATATTTTAGAAGCAAATCCTTTATCAGAGACACTGTTGGTAAAAATTGTTTTCCAGCTTTCTGCCTCCCTTCTGACCTTGGTTGCACTGGCTTTGTTTATTTAAAAACTTTTCGATTTAATGTAATAAAAACCATCCATTTCTCATTTTATAATGTTCTCTATCTCTTGTTTGGCCATAAATTCTTCCCTTCTCCATAAATCTGACAGGTAAACTATTCCTTGCTCTTCTAGTTTGCTTATAACATCAGCCTTTATATCTAAACTGTGGACCCATTTTGACTTTATCTTAGTATTCAGTGTAAGATGTTGACCTATGCCTAGTTTCCACCATACTATTTTCCAGTTTTCTCAGAAGTTTTTGTTAAATAGTGAGTTCTTGTCCCAGAAGCTGCAGTCTTTGGGTTTATCAAATAGTAGATTTCTATGGTCATTGACCATTGTTTCTTGCATACCTAACCTATTCTACTGATCATCCCCTCTATTTCTTAGCAAGTACCAAGTAGTTTTGATGAGTGATGTTTTATAATACAATTTAAGATCTGGTACAGCTAGGCCACCTTCCCTAGCATTTCTTTTCATTAATTGCTTTGAAATTCTGGACCTTTTGTTCTTCCAGATGAATTTTGTTATTATTTTTTCTAGCTCTATAAAATAATTTTTGGTAATTTGATTGGCATGGCACTGAATAAGTAAATTAGTTTAGTTAAAATTGTCATTTTTATTACATTAGCTCGGCCTACCCATGGACAACTGATATTTTTCCACTTATTTAGATCTGACTTTATTTATATGAAAAGTGTTTTTGCAATTGTGTTCATATAGTTTCTGAGTTTGTTTTAGCAGGTAGACTCCCAAATATTTTATAATGTCTACAGTAACCTTAAATGGAATTTCTATGTCTTGCTGTCAGGCTTTGTTAGCAGTACACAGAAATGCTGAAGTTCTATGTGGATTTATTTTATATCCTGCAACTTTGCTAATGTTGTTTATTATTTCAAGTAGTTTTTTAGTTGATTTTCTAGGATTCTCTAAGTATGCCATTATATCATTTGCAAAGAGTGCTAATTTTGCTTTCTCATTGTCTATTCTAATTCCTTCAATTTCTTTTTCTTCTCTTATTGCTAAAGCTAACATTTCTAGTACAATATTAAATAACAGTAGTGATAATGGATATCCTTATTTATCAGAAACTTTTTAAAAATGCTTCTACTTCAGGGCAGAAAAAAAATTAATGGATGGGAGCATCCAGAGCTAGCAAACTGTAATCAGAAAAGAAAATTTTCCTCACCTTAGGGGTCATTCCTTAACTTGGCTTTTGCCCTTGCTTCCTAATGTATTCTTTCTTAATGCCTCATTTTAAAGGCTGAAGCCTGATGGTGTTATCTCTTAATGCTTCTTTTGAATAAGCATCCCTAGAGACTCAGTACCTTCTCTCTGTGTCAAATGGATCAGCCTGTGAGGATCGATATATTACTTATTTTAGGAAATTGTTCTAAGAAAATATATCCTTGAGCTAATGGAAGTCAGCAGCTATTTCCTTGACAACCTTCTTGTTATTTTGAAATATTACTTAAATGCTTTTGGCTCTTCCTGAATCCTAATTCAAAATAAAATTCATCATGGATTCCCTACATCATTCCCTTACATGCATACGTTCACTAGATTGCTCTTCTCCGTTTGTGATTTTTATCAGCTTTCATCATTTCCTTTTAAAAGACTTTGGAGACTTCAGAATCAAATATACTGAATGGCTGTATCCACCATGACAAAAAAAAAAAGAACATTTCTCCATCTCTTGCTTGGTGGCAAAAGACATTGTGCTTTGGGATATCCTGTAGCAAGTACAAAATCTGTACTGATTTTCCCTTCTTTCCTTTTTCCCCATATTCCTCCTTCTTCCTTTCCTCACTCCCTTCTTAATGCCTTCCTTTATTAAGTGCCTGCTTTGTGAAAAACAGTATGTTGGGCCCTGAAGAGATACTAAGATAAACAATATATGAACCTGCCTTCAAGGAACTTACAGCCTAGTGGGGGCGATGTGACATGAGCATAAGTAAATATAACGCAAATAATTAATAATAGTAAATAATAATGGATCTATCTATCTATCTATCTATTTCATAAGGCCCACAAAGCATTTTATTACATTTGATCCTCACAACAATTTTGAGGCAAGCACTATAGATATTCTTAGCATCATTTCACAAATGGGTTGACAATAGTTAGTGACTTGCCCATTATTTCATGGCTAGTAGGAGTCTGACAAGGTATTCCAATCCATGGGTTGCGAGTTCCAAGTCCAATGCTCTATCCATTAGGCCTGGCTGCCTTTCTAGAACACGGCATGTATATAATAGTAAAAAAGCCTTTGGAATCAGATAAGGGAAAGATCACTTCTATTCGGAAGGATTCCTGAAGCTTATACATAGGAAGTGCCATTTAAACTAGACCCTGGTGGATGGGCAGAGAGTATTCCAATAGAATACTGAGGGTATTCTGAGGGTAGGGACTAGTTTGTTTTTTGTCTTTGTATTTCTAGTGCCTAGCCCAGACCTTTGTACATAGGAGGTGTTTAATAAATGTTTCTTTTTTATTTTTACATTTTTTTGAGGGTGGGAAGGCAGGGCAATTGGGGTTAAGTGACTTGCCCAAGGTCACACAGCTAGTGTGTCAAGTGTCTGAGGCTGGATTTGAACTCAGGTCCTCCTGACTCCAGGGCAGGTGCTCTACTCACTGCGCCAGCTAGCTGCCACAATAAATGTTTCTTAAAGGGATGTGGGGATTTGTTTTGCTTGACTGTGTATATTAGTTACAAGAGTTTTCGTTTTCTTTTTCTAATAGTGGGTCAGGTAACAGTGTAATTGAATGTGAAGAAATGAGAAAACATGTGATGTACATGTTAATGGTACTACCATTCTCTCCTTCCATTTATTTACTCATCTATTCAACAAATATTTCTTAAGCCACACTATTGGCAAACAAGACATAACAGAGCTATATGCTTGACACTGTGAAAGCTCCAAAGAAGAGACATTCTCTGACCTCTGGGAGTATACAGTTTAGAAGAAGGAGATGAGACAAATACACAAATAACTGTAATACTGGCAAAAAGGTAATATGTACCATGAGAAGCACAAAAAATACACAAAACGACTTCAGAGGAGCAGGAGACCACAACTCATCAGCCCAATTTGGGACTACTTTATAGAGAACTTGGTATTTTGGCTGAGTCTTAAAAGATACAGGATTTTGACTAGCAGTGAAATAGCAGGAGAGGATTTAATAGTAAGAAAGACAAGCCCTAGAAGCAGGAACGCTTTGGATTGTTTAGGAAAAAGTAAGGAGGCCATTTTGGCTGGCGCATAACATATGTAAAGGAGAGTGATATGAGATAAGACCAAAGATTGGTAGGAGCCAGATTGTGCTGGGTGAAGGAGTTTGACCTTTTCCCTATGAAAAGAACGTCCAACTGAAAGTTTTTGATCAAGGGGGTGGGGAGAAATGATATAATAAGACCTGCCTTTAAGAAGATTAATCTGTCCTAGGTGCTTACAATGGATTAGAAGAGAGGAAAGGAGAAAGCTGTGCATGGCAAGAGGGAAATTAGAGATGAGAATACCAGTTAGGAAGGTTCTGCATCAGTTTAGGCAAGACCTAATTAGGGCCTTATGGCTAGAGGTATATATTCATAATCAAAGGGATAGAGGAGATAAAATTTTTTTGATTGTATACAATTTAACAGCTTTAGTACAAAAAAATTAATGCAGATGGAATAAGAAGAGAAATTCAAGTCGGAAATATTTTAGCATCAAAAGATCCCCTAAAATTCCTGCTATTCAAGATATATAAGGAATTGACACAGATATATGATCCAGAGCCATGCCTCTAGTAAATAAATAATCGAAGGATAGTTTTCCAAAGGGTTGCCAAATATCAACGACCTCATTTGGGATTTTCTCGGTAAAGGCACTGGAGTGGTTTGCCATTTTTTTCTCCAGCTCATTTTACAAATGAAGAAACTGAGGCAATTGGGGTTAAGTGACTTACCCAGGGTCAAACAACTAGAAATTATCTGAAGCCAGATTTGAATTCAGGAATTCTAGGACCAGCACTCTATCCACTGTACCATCTACCTACAAAAAAACCAGTGAGATAATTTATGTAAATGATTTGCAAAGCTAAAGTGCTATATAAATGCCAGTTATTATTATAACGTGGGGTGCTCCGTAACTGCCTTGTAGCATGTTTACTCATGTGCGTGTTTTATCTCCACATCTAAATATAAGATCCTAGAGGGCAAGGACTATGTATTATTCTTCTGAGTATAGCCAGTCTAATCCAACAAGCATTTATTAACAGGGAGTCAGGAAGTCTTGAGTTCAAATCCTACCTCACACTGGCTGTGTGTCTCTGGGAAAATCAGTTAACCTCTTGATCTTGGTTATTTCATTTGTAAAATGAAGGAGCTGGAATTGACAACCTTTAAGATCCTTTCTAGCTCTAAATCTATGATCTTATGATTCTAAGAGGCATAGGTGGGGGGGGGTAGAGGGAACATTCTAGACATGGGGGAAATAATCAATTTGTTTTTTACTTAGTAGAAATTGGATGGACGGATGGATGGATGGTTGGATGGTTGGGTGGTTGGATGGATGGTTGGTTGGACAGATGGATGGTTGGCTAGAAGAATGGTTGGAGGGATCAATCCACTATCCAGCTACATCACCCATAAACCTTGTTATGTACAATTCAGCTTCAAGCTGAGGATCTAGTCAGTCCAATAATAAACATTTATTAAGAGCCATCTTTGTTCCAGGCACTGGGGATACAAAGAAAGGCAAAAAAAAAAAAAAAACCACTCTCAAGGAGTGAGCATTCTAATGGGAGAGATAACATAAAAATACCCATGTAAATATGATTTGTACAGAATGGATGCAAGGTGATCTCAGAGAAAAGGCACTAAAAGTGTGGGGGGGGGAGGAAGGTAGAAAGAAGCCTCCCGGAGAAGGTTGGGTTTCAGTCTTGAAGGAGGTGAAGGTGAAGAAGAACATTCCAGGTATGGAGATAGCCAGTGAAAAAAGCACGGTCAGGAGATAGACAGACTCTTGTGTTCAATGGACAGCAAGGATCCCATTGGAGCTGGGTCATAAAATACATCCAAAGGGATTTGTTTTGTTGTTTTTGTTTATCTTGTGTCCTTTGTTTTTGAAGAGAACCATGACATCATAAGTGATGCCATGACATGCAAGTGAAATGGATTTACGTGAGGGAGAGCTGTGCAAAGTCTCCAGCCTCACTTTCTCCTCCTCTTTATCCAGTGGCAAAATATAGATCAGGACGACTGAAGATAGCCCTGGGTGCACTGGGAGACCTAGGCCTTTTTAAGCTAAGGTCTTTTCCAGGTCTGTTTGACAGAGGCAATGCCCATTCAGTGATTAAGGCTAGGTAAGAAATGAGGCAGAGAAAGGCTTCTTTACCTAGTTAAAAAAAAATCAATTTAGGAGGGGAAGACTGTCAAGGTTTCTGGCCAAAAATAGAAACAATTGCTATTTACATTCACTCTGAGCCAATCAGGACCCAAATAATGACCAAGTGGGCCTTGGGACATACAGAGGGGAAGGGCAGGGCAGGAGGGGGTGGGAAGGGGAGACAATCATCATTAATATTCTTCCATCTGTCAGTATTCAGATGACATCAGTTTCTTTTCTGGAGGCAGATAACATTTTTCATCATGAATCCTTTGGTATGGTCTTACATCACTGTATTGCTGAGAATGGCTAAGTTACAGACAATTGTTAATCCTACGGTATTGATGTTACTGTGTACAATGTTTTCCCAATTCTTCTCACTTCACTCTATATCACTCTATATATTCCTAATTTTTTCGGAAACCTTCCTCTTCATCACTTCTTTACATCACAATAGTATTCCATCATAATCACACACCACAATTTGTTTAGCCATTCCTCAATTGATGGGCATCCTTTCAATTTCCAATTCTTAGCCAATACAAGCAGGCTAAAAAAATTTTAAATCAGACTTCACACACACACACACACACACACACAAATAGTTTGGACCCATGCCTTAACTTGTTAATTCTATAGGCATGAAGTTTTGTATACTGAGTTTACTTAGAAGGAGATAAAATTGTTCCACAGGTCAACTCTAAAGGGAATCTTGGCCAAAGCACTCTGGCCCCAAAGAATGAAAGAGCAAATCCAAAGGAAAGCAACATGCTGGAAGACTTGAAAGACAGGAAGGAGCAATAACATGGGCTTTAAATGCCTAACAGAGCACATTATGTTTGATTCTGGAGGTAACAAGGAGCCAATGGAATTTATTGAGTAGAAGGGTGACTTGGGGCAGGGGGACCAACCAGAAAAGGCTGTTGCTAAAGTCTAGCCATGAGGTGCTGATCCAGAGCTGTGGCTGCCAAAGAGAAGCTGCAACAGTGGAAAAGGAGTGAAGGTTGTCTCCATGAGTACAGAGTGTCTCGACTACTGGTTGAGTCAGTTTAGAGAGAATGAAGCGATCTTTGCCTTTGTCATGATCAGTGTGCTTCTGTTAGCACCAAGTCTAGAGGCCAGTCCTCTTCACCTCTGTTTTAGCCTCATTCATCTCAGGTTCTTTTCCCTGGAGGGGGTAGTGTTTGCATGTGTGTTCATAGTGGGTGGTGTTTGGGGTGGGGGGGTGTTGGGTGGAGCCTAAGACTTGTTTTCTGGGGAAGGAATGAAAATGGAGCCAAACACCTCTTAATAAGCTGGATTGTGATGTGATTGGTCCTTCCTGGAGGCTGGCTATAGGAACACTTAGTCATCGGCACTCAGGAGATCTCTTTGGGACTGGGCACAAACTTGGCTGTTTATCTCCTAGCCCTTTGTGCCTGGGATTAGCTGTTGGACTCGGGCTTTGGGAAGGCTGATGCAGTCTGACAAAATATAATCCTAGATTTGCCGTTGCCTCTCGGCTTATGAAAAACAGATGTCTTAATGTTCTGGAACTTCACACAGAATGGAAGTTGCCAACTAGAGAGCCTTTTGGACTGAGAACATTGAGTTAAGACAATTCGGAATCCAGCCAGAAGGGGGTTTTTCCTCCTCTTGTCTATTTTTACTGCGTAACTGATAGCCGTCCAAGGACCGACCTTCCTCCTTCCTTCAGTCCATCCCTCTCACTCTGAAATGGGAGGGGATAGAGCAGCTTCACCTTGAGATACCATCAGAAGGAGAGATTGCAGCTGCAACCCAAAAGGGAAAGAGAGAGAGAGAAAAAAGAATGAAAGAAGAGAAACGGAATGTCTCATGATTGACTGATTTTTGAAAAAAAAAAAACAGCATACAACCCTTCCGTAGCAGGCAGGGGGACGAGAAGGAGAGAGAAAGAGAAGATAGCAACAGCTTTCTCCTGGGGACTTGTGTGTATGTGGTTTTTTTTCCTAAGTGCAGTAAGTCACCATTTCACAATCATTCATTAGCCTGCTTATGCTGTTGAGCTCTGAGAAATACTTCCGCAGAAGGTTGAGATGCATCCAGTTTGCTGTGGAATTTGACTCTGTATGTGTGTGTGTATTTTCGTGTGTGTGTGTGTGTGTGTGTGTGTGTGTGTGTGTGTGTGTGTGTGTGGTTTAATTTGTTATTCTGTTCATGTCAGGCAATGCACTGGGGGCTGCCAATTTCTATCTATTTTGGGTACCTTTTTTTGTTCACTCCTGGGTGAATGTTAGCATGTTTAAGAAGTCTGTAAAGTAATCCGTTTCCGAACCTGTCACTGCAGTGGTTAGAAGCCAGAGTCTCGCTGGCAAAAAGACAGGAGAAAGGTTTCTGACAGCCCAGCCCAGCTCAGCTCTAGTATGCATGTCAGAAGCCAGGCTGTTGGAAGTGCTAAGACTCCAAATTAAGCAGCTTTGAACCTGAGCCAAGAGGGATGGCAATGAAGGAAGAACAAGTACACCCTGTGTTTTTAAGAAATAATATTATGTGATCTATATACATGAAAAGCATGAATCAGAGCTTTGAAATGACATTTGCTCCAAGAAAGAATTACCCTGGAGTCTTAAACGGGCAGATTTTATAACTCTGAAAGTATTTTCCCTCCTTTAAAAAAAAAACTTTATTAGTTCATCCATTACCAGAAACTGAATTTAACTTCCTCACCATTTGCCTCTATCCTTTCCTACTCCATAGCCCGCCAGCCATCCTGAGGCTATCGTTTGTTAATGTTAGAAAGATGTTGACCTTGAAGTGTCTGTGAGCTTAAAACAAAGCCAGCAACCCAACAGAAACACTTATTTTGAAGGTAAACATAGAAGTCTAAAATTGCTTGCTGTTTCCAAAATATGAAAAGCCTTGGGCTGGGCAGGGGGTTGAGCAGAGGGAAGAGAAGAGATTGGAAAAGGAGACTGATTCCTTTAAGGATGAGGCCTAACAGCCTCTGGAGCATTCTCTAACCTCCAAATTAATTCTACCTGTAGCAAACCTATCCTTCCCTAAGGCAGTCAACCTTCCCCTTTCCACTCTGTCCTCAAGGAATCCCCACTGTCAGACAAGGAAATAGAGGCTAATTTATGTTTTCTGATTTTTTCCAAATAAAAAAAAAGGAGAAGAAATCCTGCATTTTCAGAGACCCTAGGCAGACTGGTGTTTCTTCACCTTTGTGGTGGAGAGATTGCTTATGTTCTCCCTCCCACTCTTCTTCACCACACCCGTCTAAGCATCATATTTTCCCCCCATTAGAAGGAGTCTACAGTTGTTTCTGTGTGTTTAATTTTTAAAGAATAGAGAGATAATGGACTGAGGGTCTACCTTCCTCCCCTTTATGTAACTGTATTTTAATAAGTGCTCGTAAATAGCCTAGCTTAAATTCCTTGGTTCTTTGAAACACTTTGTTTGCCCGTCATTTACTTCAGAGAGTGAGAACAAATCTTCTGCTTTGTTCAGAATCTACTAAATCATAAACACTCCTATCTCATGATTCACGTTGGGTTCCACTTAGGGCAAAACCAGACCCTAGCCCAAAGGAACAAAGGGTTGGAATGATTCTGAGGCCTTTGTATCTCTCAGGGTCTTCTTAAACCAGAGAGTATGTGTTAGGTGAATAATTTATGAAGCACATAGAATGCCTGCCTTAAATACTCCTCTCCTTCAAGTGTGGAATAGACATGTTTGACTGAATCGAGTTTATATGCACAAATGCTGTTTTCATGATGGAGATGACTGTGGGACTTTAGATGGGCAAGAATGAACAAGGCTAATTATATATTGCAAGGATATTTTTGGTGTTTTTTCCTAAATTGTCTTCTGTTTTTCCTAACTTTGACAAACTCTCTTTTTTGTAATATCTCACTTAGAAGGTAGATAGGTGATGGAATCCACAAAACTATTACCTCTGACTATGAAAGTCTTTTTAGATAATGGAAAGTATTCTTTTTTATTGATATTCTCTGGTGTTCTTTTCACTTCCTGCCTTTATTTCTCGAGGGAATGCTGCCAACAAATATTTCCTTGCTGCAATGGGAAGGAAATATGGAGCTTCCATCCTGACTCCTCTGCCCTTCTACCTCCCACCATTATCACGCTATGCTCAGTTGCCTTTCTAGCTGACCACAGAAGGCAAGCAAGCCATTTTTTCTATCATATACCAAACTCGAATGGAATGAAAGGCTAATCAGTGAAGGAAATCCCAAAGGACCTAGGCAATGCCACTGAGGAAACTAATTGTTTTTGCCTCAGCTTGTTCTTGGGATCAAAAGACAGTGTCGTATAATGGTTAGAGTGCTAGACTTGGATTCAGGGAAGATCTGGGTTTAAATCCTTTCTCTGACACTCAAGTAGTTATGTGTCCATGGGTAAGTTATAGAACCTCTCTGAGCCAGTTTCCTCATAAATAAAATGAGAAAAGTAATAGTTGTGGTACTGTTCTCATATTGTTATTGTGAGATAGAAATAAGATAATAAGAAAGTAAAGGATTTTTAAAACTTTCATTCATCAGCATTTATTTATTAAGCACCTGCTGTATGCCAGGCATGTCACCATTATTATCTATGCTTTTAATTAATATTAGCACAGACTATACTAGATTACTTGGCATTTGTCTAATTCTTTTGAGATAATCTTCACTTTTTGAAGATAGGAGGAAAAAGACACAACGACTTACTCTTTTATCAACTCTGACTAGTACTGTGTCCTAAAGAGAACTGGTCTGGACTCTTTTAGGGTGCTAACCCAACCCTAGAGGTAACCATATTCTAGGCCTCCCAGAAAATCTAAGCCTGAAGTCTTATTGAAACAGCAGGGAATGGGCACTCTCTCTTTTCTTACCTCCCCAATTCCTTGGTTTACACAAAATATAAATGCTTTTGTATAAAAAAATGTAAATGTAAACCAAGTTTGTTTCATGTATAGGCAATTCTGTGCAATCACCTTAGCTTAGAACATAAAACAGTATTCCTAGAGAATAAAGAACATGTCTTTTTCTAAAGCATTTATTTTTAGTTAACAAACATGTAGTTTCTTTCCCTTCCCATTGAAGAGAAGGAAAAGGAAAAACTCTTGTAGATATATGTATAATCAACTGAAATATTCTCAAGTTGTCGTGTGCAAATGTGTCTTACTCTTTATCTTGAGGCCATCACCTTTGTCAGGAAATAGGTAGCATCCTTCATCATTGGTCTTTTGGAATTGTGGTTGGTTATTAAATTGATCAGACTTTTGTCAAAATTGTTTGTCTTTGCAACGTTGTTCTTATAGAAATTGGCAGGGTTCTGCTCACTTTACTCTGTATCCGTTCATATAAGTCTCTCTAAGTTTTTCTGATAATATATTTCACATATCCACAAAAGTTACGCCCTAAGTTATTCCTTCCATGCCTCCTTCCTTTCCAATTCTTTACCTGGGAACATTTATAAATTAATACTTCCATCCTGGAAAGGATATGTCAATTAATTGACAATTAACATGACTCTACTTCCCGTGACTTCCCAAAACATCCCTACTTGGCCCCCACTTTCCTATATAGGCTTCCTTCCCCTATTAGAATATAACCCTTTGAGGTCAGGCGCTGTCTTACATTTTGTCTTTGTATCCCAGTACTTAGCACAGTACCTGGCACATAGTAAATTACTTAATAAATGTCTATTTGTTCATTCATTCATTCATTCACAAAATGACATTCCTGAAAAAGTTTCTAGAAGGCATCTGCAAGTTGTGTTTAATTTGGGGATTTTATGATTGCTTTTGTGCTCCACGAGAATAGCAGTAAAGCTTATTTATTGGCCTGAGACAAACTCTCTCCCAGCACTGCCAAGTGCCTCCTTAGGAGACAAGGAGGCACAGGGGAAATTAAGGGGAAAAAGGCAAATTCAAAGTGATAGTAAATTCCCTCTAGAGGATGAGAACTTGCCGATTCAGGCCCTCTGTCTTTTCTGAAAGCTCACTTAAAATTCCACTGGAGGACATTAGCTTTCATTTCCCTATATTTTGTCTTTCAGATACCCAGGTCTCAAATGCTAAAAATGACTATTGTGTCTACACATCCTGCCTTTGAGTTTCATCTCAATCCTCTGAAAGATATATCCTCTCTAGGACTTTAAATGTATTTCTGTTTTCCTCTAACATACTCTTTTTTTGTCTAGACAGATCTTGTTTACGTAAAAGGTCTGGCCTTGAGGATTAGAATTTGTCCTTGAGTCACACACACAGTCACCACAGTGTCTGTATGTTTAGAAACATAGGACATTTGGGAGTGCTTAAATGGAGCTGGAGAAGACAAGATGGCTTCCTTGCTGCACCAAAATGACTCAGCTCAAGCAGACAGATTTTGGGACCAAGAGCCACATAACAGGAAACTGCTGAAGGGAGTTGAAGGTCTAGGAAGTGGTTGCTGTTTTAAATAACTATCTACGTGCCCATTTTTCTCCAGCTTTTTAATACTTGATATTTAGAGGACTATTTCCTTTAATATAGTATGATATCATTCATCTTTACTTGGCACTTTCTTTTTAAATCAAAGTCTTTCGGTCCCTGCAGATCTCTCGTGCCAACTGGGATAAAGCCTTTATTAGGATTTATATGGAAATATTAAATTTATTTGCTCCTTTATTACTATTTAAATAACTGCCACTAATAATAATGTGTTTTATATCTTCAAAATTTGCAAAATGTTTTGCAAGTCAGTGTTTGATTACAGTCATTGTTTCTTCGTCAGCCTAACAAAACAGATATTTCTCTGATCTTTACAGAATCTACTGGTTCTAGCCACCACTATGTAAGGGGCTGGACTGTTGTCCTTGTAGTCAGGAGAGACCTGAGTTTGAATCCCTTCTCTGACACTGATCACTTGTGGAACTATGGAAAGCCATTTCATGCTTTCTCTTCTATAAAAGGGAGACAGTCGTGCCTGTAGGAGCCGCCTCATGGGCTTACTGTGAAAATCAAATGAGATAATGTATGCAAGCTACTTTTTTTTAAGCTTAAAGTACAATATAAATGTCAGCTAGGAATTTTATAGTGATTTCTGGCCCAAGCACATGGCCAGAAACATGAGCTTGCCTGAGAAGGGAATTCAAGAACACTGTTCTTGAACCCATGCCTTTTGTGTGGAGAAGGGATTTTGACTTTCTTAGGCAGCATCACCCCAGAACCTAGCTTTCTAGCAGGGGAAGGGAGATTTCTTGAGCAGCGAGCGCTTTGGGAGTTGTCTCATGGGTAACCCCAAGTCCAAGGTTAAAAGTTTTGGAATCAGAGAAATAGGGCCAATCAGCTATTTTATTATTTTATATATATTTTTTTCATCTGTTCATGGGCTCCTTTGAGTAGTTTATGTAATTTGCATTTTCAGTAGGATGAAATAAATTAAAGGTCGTTCTATACCTGATATGCATTTGGAATCTTGAATGCTTATACAGGAGTTAGGGGACTGCTTATTGCAAGAAATCCTAGACACAAGTTATATATATTCGTCTAGCATGAAGTTGCGATACTGAAACACATCAACGAAGAAATGAAAATGTAAATGGGCTGTGGTTTCATTGAAGATGGTAACAATGCCAGTGCTGTGGGCAAATTCTAACTGTAGTTCAGATATTTAGATAGTACCCTAATCTTCATATTATATACCCAACACCCTCTTCACTGCCTTCTGCCTTTAGTAGAGACACCCAAATCTAGAACAATGATATAACATCGTAAACCCAGCTGCCAATATTTTACCAGGGAATCCAGCCCTAAGTATAGTTCTTCTTTGGAAATGAATGTTCTTCTCCCTATCATCTTCTCCTGGGCAAAGTGGCATTTGCTTCAGTCTGAGGAAGCATTTACCCATTGTGCCTTTCCTTCACCTTCAGAAGGATCTCTCCATATATGCTTCTGCTGGAATTCAACTCAAGTGCTGCTTTTCTCACTGCACCCCCCCCCAAGTGTTAGCACCCTTCCTTTCCAAACTGCCTTGTATTCATTTTGCTTATATACTATGTATGCACTTAGATATGTCCCAATTGTCTTTTCTATTAGAACACAAGCCTCTTGAGGATTGACTGTTCATTTTTGTCTTTGTATTGTCAGCACCTACAACAGTGCCTTGTATATAGTAAGTAATTAAAACCTGATTTGATAGAGACCCTTTTCTACCTTCTACACAGTCTAACAGGGAACCTGAGTGAAATAAGGTAACTTGAAGGGCCCCAGGTAAAACACAAGGTTTCTTATTTGGGGACAATGATCCAGGGCAAATGATGAAAGGAATAGTTAGTGAACCTTACTTTCATTCGGGGGCTAAAAATAGACCCTGTTCAGCCATGAAAACACCTGTTTGTATAAAACAGAGGCAGAATTGTCCCTTGGTGCTGACCAGCTTGGATTTAATTCAGGATTGCATATTGAAAAATGAGGATTAAGCTATAAACAGTGAACCAAAGATGAGAGATTACCCAAGAATGAGATTTTTCTCATCCTAGGGGCCCAGGACCTCCCTGCCATACCCTCTCTCTGTCTCTGTCCTTCTGTCTCTGTCTCTCTGTATCTGTCTCTCTCTCTCTCTCCACACATACACTCATACACACACACACACACACACGCACGCATGCACACAAACACACCCCTTCCCATAGAGAAGCAGGACGAGCTCAGAAACCCTGGTCACCATCCTACCCCCTATACATTCTTTTTCAGATCAGTGCTCATAGCCCAGCTGGGGCTCACCTACCTCTTTACTTTTTCTAGCATTCTAGACTGACTAATCACTTTCTCCCTTATACACTCACCAAATCCACTCTCACCTCATTTTTCCCAGGCTCCCTTGATCTCCTCTTGTGTAATTTCAAACTATCCAAGGGCTTATGGGTACTCCTTCACTCAAACCTCTGTCACACTTCTTAAACCAAATGCACTTACAGCCTAAACACTGTCCACTCAGTGCTCCTTCCTTCTCCACTCCCAGGCTAGTCTCTCTCCATTCTTTTGCTAACTCCAGTCCCAGGACTACTTCCTGATGCCCTTATGAAAATGTAAACTGAAGGGCAAGAAATGCATGTTGATTCATTGCCTGATTGATTAAATAGACCAAGGTGGCAGTTGCATTTCCTTCTTTGCTCCTTGACTCCATGGCACTCTCAGAATCTGACACTCTGAGCTTCTGTTTCCTCGTCTATAAAATGATCGGCTGAATGATATCTGAAGTTTCTTCCTTAGGCAGGTAGGTGGTATAGTAGAGAGAGCACTGGGCCTGGAGTCAGGATGATGTTGTTGAGTCATTTTCAGTTGTGTCCGATGTTTTGTGACCCCATTTGGGGTTTTCTTGGAGGAGATACTGGAGTGGTTCACCATTTCCTTCTCCAGCTCATTTTACAGATGAAGAAACTGAGGCAAACAGGGTTACGTGACTTGCCCAGGGTCTCATATCTACTAAGCATCTGAGGCCAGATTTGAACTCACGAAGATGAATCTTCCTGATTCCAGGCCTGGCACTCTATCCACTGTGCCACCTAGCTGCCCTAGGAATTAGGAAGACCTGAATTCAAATCCAGCCTCAGACACTTACCAGCTGTGTGACCCTGGGCAAGTCATTTAACCTCAGTTTCCTCCACTATAAAATGGGGATAATAACAGCACCTACCTTACAGAGTTGTTGTGAGGATTAACTGAAATAATATTTGCAAAATGCTTAACACAGTGCCTGGTACATAGTAGCCTATAAATGCTTATTCCCTACTCCTTCTTTCATCTCTAGATCTTATGACCTATGAAATGGATAAGTTTCTTCCCCACTCCCCACCACTATTTTGGATGTTTGCAATTGAAATCACTAGTCAAAACCAAAGTTACTAAATAGGGATAGAATATTTCTTGGATAAAGTGATACTGTGATAAATTGTATTATACAGAATGGTTTCCTCTAACAAAACTGCTTCTGTGTACTATCAGATGGCCCAGAGAATCAATGATTTGTTTATCTGGCACAACAAATAATCCTCACAAAGCTAGTGTTCCCTCTGCTCTGGCTCCCTGGCTCCAGGCGTGTCTTCTATGTTTATTTCTTCTGTCCTGGCAGCTCTTTGCTTCCTTTACCAAGAAGCAATTACCCTTTCACTGTTCTTACCCCTTCTAAGCTCAAACATCCAAATCAACCAAATAAAATGAAAGGCTAGGTGTCCCTCCATCTAATATACTTAATTACAGCTATGAAAACATGATGACCAAAGAAAACAACCTATACGGAAGGGGGGCAGTTAACTGTCTAAGAACTGTTATATATGGGAGACAAAATTCGAACTATAAGAACTTAAAATGGGTTTTTATGGAGACCTGAGACTATGGATTATAATCTTTCTAATGCTTATACTGATTCTCTTCTCTGCATTAATTCCTCCTTACTCTGCCCTAGAGAGCTTCCCACATGGCAAATGAGACGAGCTGACCCACCCTCCCACATGTGTAGGGAAGGAGAGGGAGGGTTGGTCTAAAGGGTCCCATAAGGTGCTGGGGCTATGTGCTGAGACTATGCGCAAAGCACTGCCTTTACTCTGGAGGTGAACAGAGTGCACAGGAATCAGAAACCAGTGACTGGTAGCATGGACTTTGGGTCTTCATTTGGAAAATGGCAAAAAAAAAAAAGGAGGTGACCTCTAAGGTCTCTGTTAGTTCTAAATCTATGACCCTATAACATGGACTCAATTCTCATCTCTATAAATCAGTTAACCTCTGAGCCTCAATTTCATCATCTGTAAGACACTGATGCTAATGCTTACAATACCCATCTCACAGGATTGCTATGAACATCCAGTGAGAATGAGATATATATATATATATATATATGTACACACACACACACACACACACATATATATATACATATATATATATACATATATATATAAGTGTTATATAAACAGGGGTATATTGGCAAATAACCAGCTCCCAAAAAAACCCAATTATGCATATAAATACTTTTAAATTTAATCTGCATTATTAACATTTTCTCCATTAACTTTCTTCAGTTTAGATAATCAACAAAACAATAAATCAAGCCCTGATTTGTAGCATTTGCCAATTTCCAAGTTGTAGATACTTGTATTGTAAATGAGCTGCTTCGAGCTGGATTCAGCACACCCCTGTATAAATGTGAGATATCATGATTATAATCTTTATGACTCATTGACTTACACAGTCAGAGGCCGGAGAGGAGTTGAATCTTCTCAGATCTGCAACTCTTACGGAGAGATTTATCTCCATTATGGTAGGGCTTGGTCATTATGTATTAACCATATTATTTCATAGCAACGTTAGCAGGGGTGATCTGATGAAGTTTTGGTTGATCTGGTTACAACCAATATACCTGTACTATATATCACATAAATTCTCAGAGGTAAAGCCATTACTGAAACAATATTATACATTATAAGATCCAGCAATCAGAGGAGGAAGATGGTAGGAATAAAGGTGGGACACAGTGCAGTTGTACGGAAAGAGTGTTGAATTTGGAGTCAGAGGATTTGGGTTGGACATTTGACCATTATTTATTACCTGTATTACCTTGGGAAAGTTGTTTAAACACTCTGGGCCTCCATTTGCTTCCTCGCCTTTAAAATTTGCTTCCTTACCTGGATTAAATGATCTTCTAAAGTCCTACATACATAGACAATCCTAAGGTGGGCCAACAATGCTGCCTCTTCTCAGTTTTATAAAATGAGGGGACTGGACTCAGTTACCTGTCAAGTCCTCCATAACTCTTAATCAATAATCCCATGATTTTTCTGTGATTTTTCGTCCTGCTTTTTACTTGCTGATTCACTATGGAGTGGCCTAGTTATCAGTTCTGCTTCTCTCTAGTTCCTTCATACTGGGTATGTGATTCCTAGTAACATATTAACAGAAGTCCATTAAAACAAGACAATTATGATCTCCCAGAAGGGATTTTCCCTTTAGTAGGTAAACTGGTTGAACTCCAATTCTTAATGAGGGTTGTACATACTTGTCCATGAAAATCAATCTCATAATTCCCTCTTAAAATCTTTTCACAATATCAAGAATTAGGAATTAAAATCTGAATAGTCAAAACAGCTTCTCTAATAAGAGGGAGATTGTTGAATTAAGTGATTCTAAACTCTATCTGCCTGGGGGCTGCTCCTCCTTCATAATGCAATAAAGGATATTTGGGCCATGTTTGCTTTTAGGCTTATTATGATTATCTTCTTTTTTAAAAAACTATGCTTTAAGGTTTATAAATGAGTTTTCTACACACAGGTCAACCTTACAAAATAGATAGTACAATGTTCCCCATTTGACAAAGCAATTGAAGTTTAGAAAGCTTAAGTGATTTGCTTACAGTCACGTACATTAGAAGTGTCAGAAGTGAGATTCACTTTCTTGTATTCTAGAAAGCTTGGGCCAATTCACAGCTCCACCAATAATGTATTAGTATCTACCCTTCCATAGCCACATCAACATTGACTATTAATTTTTTTCATCTTCCAATTTAATGCGTGTGAAGTGAAACCCTAAAGTTGTTTAAATTTGCATTTCTCTAATTATTTCATATAGCTATTGTATTGACTCAAGGGTCAAGTGAATTGGCTGAGAACATGGCCAGGCAGCAAAAACACACCCAGATTCAGTCTCAGACTCTGGAATCCTTCTTTGGTGACAAAGAAGACCAAAACATACAGCCAGAAGAAGTCAACAAAGTCAAAGAGCCTACAACAAAAGCTTCCAAGAAGGGGCCAGTGTCTCTCCTCCAGTCATAGCCACCAGCTTCTCTTATACGTACACAGGCTCTCAAGATGTCGAAACATAGGACGTAATTAATACTGGCATTTCACAGTATAGGCAATTATAACCTAAGGGGAAGGGCAACCCTTTGCTATCTGTGCATTTCAGAAACCTAGGCTAGATATATTTCCCTTTTATATATTTCATTATAAAGAATTTTTTTTTTACCATAAAGCATACTTTATTACTGCTATCTTTAACAACTTAATTCTTAATAACTTAAACCGACTGGCTGCCACATTTCCACACTCCTACAACATTGTTCAGTACAAGGAGATACCAGAATCAGGAACTGAAACCCCAAGGTTGAGGGCCTTAAAGAAAAACAAAAGAAATTTAAGCACTTAAAAACAGACCTACGAAGGACACTGTATTTTAGGAAATTTGATTGAAGAGACTAGTTTTGCAGGAAAAGTTCGGCAATTTAGGGCTAATAGCTAATTGGACCTACCAAAAATATGCCTTCTATCATACACTACTAATGCTCTTCTTCATGTGAAATTGACATTGAAGTTCTGCTTCTCTTTCAGAGAATTTGACATAGTAGTAAGGAGATATGTTGAGACTATAAATACACAAAAATATACTTGATTTTTGTGTTAGAGCTACATTTCGCATTTTATGGTTTACTTGCGGTCAGCCTTGAAAACCATATACCTTCTAGTATAATTCAGTTACAGAAAACCAAACTTTGTACCTGACCTTTGACTTCACATGTGATTTATAGCCTTGTGATTTCATTGCAACAGAGCTAATGAGGTTGGATGTTGTGAATCAGGCCTAATGAGTAGCTAGGATAACAATATAGACTAGATTTCACATGCAAAGATAACCCTACTGACCCACAAGCCTGTCTTCTGAGTTATTTCTTTGCATTCATTACAATAGATTTTCATTGACAGAGCTCTCTTTTGCTTAGCTATCTTTGCGACTAGTGAAATAAGTTTGCAAAGCAGCTGGCCAAAGTTAGCCTGTAGCCAAAGAATAGGTCTGTTGCCATATTAGCATGGTTCTCGAAACAACTGGGCTAATCACATACCTTTAGTAGGCATTCAGCAAATATTTATTGATTTATGGCGTAATGGAAGGAACACTAAAAACCCAGTCTTGGATCAGCTAGTTATGAGAGGACCTTGGAAAAGTCACCTAAACTACTTTATGCTTCAGTTTCCTCATCTACAAAATGCCTTGGTTGGACTAGGTTATATCTAAGATCCCTCCCAGCTAGAAATCCCATGAACTTAGAATTATGCATGAAGAGTAAAATGTTAAAGTTGAAAAGGATATTCTTTTGTGAAAACACATATTGTAGAGAAGATTTCTGCTTTGGGTGAGGTTACATGACTTCTGAAGTCCTTTCCTAGTCTTATAATTTGTATGATTCCATGACCTGAATACTGAAAAATTATAATGACCAAGTTTGGCCCCAAAGCAGCCCCTACATCTCTCTGTAGAGGCCGGTATTGGTGTGAAATGCTATATATAATATTGGATCTTTTTTAATATGTAAGTTGCTGAACTTTTTCTTCTTTTTTCCCCTTCTTTATTACAAAGGATAGCTCTCTGGGAGAGGATGGAAAAAGGGATATAGTATGAAATATAGGTGATATAAAAATAAAAAGTATCAATCACCATTTTTTAAAGATTGTATCATTTCATGGTTATATAGCTATAATAAAGTTTACAGAAACCAGTTGTTTTTAGATAAGGACCAAACATTGTATTCCCAATTGAGGAAATACGGGAATAACATACATGGGAAAATCAGAAAACAACACAAGAAAGAATACCATCCAGTGATAATGTTCCATTTGACTTTTAGGTAGTCAAAGAGTAGCTAACATGTACTTACCCTAAGGTTCCAGGGAGCACAAGTGCTAAATTGTATGACACAGACTGCAAATGACAAAGGGAAGGAGAGTCATATGCCCTTGAGAAAGATTCATGGAGGAGGCCTGATCTGAGACAGAGTTAAAAAGATGGATAGGATCTGAATAGATTGGAGGTGGGAAAGAGCTACCAAAGCAGAAGAAAAGGCATAGAGTCAGAAATGTATGTACTTCAATAAACATTCATCAAGTCTGTATTATATATAGTTTACTCTGCTAAGTGCTGGGAGAAACAGAAAGACAAATGAAACCTGGTCTGATATATGGAGCATGTTAAGTCTACGCTGACCCATATGACTATCGTTCTTATTAGTTTAAATTTTAGAGGGAGGGCTTTGCGGAGGCTAGGCACAAGTAATAAGCCAATATAAAGTGATAAAATTACTGGTTAGCATTAATTATTGGAGTGAGATCCTGGAAGGAATGGGAAGAGATAGGATCAGGAATATATGTGGGCAGAGGGGTTCACTTTAGAAAGGGGGAGAAATATATTTTGCATGTCTTCGTAGGTATAATGGGTATTCTGTTTCTTGCCTTCTCAATGGGTGGGGGAAGGAGGGGAGGGAAGAAGGGAATTTGAAATTGAAAATTTTCAAAAATAAAATCAGAAAGGAAGAGGAAAGGCTTTTTCCTTTTAGTCTGAAGGGAAGGCTGGAAGATAGCTGTAGGGAAGATGATCATATTGAGGTAAATCCTACAAGTGAAATCATAGGATCATATACTTAAAGCATTGTTAGAGGTCACTTTGAATTGTATAGAATTATCTAGATGAAGAAACTATGTCCCAGAGAAGGTCAGTGACTTCCCCAAAGTCACACAGATGGCTGAGATGGACTTTTTTAACCGGGAGTGTGCTGGTTTCCTGCATTCTGGAGAAAATAAATGTATGCATGGTAACACTTTTAAGCTTATTCTGTATCGTCAACATTTTCTCCCTCACTTTTTTACATCTAGACAATCCACAAAACAATAAATCAAACCCTTATTTGTTGCGGTTGCCAAATTCTGAGGTGTAAATGCTCACACTGAAAATTTAACGATGAGGATCTTGTGAGTTGGCTCCAGGACACCCCAGATTTTAACCTAGGCCCTCTTATTCCAAATCCAGAGCTCCTGAGCCATACATTAAAGGCCAGATGCTATAATTTCCTCCCCAAAAGCATTCTTTATTGCCTATTGACATCACAGTCTGTGGGAACTGCAGAGAGCAGTACACCTGGGGCTGATATTTTATTGGCTGCTTACCCAAATGTTATTGTTATATTATTCCAAAGTTCTACTTAAAGCAAGGACAAGTGCATTCTGCCCTATACTATATGGTGGAAAAACCAGATGGAGGAAAATGACTTCAATCCTTATGTGTATGACATTATAAAATGGTTCAATTTCTGTAGCAACAGTTTCCATAGGCAGGTGGAGACATGGCACTGTGCCCCCCCCCCAAAAGTAGTGAAAATTGGTTCAGGGAATTTTCTGATAAAATCAGCCAGAACTGGTTTATCTGTTTAAAGGTATAAAGAGAGGGATCCAGTAGCCCCTGGTAATATACAAAACCCATTCAGGAGGCCTATAAGGTCAAAACTATTTTCATAGTAGTACTAAAATGTTTTAGTTTCTAATATGCAAAATAATGATAGATATAACTCACATAATCAAAAGCCCTTTGGGGGGGTCCTTAATAATTTTTAAGAGTGTAAAGGGTTTCTTTTTCAGTCATGTCCAACTCTTGGTGACCCCATTCGGGGTTTTCTTGGCAAAGATAATGGAGTGGTTTGACATTTCCTTCTCCAGCTCATTTTACAGATAAGGAAATTGAGGCAAACAGGGTAAAGTGACTTGTCCAGGGTCACACAGCTAGTCAGTGTCTGAGGCCAGATTTGAACTCAGGAAGATAAGTCTTCCTGACTCCAGTCCAGGTACTTTATCCACTATGCCACCCAGCTGCCCTAAAAGGGTCCTTAGACCAAAGAGTTCAAAGCCGGTCATTGTATTCTTAGTAATATGTAGTCTCAGAGAATTGCCTAGGGCATTGAGAATTTAAAAGACATGCCCAGAGTCACCTAACCAGTGTGTGTCAGAGGAAAGACTTGAGCTCAGTCTTATTAGCTCCAAGGCCAGCTCTCTACTATCTCACACTTCCTCCCACTAGTATAACTTTCTAAAATTCAACTGCTTAGTCTTTACAGCATAAGAGATTAACGCACTTGACTTTAAATTTTATATATATATATATGTACATATATATTTATTTTAATCAGCCAAGATCTACCTTCTCACTTTCCTCAACCTAAACCATCCCTCCCCAACTCAGAACACAAGAAAAACCAAAACCCATTACAAATATATAAGTGTGTATACATATACATGTAATATGTATTATATATATTCAATCAAAGCAAATTTCCACATTGGCCATGTCCAAAAATACCGTCTCATTCTGCATTTTGAATCCTTTACCTCTCCATCACGTAGTACTTTTCATCGTTAGTCCTCTGGAATCCCGTCTGGTCATTATACTGATAAGAATTCAGCACAATACTATTCCATCACATTTATATATCATAACTTGTTCATCTATTCCCTAATTTATAGGCATCCCCTCAGATTCCCATTCTTTGCCACCTGAAAAAGAGTTATGAATATTTTTGTACATTCTTAGAGTTTGTTTTGCTTAGGACTAATCTTAATCTTTTGTTGTTGTTCGGTCATTTCAGTCACATCTGCCTCTTTGTGACCCAATTTGAGGTATTCTTGGGAAAAATACTGGAGTGGTTTGTCATTTCCTTCTCCAGCTCTTTTTACAGATAAGGAAACTGACAGAAACAGGGTTAAGTGACTTGCCCAGGGTCACACAGCTAGAAACTGTGTAAGGCTGGATTTGAACTCATGAAGATGAATCTTGACTTGAGGCCCAGCACTCTATCCACTGTGTCCCCTAGCTGCCCCTAATCTTAATCTACTATTTCTCTAATTTTCTTTCCCTGCCTTCTCCTTTTTCCTCTCCTGTCTCTCGTTTGAGTAAAGTGCATTTCCGTACCCAACTGCGCGTGTGTGTATAATCTTCCTTCTTTTGATCAATTCGGACAACAGTGAGGTCCAAGTCTCACCCCCTCTCCCACCTTGCTTGAAAAGATGTCTACTTGTGCACCTTGATCATGAAGAACGATTTTCTCGAACTTTCCTTTCCTTTTCCCCACACCGAGTGTATCTTCTTCCTCTTTCTATTCTTTTCTTAAGATCATCAAAATATAACATAACCACTCCTAGATCCTGTCTAATTGCTCTTCCTCTATGAACCCTGATGATGATGGGGTTCAGAAGAGGCACATGTATTATCTCCCCATGTTTGAACATAAATAGTTTATCTTGTTTAGCCCTCTATCATTTTTCATTCATGTTTACTCTTTTATACTTATTTTCGCTTGTGTTTAAACTTTAAAATTTTCCTCCAGATTTGGTATTTTCATTTGGAATGCTTAGAAGTTCTCTATCTCATTAAAGATTCATTTTCCCCCTTTAGTATTACATTCAGTTTTGCTAGATAAGTTATTCTTGGCTGTAAGCCCGTATCTTTTGCCTTCTAGAATATCATATTCCAGGCTCTCTGCTCCTTTATATTGGTAGCTGTTTAATCATGTGTGATCCTGATTGTGGCTCTTCAATAATAGAATTCTTTCTTTCTGGCTACTTGCAGTACTTTTTCATTGACCTGGAAATTCTGGATTTTGGTTATAATGTTCTTGGGAATTTTCATTTTGCAATTTCTTTCAAGAGGTGATAGTTACTCAAATCTTCAGTCTTTTCATTTAATAGCTTGTCCCTGTATACAGAATAGGACCCTTCAGGGAATGTGGATAAAATGAAGAGACACTAAATAAATGTGTTGGTTGGGTGGCTGTTTAATGAAAAGCAATGTGTCTTTTTTTCTTTATTTCTTCTTATTCCTTTTAAGCTTGTGAAAATAATACTTTGGTATTCAGGGGTTCTAGGAAATAAAACTTGTCCGTGCCAATAAAATAAATAACCTTAATATATGAGGCAAGGTAGAGGCTCCCAGAGGAACTCAACATTGGCAGAAGAGGGTCAGGCCTTCTTACTGGAGTCAGTAAGATCTGGGTTTGAAACCTAGCTGTGGGACTCTGGCAAGGGTATACTGAAGTCAACTCCAACTGGAAAGCCAATTATTAAATCTTCAGTGTGAGCATTTATGCCTCAGAAATAAGCAAATGCTACAAATCAGGACTTAATTTATTGTTTTGTTGATTGACTAGACTTAAGAAAGTTGTGGAGAAAATGTTAATACTGCAGATTAAATTTAAAAGTGTGTTGTGAGAGTATTCCCTCCCCAAAGAGAGCTGATTGTTAAACATTTATCAGCACATCCCTATTTAAAATATAAATTTCTTATGTTCTTAAGTTCTTCACACAAAGGTAGGCCTATATGCAGAAATTCCAACAACAGTTCAAAAGAAGTATAATAGTGGGACAACTTTTGGAAAACATCATATGCATAAGACATTTTTAAAAATTGAAATTTGCAAGACCTCCAATTTTGTTGTGGGTATCACTTCCACTTATGCAAATTGCAACTCTCTATAACTAATTAGATAGTCCTTGAGGTAGCTCTGCACATGCCTTGTACAATGCCCAGTTACTTCTAGAAAACAAGGATAATAATAATGTCTGTACAGTTTCGTAGTTTTATTTGAGAGTTAAGTGAGGTCATAATAAAAGCACAGTATAAATGCTAGGTGTTTGTCTTAATTTACTGGTAGAAGGAGATTTGCATCTCACTCCCTTCAAGGCAGAACAGTAAAGGTTGTTATGACTTGGCTATAATGTTCCCAAGAGATAGAGTGTAAGGTGTGTGTGTGTATATGTATGGAGTGTGAATGTATATATATATATGTGTGTATGGGTACATGTGTGTATATTCTCACTCAAGTATACTCATGTATTGGAAGCAAAGTGAGACTTTTTGCTATTTCTTGTTTTAGAATGCTTCTCAGCACTAAAGTAATCAAGTGCCTATGATTGACTTGCCTTTGTTTGAATCAAGAGTCTTTGATTGAATCAAGAGTCTTTGATGACCTGCTTAAGTCACAAGAAAGTCTAAGTTACATGAGGTTTTGTCACATGGTTGTGATGCACTCTGTGGACTGACCTTGAAGAAGTGTATATATACTCTGAGGTTAGCATTTTGCCTTGGGGGCTCACTCATTGGAAGAGTGTTCCTGTGATTTAGCCAGACAAGACTCTGCATAGCCCTTAAGTAGCCCTCTGGCTTTGAGAACCCAGATATTGATGCTTCACTCTCTGGTAACTATGTATGTATTGCTATGGACAGACACTGAGAAGCCCTGTCTGCTGATTTGTGTTATTTGCTCTGTTTATATAATTTCTGCTTGTAATTTCTGTTTGTGTTTTCTCTGAAGTTCAGGGTGCTGGCTTTTCCTCCTGAACTAAGTGAATGATATATTTATGTTTGATTAAACTAGAGATTGTTAATGCCTTAAAGTTTCTTTCCTTAGAAAAGCAGATCAAAGAACCTATGCTAGCAGCCCTCCTGTGTGCTGTTGTTGGTCTTATACCTCTACAGCAGCTGCTGGCAACATTGTTGTTACAACTCGGTAACAAACTAAATAACAGTTTTTATTACTCTAAGTTTAGTAACAGAACAACAAAAATAAACATTCAAATACATAAAAGTAGCCTGGAATAAAGTTATAAACTCAATTATTGATATTTTAAAAATTTAACACTATTTTAATGAAATCCTTAGAATTCATAAAGGCTAGGAGAGGAAAATTTAGGAGATGATCTGGAGCACTGTATTCCTCCTTTCAGAAGAGAGGATGGACCACATAAATTTTATTTAGGAATAAAAGTAGCTTCCATATATTTGCAATGTATCTCCTGACAGCACAAAATGCCAGCATTCACAGGAAGGTTCTATGCAATCCCCATGCTCCTTTACTAATCAGTGTGCGTGAGAGCAGCTGTAGTAAAGAAGATAATCCATCAAAGAAGCCAGCTAGGATTTGTCCTTCTGTAGTGACTTGTGCTGGTTCATGTTGTCACTTTTAAGGAGGACTCAAAGACATGCCTAGGATAGGGCAACCAATGATTTCCCTCAAGAGCGAATACAAACTAACAGTGCTTATATAAACAAACTATTGAGCTTAGCCTCTGGTTCTCAAGGACATTTAGCTAAAGTCATATACTACCACATAGTCTCACTTCCTTTACTCTCACTGTCATACCACACATGCGGACTTCCCCAATCCCAAAGGCTCCTTCAATCCCTTTATCCGGGGATTTCTACCTTCCCATCTCCAATTTTAATGAAGCTTGCCTAGCCACAGAAAATGCTCTGGTGCTGAGAGATGCCATCTTTATCTACACGATAGTTGGAAAAGAGACTTATTGTGTTATCATATACTTAATGGAATTCCCACCTGCAGGAACATATTCTAATATCTATCTTTATGTTTCCTTTGGATATAATGGACTCTGTTGTTTATAATATTATTGGGAGGGGAAGAAGGCGCCTTTCTTTTTAAAAAATGTTCTCTCTTTCCTCCTTCATTTTTATCCTCTTATTTTGGTTCCCCCTTCTACTCCCTTCTTCTAATCCCAGAAAAATAAAACCTTAAAAGTATCAGTCATCAGTTCACCAGAGGTATTTCTTTGTATCTCCCACAAGACCTAACACAGTGTGTTTTAGTACATTATACGTTCTCAATAGAAATTTATTGAATGAATAGAATTTCAAAAACAAAAAAAAAATAGTTTTCCCTCTTCTCTCCTCTGACTCCTCCCCTCCTATAGCTTCATCCTTCCTTCTTTATCAGACGATAACACTTTATTTTCACCAGGCAATCCCATTTGGCTTGGCCACCTTCTGTTTCATTGGGAGCCATTAGGAGCTGGACAAGTGTCACTAAATGCATGACAGTCTGCAGACATGAAGAGTATATCTGAATAAAGAGAAAATGAGAACCATAACTCCTATTTGTTGGAAGGCAAAGAAGTTAGTTCACAGGAACAACTAAGGGCAGTTCTAAAAATGTTTTCCTTTAATGTTGCTATAGATATTTCAGGTCCAGTAACCAAAACACTGTATTGGGGCTTTTTTTTCATCACAGTGCCATTTTTGTCTTTAGTTCTTCATTTTGGAGAGGGATGTGTGTGTGTGTGTGTGTGTGTGTGTGTGTATCTTTTAATTTGAGCATCAGAAAGGCTACCTGATATTGCCTTCAGAATTTACATGAGCAGCAAGTATGCCTCTCTTAGTTAAAAATAATAATAATTTATAATATTCTAAAAAACAAGATACTCCCATTATCTTTGTAGATGAAATTTAGGATAGGAGTGAAGAAAAAAAAAGTTATTCTCTCAATCTCTGACTGTGGGAGGTTATCTAGTGGCACAAGTAAGAAAATATATTTGTATTCATTTGTATACATGCAAATCAGTAAAATTTCACTCCTTCGGGTTAATAAAGGCCTAGTTCAAGCTGTCATCACCTAATATGATAGATTCCTAATGTCTTAGCTTCCAAGCTTTTCCATCTCAAATCCATCCTTAATGCAACAGCCAGAACAATCTTTCCAAACAACATATCTGATAATGTCAGTTCTCTGCTCAAGAATGTTCGGTGGCCCCTTATTTCCTCTAGGATAAAATCCAGACTTCCCAGTCTGGCTCTGTCCTAGCTGTCTGGACCTCTTTCTCAATATTCTTCTTCACATAGTCCATGTTCCAGCTGAACTGGCATAACTTGGTATTCTCTGAGCTCAGTATTTTCTCTCCTGATTCCATGTGTTTGCATAGGCTGTCCCTCCATGCCTGAAAGGTGCTACTCCCAGTCTTTACCTCTTAGAATCCTTAGCTTTCTTCAAGGCTCAGCTAAGGTGGCACCTCCTACAGGGAGCCCTTCCTGACCCCCTAGTGCTTCCACAGTATATAGCCTAGTAGCAATGGAAGCTCTTTGAGAACGAGGACTATTTGTCACTTTTGCTTTTGTATCCCCAGCATCTAGCACAAATCCTTAATAAAATGTTTGTTGACCAGACTAGAAGTGATAAAAGAAGTCTGAATTTGTAGAGTCTGAATTATAGAATACTTTAAAAGAAATACAATTTTATTTCTCTCAGGTACAGCCAGTAATTGCATCTAACTGCTGACCAAATGTAAGCCCTACTAGGCCTGCTATAATAAGTAGATTAGGTCATCTGAGATTAGAGTCATGCAAACAGCAAGTTAAAGAGCTTAAATGTATTGTGTTAAGTAGGTTAAACATACCTCCTGTCACCTTGTTTTCATATTATTTTGCTTAGGAACCTTTTCTGCAAAGATATTGCACAGGTCAATATCGCCTCTGTTTAAATGATCATGAAATCAGTGGAGTTCAAACTAATTAAGTTTGATTTTACAGTGTTCCAAGATTCCCTGTGTGAGGGCTCTAATATTCAGCAGCCATGATACAAGAAGGTTTTTCAGAGGCTTCCTTGGTAAGTGAGACTGTGCCCTACAAGGCAGGGCTGCCCACATAGCTCTGAACGGTGTCCCAAGCAAATACATTATACATAATCCCCTTAAAGAAAAAGTCCCCCCCCCCTCTGACAGTGACCCACTCATTTTGCAGTGAATACAGGGTAAGAGCCTATCCCCCCCATTTCTTCCATTCTTTGGTTTGGGTCTCAGCATTTTAACCAATGGAAAGAGTTCATCACTTACTGAAAAGTGAGAATAAGCCCGGGAAGTATAGGAAGGAATGTTGGCAGAGGCCAAGAGGCCATTGGCCAGGGGCTAACCCTGCCCGCCCCCCAGGCACATGCCCCGTGCTATCAATACCACTTTAGAAGAAAGAATGTCTTCTTTTAAAGCAACAACAATAAGCTCATTTTCAATTAATAAGCCACCTGGCCATGTTTAAATTGGGACTCTGTGTCTTTGGGCAGGAGTAGGGAAGGAGGGAAGGTGTTAAAACTTCAGGGATGAGACTGGACCTGTCATCATCTATTTATTTATTTGTTCATTCATTCATTCCTTCATTCATCCATTTATGTATGTATATATGTATTTAATTTATCTTTTTTGGTGTGAGGAATTCCCACTGAGGCAATTCCCTCTCTCAAAATAAGTCAGTAATTGTGGTGCACCTTGTAGGTTTAGAGCGTTGCCTGAGCCACTGCAACTTGCCCAGGATCACATAGCCATCTCTGTCAGAGATGGGACTTAAATCCAAGTGTTCTCAACTCTAAGGCTATGTCTCCACCCAATATACTAAGCAGCTTCTCTTATATTAGGCTTTATAAACTTATCTTAATGTTCTAATAAGGCCCCATGAAGGAAAACTGCAAAAGGCGGGTGGGATAGTTGAACCATTCGATCTCATATAATTGGGGGGACCTTTGAATGATCATCTGTTTTTCTTAGCTCATCAATTTAAAAAACAACAACAAAAAACCAATTTGCCCAGAGTAGGTTGAAAAGCTTCATCCTTACTCCTGTCTCTTCTATCCTTTTAGGGCACCCCATCCTCCTTCCTAATTCTGTGTGTTTTGTAATGACTCAGGTCCTGTTCCTCTGGGTTTTCATCAAGTGAGAGATTCTCATTGCCCAGCTCATTCCAGGGATAAGCTGCCTCTTAACTACATGAAGCTGGACTCTGTTCTCTGCTTTCTCTTGAATTGTATCTTCATTCTAATCCCAAGGGGCTGCTTTTGTTGAGAATCCCCTCCTGCAGGATGCAGTGTTTTTTCTCTGCCCTTTGCCATATAAGTGGCCAGGTTTCCAACCTTTTAGTATTGAAAAATCCTTTGTCAGTCATTTCCTGTTTCTCTGTTATCTTGGGAACTCCTACTGTTTGCCTCTGGTGTTTGCTTATTTATAACTGAACTGTAAGTCACTAAGTACAGGAGGTCAGCTATGGTATGAGAGCTCTTTGCTCCCCAAACATACTTTTCTGTTTCTACTTGATATGATTTTTCAATTCAATTGAGTGTTTATTAAGCTCCTACTATAGTCATGGGAAAGCATAGTGATTAGAGAGGCAGCCTTGGTGTTGGGAAGATCTAGGTTTGAATCTCTTTTCTGTTCCAGCCTCATTTTATGACACTGAATAGATCCGGGAAGTAGGTAATATCTGAGTTGGGCTATGAAAGAAGGAAATCTAAGTCACCATCAGGGGAAGTTGGAGGAATAGTACTTTCTGGGCATAGAAAATTGAGAGAACAAAGGCCCAGAAATGGAAAGGGGGGGGAAACAAATATTTATTAAGCACTTACTGTGTACCAAGCATGCTAAGCACTTTGCAAATATTATCTCATTTCAACTTCACAATTACCCTGGGAGATAAGGGCTATTTTCCCCTTCTTACAACTGAGGAAACTGAGACAAACAGGTTAAGTGTCTTGCTCAGGGTAACATAGGTAGTAAATGTCTGAGGTCATATTTGAACTCAGATCTTCCTGACTCCATGCCCAGTGCTCTATCCACTATGCCACCTAGCTGGGAGACTGATAGGTCAGAATGAGGTATGTGAAAAGAAATGGCAGGCAAGGAAGGTAGATAACAGCCAGATTATACAGAGTCCTGAATTCTTTCATCAGGAGTTTATTATTGTTGCAATAGACAATTGAGAGTTACTGAAAGATTTTAGTAATGGGCTGGCATAGTCAGAGGAGTGCATGGAGAATACTACTTAGAAAGCAGCATGGGGTCATTTGTTGACCTTTTGGCTAAGATTAGGTGTAGAAAGCACTGTGGAGGCTGAGATAGAGTCTGGATAGACTAGAGGTAGGAAACCTTCCAGACAGTCATACTTCTTTCTGTTGAGAAAGACCTCCTCTGAGTTAAATAAATGGTACAGTGGAAAGAAGACTGAAGAGAACTTAGAGTTCAAATCATGCTACCTGTGTGACTTTGTACAAATTGCTTTCCTTCTCTGATCCTCAGTTTCCCCATCTGTAAAATGTGGGGGTTGGATGAGGTGATTTCTAAGGTCCCCTTCACCTCTCGATCTATGAATCTATCAAGAACCTCACTGGGTACTAGGTCTGAGATTATGGTTTCTTTTACCATCCCATGGGATTGTGCTTTCTTGCTGAATCTCAACCCTCACCTTTGAATCATAGGGTCATAAAGTCGGAGCTGGAAAGGACCTTAGGGATTATCTACTCCAACCCCATCCTCTTATAGATGAGAAAACTAGAGCTCAGAGAGTTTAAGTGATGAGAGATTATAGGACCAGAGATACAAAGCTGGAAAGGACCTTACAGAGTTAGTCCACTCCAGCCCTGCAACTTATATATTTTATTTTATACTTTCTTATTTACAATTTTCAGTTTCAAATTCTCTCCACCTTTGTAACGACATTACCTGCAGCTGCTGTGACTGTGTAAGGCCAACAACACCAGCACACAGGAGGGCTGCTAGCACAGATTCTTTAATCAGCTTTTCTAAGGAAAGCAACTTTAAGGGGTTAACAATCCCACTTTAATCAAACATACATATATCATTCACTTAGTTCAGGAGGAAAATCCAGCACCCTGAACTTCAGAGAAAATACAAACAGAAATTACAAGCAGAAATTATATAAACAAAGCAAATAACACAAACCAGCAGACAGGGCTTCTCAGTGTCTGTCCATAGCAATATATACATAGTTACCAGAGAGTGAAGCATCAACATCTGGGTTTTCAAAGCCAGTGGACTCCTTAACGGCTACCCAGAGTCTCCACACCAACACTCTTCCAAAGAGTGTGCACCAGGCAAAATGCTAACCTCAGAGTATATACAGGGCCAGAGGGCATCACAACCATGTGACTCAACCTCATGTAACTTAGACTTTCTTGTGACTTAAACAGGTCATCAAAGACTCTTGACTGAAACAAAGGCAAGATTCAAATTGCCTTAGTGCTGAGAAGCATTCTAAAACAAAAAATAGCACAAAGTCCCACTCTGCTTGCTATTATACCACTACCCATTGAGATACTCACTCAGTATGATACCCACTATACATGTGAAGTCATGCAAAATATATTTCCATATTAACCATGTTGCCAAAAAATAAGAAAAATAAAGTTTAAAAATATATGCTTCAATCTATACTCAGTTCATCAGTTCTCTGGAGATAGAAAGGATTTTTAATAAGGTCTTGGATCATGATATTTATTAGAGTAACTAAGTCTTTCACAATTGATCATTATACAATATTGTTGGTCCTGTGTACAACGTTCTAGTTCTCTTCACTTCGCATCAGTTCATATAAGTCTTCTCAGGTTTTTCTGAACACATCTCCCTCATCAGAGTAGTATTCCATCATGATCATATACCACAACTTGTTCAGCCATTCCCTAATTGATGGTCAGTCCCTCAATTTCTACTTCTTTGCCAACACAAAAAGAGTTGCTATAAATAATTTTTTTTTGTGTGTATACCTGGGTCCTTGTCCTTTGATCTCTTTGGGATACAGATCTAGTAGTGATATTGCTGGATCAAAGGTATACAGAGTTGTACAGCCCTTTGGGCCTCGTTCCTAATTGTTCTCCAGAACATTTAAGCATCTTATATATTAAGAAATTGAGGCCTACATAGGTAAAGTGACTTGGTTACCCAGAGAGTACAAAGCAGAGCCAGCTAGTCTTTGAACATGACTCCAAATCCCGGGTGTATCCTACCATACCATGCTGCCTCCCAAACCAAGTTAGCTGGTAGCTTAGGAGGAGAGTTGGAGCTGGCACTAGCAGGAAAAAATTAGAAGCTAGAGGTAGGCCAAGGTGTAGACTGCCCCTCAATGCCATCCTGCTGAATTTCCTGACATTTATCAAAATGCACCATTCATTCCTTGGTTTTGTTCGATGATAGAGTTTGAAACAAATATATGGATTGATTTCTGGAAGTGAGACTAAAACCAAGTTCGGCAAAAACAGCTGGTTTTTTTTTTTTAATTTCTTTCCAGAGCCCCAGTGAAGTAGATTGCTAGAGGGGACAGATTCCATGGCCTGTGGGCTTATACTTCTTAGAATCCTAGAATGTCAGAACTGGAAAGAACTTGGAAAGAAATTGCATTTTACAGCTGGAGAAATGAAGACTCAGAGAAAGGAGGTCACTTCCTAAGTCATAGGGACTATTTGTAATTCCTGGCTAAAGTTGTTTATCCAGTTCCCATTCCCATTGGCTACTTCCTTTCTTAGGTAGCCTGAAGAGAAAACGGCTCATTCTTTTGTCCTCAGAAGGCATTTAAAGGTAAAGGAGATAAGTAGGTAGGGAACCAGCACATTACCTAGGAACCTACTCGAAAAGCCAGCCTTTTATGCTGTGTTTCTTCCTGGTGGGAGAAATCTTACTGAGTGTAATATGATAATGGCCACAGCTAACATTGAAACCAGCTGGTTACTTTTCCTTTCTCCAGTGGGCAAAATCTGTTTTAGTTATCAGCTTGCAAACATGTTTTAATGTATTATTGGGGAGGTTGTTTTTTTTAATGATTGCACAGCGCTAACAATTACAGCTGTTCAAAATTGGAATGAATTACAGGGAGAAAGAAAGGAGAAGAGAGAGTAAACAGTAAATGAGAAAAAGCTAAGAAGTGATAGAACCAGATCCCCCCAAATAAGTATCTATTAGCTACCATTTATATAGCACTTTAAAGTTTGCATGGTAATTTAAGCATATTATCTTATGTGAGACTCACAACAACTATCCCCATTCTGCATGTGAAGAAGCTAGGGCTTGAGAGAGATTAAGGGCTCTTCCCAGAGCCATGCAGTTTGTATCTGAGGAAGGGTTCAGACTCAGGTCTTCCTGATTCCAAGCCCAGCGCTCTACTCACTATGCCACCTGGCTACTATAGTGGCAGTGGCATAATAGATGGCCCAGAGGATAGGCTTGCACACCAGCTTACATGCCAGAGAAAGAACAGGAAGCCATGCTATCTTTTGTGCCAGTCCCTTTGGGTGGCACATTGAATGTGCCACAGTAAGGGCTTGTGCTTGCTGTTACACTCTTCCAAACTATCTCCATTCCCATGCCAAGATGGTGCCTGCGGAGCCCTGTCTACCAGCTTCCTCCTATTTTTCCCTTCTTCCCTGTCTCTTGCCCATGGACTTCTTCAGGTAGACCCTAATTTCTTACCATGATTTACTGACAATTCTTGATCCCAAGACAAGGTAATTAATTATTTTAAATGGTATTTACTGTAAGCCAGTGGGAGGAGGAAGTACCCATAAGCCTTAGGGCCATTTGTAAGCCACAGAATCACATAATGTAGTTTTAAGGAACCACAGAAGCCGTCTAGTCCAGCCCATACCTAAACAAGAATTCCCTTTCATATATAACATACAATTTGCTTAAAGACCTCCATTGAGTGAGAATCCACTATCTTCTAAGAGTCAATCTGATCTATATCTGGCCACTGGAGCTGGATGGCTCCAGAGAAGACAGTGAGGCTGATGACTCTGCCCAGTCCTCCCTCACTTAAATCCAATTCACTTGCAGTCATGGCATCACCTTTCTGATGTCATGGTCTTCTTTGAGAATGAGGGACAAGCAACAACAATGAGAGTACCCATTCTATTTTGGGGTAGCTCTAATTATAAGGAAGTTTTTCCTTATCTCAAACCTAAATCTGTCTCTTAAAAACTTTTATTTATTGCTTCTAATTCTGCTTTTGGGGGCCAAGTAAAACAAGTCTAATCTTCTCAAATTGGTTGTTTAGTCATTTTTCAGTCATCTCCAACTCTTTGTGACACCCTTTGGGGAATTTCTTAGCAAAGATACTAGAGTGGCTTGCCATTTCCTTCTCCAGCTCATTTTACAAACGAGGAAACTGAGGCAAACAGGGTTAAGTGACTTGCCCAGGGTGACACAGCTAGTAGGCATCTGAGGCCAGATTTGAACTCACAAAGATAAGTCTTCCTGACTCTAGGCCTGGCATTCTGTCCACTGTACCACCTACCTGCCTAATACTTGAATATACCATCTCCTTCCTAAATCTTCTCTTTTCTGGAGTATACATTCTCAGGTGCTTCACTGATACTCATGTCATGTGCACATGAAGCCTTTCACCATCTTGTTCCTCTTCCTATGGACACCACCCAGCTTATCAATGTCCTTCCTAAAACCCAACACCCAATACAACAATGTGGTGATCTGACCAGGGCAGACTATCACCAGACTAGATGCCTTCCTAGTCTGGGATACTATCCCTCTCTTAATGAACCCTAAGATTGAGGCCAGGTGTATGGGGTGTTCAGGGAGGACTAGCACCTCTGGGTGAGGGCTGCCAAGCCCTTTTCAAGGCTGTTCATCCACTTTTGGTGTCCACCTTTCACCGAACTCTCACCTGGGGCTCCAAGAAGCTGTAGCATGTACAGCGGCTACAGTCTGGTAAAACTGCCTTGACAGATAGGCTAAATCAGGTTAAGGTAACCAATGAGCCTCAAACCCTTGGGTGTGTTAGGTGGATGTCTACTCCAAGCATGTGAAGACTTCCCCAGGTGGAATGGGCAAATGAAAACAATTTGTTCCAATGGCCATGAAGGTGGCTGAAGCAGGAGCTATGGAGTGCTTGGAGCTTGGTCAGACACTGAAGATAGCAAGGTCATCCACTGCATCCCAGGCCATCACCAGTCATCCTGATTCTTGTCTTGCCAATTGACTTTTGAGATGACTCTGGGATAGAAAGTGAGGCTTATGACTTTGTACAATTCTGCTTCACTTAAATCTAATTCCCTAATGTCATGGTCCTCTTCTAAAACAAAGGACAAACAACAAAAATTGTCACCAATTAGCTTCCTTGAGATGGTTAAAATCAGGATTTGCGGCAGCAACATTAGATTTGGAATCAGGAGACTAGTATGTTCCCACCTCTGACTCTTACTAGCTATGTGACCAGAGGAAGTAATTTACTTAGCACTTACTTCACCAGGTTTTGGTGAGACTCAGATGAAAGACAGTGTTCCAAAAGTCTTTGTGCTATTCTCTGCATATGAAGTATTTTATAAACTTTAAAAATCCTGCATTAATGTCAATCATCATCATTTTCTTTTTTGGCAGCAATCAGGGGTCAAGTGACTTGTCCACGGTCACCCAGGTCCTCCTGACTCCAGGGCTGGTGTTCTATCCACTGTACCACCTAGTTGCCACTATTATCATTTTTTTTTTTTACTGACTATTGAAGAGTATCCTGTTTTTCCTCCCCAAAAAAGCAGGCATAAAATGCCCCTCTCTTCATGTAGTAGGTTTGTGATTTAGGGCTGTAAGGTGTGATAGATAAAAGTGTGTAGCAGATAACACAACGTTGACCCTGGAAGAGGCTTGAGAGATCAGCGGGTCTGAGCCTCTCATTTGGAGAAGTACCACAAGCAACAAAATAACATTTCAACCTTGCCACATACACAAAAGTTACAGTGAAGCCTGAAGATGTGTCAGGCTACTTATGGAAGTAGAAAACTGTCCCAGCGCTAGGCAATAACCAGGTCATCTATATAACAGGGGATAATCTGTATCCAATAATGTATTTGGGGGATTCCTGTGTCTTTTGTTTTGAATTCTTTGCTGATCCTAGGGCAGCTGTTTTACTGGTAAATTTCTTTCCCATGTATCTTTGTGGAAGATACATTGTATGTGTGGACATACATATGGATAAAGATGACACAGATCCCCACTAGGGAGTGCACTTTCTGCCTTACACGCCATTCTCACCATTCCTCTCCTGGCTCTGCTTCTGACATTCTGGACTTTGCTGCCTTCACGGCAGCTGTGCTTTACGGCCTCAGCTGCCTCTCACTCTGCACCTTCCCTCAGCACCTGGGGCCTCCTCACCCTGGCGGATCTCTCTTCCCTTGCAGCCTTATGTGCCTATAAGTACTCCCCCATCCCAGCCCCCTACTCCCATTGGCAAGTTCTTCCTAGAGGCCTCCATTCGGGAGAGGAGCCCAGGCTGGCCAGCCTTTATTCTACTTCTGGCTCTGATTCTGACTTTCCATGGACTTCAACACTATGTATACTCCTATGTTGGTACCTTCTCTCTCCACTCCCTTACTTTTCTATTCCCTTTTGTGGATTCCCTTCCAGTATTAGAATGTAAGCTCCTTAAGGGGAAAGGATATCTTTTTGCTTATACAGTATTTGTATCCCAAGAGCTTAGCACAGTGCCTGGCACAGAATTAAGTACCTATTGCCTTGCCTCTCTCAAAGGCTGACATAAGAAGTGTCCAAATGATCCCAGTCCCCCAAATATCTTCCCCTATCCTGCTCAGTGCCTGAAATTCCCATCTTTAGACTCAGTCCTTTGGATTAAGGTATTGTGTCTCCAGAAAGCACCAGAAAATAATCAAATATGTTACCTATGGGAGTTAACATCTTAAGTTTTAAACACCCATTATCACATTATTCTAAATAATAAGACCCTGCAAGGAAGAGACTAGTAAGATTTTGAGTGAGGTATTTCAGGGCGATTGTTGTATTACAATGGACAGAGGGCTAGATTTCGAGTCTGGTGAAACCTGGATTGGAACATAGCTTTCTCTGCTTAATAGTTGTTGTATCAGTAATTAAGATGGGACTTTTTGCTGTTCTCTTAAGTGCCTTTAATGATTCTGGCCTTTATTTGAATGGGGCAGGTAAAATGGGGTTTTTCACTGTTGTTTGTTTGAGTGCTTCTCAGCACTGAAGTCATCAAGTGCCCCAAGGCCCTGAGATAGGTATATAAGAGCCAAGGCTGGCATTGCCTTTTGGGACTCTCACTCACTGGAAGAGTGTCCTGTGACTTGAAGAGACTCCAGGCAGCCGTTGTTAACAGCCCCACCCCAAACCCATATGTTGGGAATTTGTTAAATGCTGGTAACTATGAACTGAGATTTGAATCAGACATAGTCTGTCTGTTGATGTTTGTAATTTGTTTGTATTTGTTTTGAAGTTCAGGGTGCTGGCTTTTCCTTCTGAACTAAGTGAATGATATTTGTATGTTGGATTCAAGTGAAATTGTTAACCCCTTAAAGTTACTTTCCTTAGTAAAGCAGATCAGAAGAACCTGTGCTGGCAGCTCTTGTTGCTGGTCTTCTTGGGTCTTACACCTCAATAGCTGCTGCTAGCAGACTGTTGTTACAGTTGTGTGAACAGTGGTGGGATTCAAGCAAATTAAAAACCGGTTCTCCATGCCACAGAGCAGAGGTACTGCCACTGCTGACATGGTGGGCACAGGCACCACCCCCGCTAACAACTGGTTCCCTGAACTCAACCTAAAATTAGGTACCAGTTCTGCCAAATAGATGCGAACTGGCTGAATCCTGCCACTGTGTGTGACCGTGGGTGAGTCAATTCTCTGAGCTTCAGTTTCTCTGTAAACTAGGAATCGTAAACCAATGCTGTAAAGATTGAATGAGATAATGTGTACGGTACTATTTGGTAGATCTTAAAACACTGTATAAATGTCAGCAATTATTTCTGAAATCTTAGAGATCAAAGAACACTGGAATTGGACTCAGAAAATCTAGGCTAGGAACCCTACCTGTAGTATTTGTTACCTGTGTGACTTTGTGCAAGTCACATGACTTTTGGGGGCCTTACTTTCCTCCTATATAAAATGGAAAAGAGGAAGTTGGACAGGATGACCTCTAAGATTTCTTCTAGAACTCCATCCTATGATTCCACTTCCTTATTTTACAGAGAAGGTCAGGCCTGGGTGGAACCTGACCTTATAGAGTTCCCTAGCTATTCAGGGACAGTGTATAAGTCTTGGAAATTGAGGAATGAGGTGCCAGCCTTCAAGGAGACATGAGAGAAGCTTCATGGCCTTTATGATTATGCCAAGGGCCAGCTGGTTGTCCATGGCTTTGTTATGTTGGATGTATGTATGAATTCATGGGTGGAGATGTTTCCTCTGCCAATGGAAATCATCAGTCCTCCTTGTTTCCTCATCCTATGTGATTCTTTTATCCATTTCCCCACAAGTCCTTCACAGAGATTCTATCCATTTGATTTTTTGGGAATACCAGTGTACCACTCAGGTGCTATCTACCATTCTCACTACATCCCCATCCTACCTCCTTTCTAGCTTGTATGTGGTTTCCAATTGTGCCTCTTTACTCCATTTCTAACATTATTTAAGTCTTTTAACTCACCTAATCTGATTTAGAAGGCTTTCATGGTAACCTAGTTCAACCCATACCTGATGAGTCCCTTCTTTGCTTGAAGACCTCCAGTGAAATGAAAGCCACTACCTTCCAACGATGACCATTTCACTTTTGTGGTTCAGCAGATTGAGCACTGGGCCTGGAGTCAGGAAGCCCTGAGTTCAAATCAGACACTTAACTAGCCGTGTCACCCTCGGCAAGTCACTTAACCCTGTTTGCCTCAGTTTCCTCATCTGTAAAATGAGCTGGAGTAGGAACTGTCAAACCACTCCAGTATCTCTATTGAGAAAACTCCAAATGGGATCATGAAGAATAGGACCTTACTGAAAAATGACTGAACATAGCTCTAATTTAAGAATTTTTTCCCCTGGAAATCAAGCCTAAACTTACCTCTTTGCAACTCTGCAACTTCTAACCATTGCTTCTAGAATAAGCTTCAGGGGCTTGAAGACAGCTACCTTGCTCCCCCCACCCCTTACTCCCAACTTTGGCTACCCGTCATCAGATCTTTCTACTGATAATGAAATGGTACAAAGTTGAGGCTCTGCAACATTGTGGTTACCCTTGTCTGGATAGTCTCCAATCTTGTGAATGTCCTTCTGAAAATGTGACTCCCCAGACTGACCACAATACTCCAGATGTGGCCCAACCAGGGCAGAATGCCACAGGGCTATCATATCCCTAATCCTGGACACTGTACTTTTCTTAAAGCAACCTAAGATTGCGTTAGCTTTAAATTTCTTTTATTTGCTCTGTAATTCTTCACTGGAATTACAAAGGTAGCCATGTGGTATAGTAGAGAGAGCACTGGGTCTGGAATCAGGAAAATCTGAGCTCAAATCTAGTTGTGTGACCCTGGACAAGTCACTTAACCTCTGTCTGCCTTTTTATGTAACTGTACAATGGAGGAAAAAATAGTACCTACCTCATAGGGCTATTGTGAGGATCTAAAGAGATATATTTATAAATATAATATTTATACTGTGTACAGTATAATACAGTATGCCACTGTGGCAGCACAATGTCTGGCACATAGTAGGTGCTTAATAGATGCTTCCCACCCCCCCACTCCCTCCTCACTGGTAAGAGGAACTCATTCTTCTAGTTCCAATCTATCTTTCCAGTCTTATTTCAAATGATTCTCCCCCCACCTCCCCTCTGACTTTGGGAATCATACTCTAACCAAATGGGACTATTTTCAAACTTATTCTATTCTTTCTTTAACTTCTCTCATGCCATCCCACACGTCTGGACTTTACCTCCACACCTCCCTCAAATCTCTTTATAAAGTTCTCCCCTTCCCTCCTTAAAGGCCCAAATCAGGAGTGGCCTTCTTAATGACGCCTGCTCTCTCCCATAACTAAAATAGTTCTCTTCCTCCTCCACTTTGCTTGAATCTTCTCTCTACCCACCTCTCAGCCTCCTTTGTATCATAGTTATTTGTATACATGGCTTCCCTGCCCCACCCCCAGATATGTTAAATTTCTTTACATTCAAAATTAATGTCACTATCATTGTGACATTGTCATTCCTCAATGACTTGCTCAGTGCCTTCGTTGTACATAGTAAGTACTTCATAAATATTTGTTGTAATATCCACGTCTTTTGGTGGAGGAGAAGCATGAGGGAAGCCAAACTCTGATTTCATCAGTATAAGCAAATCCCAGAGGGGATAGTTCTCCCACAAATGCAGATTGGCATCTCATCCATAACTCTGAGTCTTAGAGGGCCACTTGGGTGCACTTTACAGGACATCGGTTGTTGACTCCAAGGCCCGTGCCCACATCAAGGTGGCTTTCCTCATGTTTTTTTTTAAATATACTTTTTTTCTAGTTCCTTAAATGTTCCAACTCAGAAATGGTTGGAAAAGTTTGCTGGAAAGCCTTGTAAGGGATAGTTGCCAGGCATTATGTGGTAATCTGTGCCAGCTGGTTTATTATATAAATGGCAAAGGCACTAAGGAAGATGGGTGGGCAGGAAGAACAGGGATGATGGTGGTGGAGGAAAAGGAGAGGACAGATGGGATTTTTACATAACAGAAACATCTGTCACCTCTTTGTCCTCCCCAGGACATACTCCCAGAGTACTTGAGTGGGGGGAGGGATGCCTGGAAATACTGAGAAGCTGCTGTTTGCTGCCCAGTCATCTCCTGGTAGCTCCTCTCCTGACTCAAGGAGGATTGTCTTGTGGGTGCATTGCACCTCACCCACCAATTTGATTCTTCTCTCTCTCACCCAGTTTAAATCATTGGTCACAGACTGAGCCTGCTTTCATATTAGACATGCATACTAGAAAGACAGCCCGCAAAGAAGGAAAAGAGAGCCTTAACCCTGAGCTTGGTAGTAGCGGCCCGGTCCAAAGCAGGGTGTCTCAGTTGAGTATTAACTGGGCAGATTCCTCCAGTGTGCTGCAGAGCTCCTCTCCCTCGGAGGCGAGGCCTGTCACCATGGTAACTGCTAACTCTTCTGGGAGAAAAGAGTCACTACAATGGTGCATGAAGATCTGGCTGTGACCCTGGGCGGGGATGGTGAGAGGCCAGCTGAAGGATGAGAAAAAAGAATCCTCTGGGACCAGCCCCGAGCTTCCTGGGAATCATTTCAAAAACCAGAATGACAATGGCCAAGACCTTTAAGGTCTCTTCAGCACTAAAACCTGCAAACTACCAGAGAAAAAGGCCACTTTGGCTAGTATTAATCTTCGCTCCTATTATACTCCAAGCTAGGCCTACACCCCTTTCTCCCTTCTGCCTATTCACAGTCTATCCATTCTTCAAGGCCTAGCTGGTCACCTGTTCCCCATGCCTCTCTGATTTCTCCACCCTCCATGGACTTCCATCTTCAGCACTTAAAGTGCATTTCCCCTCTCTCCCTCCCTTTCTTCCTCCTCCCTCAGTCCATCCTCTCTCTATCTGCCTGTCTCCCTCTGTCTTCCCTCCACACACAAACTATATCTGGCATTTAATTACATTCTATTCATATTATTTGCTATTGCTTCATAACATCATGGAGCTGAAAGGAACGTTAAGGATCTTCTCGTCCAACCCCCTCATCTTACAGATAAGCCCCAGAATATAACCGGAAATTCATTCTGAGGCCCGGAGAGGGGGAATGATTTGGCCAGGTCACACAAGTAGTGTGTCAAAGCTAGGTATCACTTAAACCATGCTTGATTTGCCAAGTATAACCTAACTCATGTCTTTAAAGGGTTCCAGGGAAAAGACACATTAGATAAAATGGCATTATAAAGGGTAGTTATCTCCTTTGTTAGGATGGTTTAAGGGGAAAATTAGTCCAAGGCTATTATAGAAAGGTTTCACAATATTATGGTTGTGTTTGCTTATTATATATAGATTATAGGATCATCGATTTAGACTAGAATAGATGGTAGAGGTGTTCTAGTGTACCTCTTTCTTTTTCATAAACAGAGCAACTTGCCCAAAGCCACCCAGGTAGTGAATTGGACTCACAATCTACAGGTAGAAGCAACACTGAAACCTAGGGATTTTGACTCCAAATCCAGCCCCAAATGATGCTGGGATGTGGTATTTACTAATAGATTGTAAGCTCTTTGAAGGAAAGGATCATATCTTATACCCCTTCCATATAAGATATAGAGCCCAGAACAATACTATGCTCATTACTGCATTCACCAAATACTTCTTGCTTTTTTAAAAACAGACTTTAGGAAGCATATGGGACATAATGTAGAATTGGGATGGTACGGAGTTTAATGAAACAAATGGCTGTTTGCCCAAAATCTGCTTCCTCTTCCCTTCACCCCTCCACCTCAAGGCTTCCAGGACTTCACATCTGTCCAGGGCAGATTTGGGAGGTCTGCTATAGTCAAGACCAGTCACCAGAGGAAACAAATAATTTATCACAGGCCACAGAGCTCAGAATCCCTGCTTCCTAGTCTGCAGTCATTTCTACTACACTGATTAATTAAATCAGTGCACAGTTGAGTTGAGCAGGCATTTTAGCATTTCCTGGGGATTAATTCTCAGAACTATAGACATGATCTTGCAACCTAGTTCTGAGAAAAACAAAACGCTTTGTAACTGTCTGTGTAGATGAGAGAACAGACCCTTGGAAGTTGGGAAGTTATGCTCTGGACAGGTCAAACTTTTACCAGGTATAGCCAACTGAATTTTCCAGGCCCAGAGCTACATATATACATAATACATATATATGTATATATATATATATATGTGTGTGTGTGTGTATATATGTATATGTATATATGTATATGTGTATATATGTATATGTATATGTGTATATATGTATATATGTGTATATGTATATGTGTATATATGTATAGGCATATAGCTGTATCATCCTTCCACAGGCCCAGAAGTTCCGTTTTGTATATGGCTTGTATCATCCTTCCACAGGCCCAGAAGTTCTGTTTGGCTTTGGGCCTTGCCCCAACCACCAAAAAAAAAAAATGGCCTCAAACTTACAGGGAAAAGTCCTCACCAGAGCTCTTGCTAACAGGAGATCCTAGTGAGGCCTAAGTCATATCATTCCATACTGAAAGTGAGGAAAATGGCATCAGGAAAAGGATACTTTTTTGCCAAAACTAGTTTCAAATAAAGGATTTATCTTGTCAAAAATACTGTTTGGTTTGCAGCAGCTATTTCACTGAGGTATTTCTAGGTTCTTTAGGCAGGGGCAAGTTGACTCTGTCCTTGGATTTTTCTTATCCTTCTATTTAAATGAAGATCCTTCTTGTCCTCTTTTTCTTCTTCCCCTACCTCCTCCCCACTCCGTTAGCTGCTACTTCTTTCTTCATGAGTTTGATAACTAAAAACCTGCTTCAGCTGAATGGATGGAAACTCAGAATATAAAAGGAAGAACCAGGGAGAGGCCAAGAAGTGGTCAGTAGAGAATGAATTTCCCTGACATCCTTCTCCTAAGAAGGCTGCCCCACCCTGGGATCAGAACATAAAATCAGATTATTTAGAGACATTTGCAGGCTGCTTTTCTACATAGCGACATTCACTTTGACAGATTCATTCTCAAATCATAAAATTACAACAGAGTCGTCTGAGTTGAGGCCTTTTTTTTTTTTACTCATTTCAGATAGATATTGAGCCAGCTTTAAGAAATGGGTTCTCTAGATATAGATATAGTTCTTTCTAATAGCATATTAATATAGGGAAAAGGAAAAGTATCTATCTCTTTTCATATAAAGGTTGTTGTAACAACAATGTGGCTAGCAGCTGCTGTGGGGAGTGAAAGACCCAAGACCAGCAATAAGAGTGCACAGAACAGCTGCTAGCACAGGTTTTTTGATCTGCTTTTCTAAGGAAAGCAACTTTCTCACTTTAATTGAACATCCATATATCATTCACTTGGTTCAGGGAGAAAAGCCAGCACCCTGAACTTCAGAGCAAATACAAATAGAAATTACAAACAGAATATCAACAGATCAAATAACACAATTCAGCAGACAGGCTTCGTCTGATTGAGACATCATATACATGGTTACCAGAAAGAGAAGCACCAACATCTGGGTTTTCTTCAAAGCTGGGGGAGCTCCAGCGGCTATCCAGGGTCTCCGCAACCAACACTCTTCCACTGAATGAGAGCCCCAAACAAAACGCTAACCTCTGAGTTTATATACCCTGTTCAGGGCCAAAGGGTATCACAAACAGGGGACTCAAACCCTTGTAAACTAGGCTTTCCCTTGAGACAAGCAGGTCATCAAAGACTCCCAATTTAATCAAAGAAACAAAGATCAGACTCATCAAAGGTGCTCGATTACATACTGCTCCAAAAGAGAAAACAGTGAAAAAAAAGTCCCACACTGCTTAACACTACAGTTGTTTTTATTCAGTCTTTTCCAGTTGTGTCAGACTCTTCATGAACCCATTTGGGATTTTCTTAGCAAACATACTGAAGTGTTTTACTATTTCCTCCTCCAGCTCATTTTACAGATAAGAAAACTGAGGCAAATAGGATTAAGTGACTTGCCCAGGGTCACATAGGTAGGAAGTATCTGGGGCCAGATTTGAACTCAGGAAGAAGAGTCTTCCCCATGCCAGGCCAGGCGCTCTATCCACTGTGTCACCTAGCTGCTCAATATAGAAAGGTAAAGGAACTAGATATAGGTACATATACATTCAAAAGTAATTTTATGGTGAATCATTGTTCAAATTACTTTGCTTCTCAATAGAAGATGATAATTTTCAAACTTTAATTCATCAGGAATCCAAGCAGAGGCTGGATGACCACTTGGCAGATTAGTTTTATCAGGGGTTCTGTTTAAGTCTGGGTTGGCCGAGATGGCTGCTGATAACCCTTCCAGCTCTCCAATTCTGAGATTCCATAATTCTCTGGGTGTTCCCTGCCCCGTGCAGATTGTTACTCTATGTCCACCTTAGCAGGAAGGTTTCTAGAGCTATGGTGGCTCCAAATATTTAATTGCTGGTATCGAGCCTTTCCAAAGTTAACTGGGCTGTCCCCAGGCGTCTACGTCCACAGCCTGGTGTAGTGGTTGTATAATATACCTGTGTCACCAAGCCTGGGAAAGTTGCTTAATCCAACTAGGCCTGTTTCCTCTCCTATAAAATGGGGATAATAATAGGAGTTAACTACCTAGAGTTATGGTCAAGCATAATGATGTATTTGTAAAGTACTTTGTAAACCTTAAGGTGCTACAGAAATATGAGCTTATTATTATTATAAAAAATGGCCCAGGGGCATCTCCACTGAAGGAGGATTTCAGTGGAGATGATTTTCAATTCAGATTCAGAAGATGATTTTCAATGTCATGCACAAGAAATTGTGACACATAATGTGTAATTTCATGTGAAAAAAAAAAGTCTCAGCACAACCAAACTTTACTCCAGGTATGACATGCATGTTGTTGTTCAGTCATTTGTAGTTCAGTGTTTGACTCTTCGTGACCCCATCTGGAGTTTTCTTGGGAAAGATACTGATGGTTTGCCATTTCCTTCTCCAGCTCATTTTACAGATGAGGGGTAAGTGACTTGCTCAGGGTCACACAGCTAGTAAGCACCTGAGACCAGATTTGAACTCAGGAATCTTCCTGGCATCAGGCCCAGCATTCTATCCACTGTGCCACCTAGCTGCCCCCTGCATATTTTTACTCATATACACATCAATTAAAGTTGTATTGTGCTCAGAATTCTTTTTTTTCTTCATGAGGCACAGGTTATAATACTGGACTGGGAATCTTTTTGCCCTGGTGGCTATATTCCAGTTGCCTGCTTCCTCATTTTGAAATGGTCCTTTATCACCCTCTCTCCCAGACCATTAGATGACACTGCATAAACAAAGCTATCTAGAGTTCTCCGAGATAAGGAAAACAGATGACTGGATGTATAGACTTCTAGCCTTTGGCTGTCCTTCAGTTTTACTTTTCTTTTTTTTTTTTTTTAGACCGGGGGGGGGGGGGGGGGGGGGGGGGGGGGAGGAAGTAGGGCAATTGAGATTAAATGACTTGCCCAAGGTCCCACTGCTAGTAAGTGTGTCAAGTATCTGAGGCCAGATTTGAACTCAGGTCCTCCTGGCTGCAGGGCCAGTGCTCTACTCACTGCACCACCTAGCTGCCCCTTAATATGTGGTTTTCTAAGTCAATATGCAGGAGCTGTCAGGTGGAATGGTAGATAGAGCACTGGACCTAGAGTCAGAAAGATCTGAGTTCAAATCCAGCCTCAGACACTTATCTGCGTGACCTTGGGCAAGTCACTTAACCTTGTTTGCCTCAGTTTCCTCACCTCAAAGAGCTAGAGATGAAAATAGCAAACCATTCCAGTATCTTTCCCAAGAAAACCTCATATGGGGTCACAAAGAGTCAGACATTACTGAATAACAAAAATAACAAAGTCATTTAATGGTCCCAAATTTCTATTTGAGCTTGACACCTTTAACGTAAGGAATGAGACACAGGGTTTGGAATTAAGATTGGAGTTCAAATTCTGTCCTAGATATTTATTAGCTCTGTGACCTGAAAAAGTCACGGGTAGTGTTGCCTTAATGTCTACATGCCTATCAATCATTACCTTTAGTTGAGAGAGAGAGACAGACAGTGACAGAGAGAGACAGACAGAGACCGAGAACTTAGAATCCTCTTCCTGGTGTTTTTTAGCTGGGTAAAGGCAGTTTCAAAATCGTTTTCGAACCCAAGTCCACCACATTACATCATACTCCGAATACATGAAAATCATCTATGTATTTCATGTATATCAGAAGAGCATAGGTTTAAAGCTTAGGAAAGACCTTGGAGATATCTAATCCAATCTTCTCAGGAAAGCAAAGCTCAGAAAGGTTGCATCATTCCCCGAAGGTCACACAGCAGTAGCACTTGGATTCAAGCCCAGGTATCCTGACTTCAAACCTGATGTTTTTTCTACTGCACTACCTTGCCAGAAAAGGAAGCAAGGACTTCCCTTTTGTTCCCTAGTGCCCTCCCCTCGCCCCACACACACCCTCCACCACCACCACCACCCCCCAAAAAAAAACTTCCAAAGAAGAAACAGGTACAACTGGTGGGGACTCCCATAGCTGAAGGCCAGAGTTTTAGCAGGGCAGGAAGGAACAGGGTCAGACACTCTTGGAAGAGAAAGGCAAGGGGACCAAAGCTGCAGAGCCCAATAGGGAGCCTGAAGGTTCTTATGGAGGCTGAGATTGCAGAGCATGAAGAGCAGTTATTGAAAGCAGCAAGGTTGGATTTTAAGTCAGAAAACCTGGGTTCCAATTCTGCTTCTACTTGACCCGGGGCAAATTACTGAACCTCTCTGGGCCTACCATATTTCACTACATAATTGTGGCAGATTTTATGCCAAATTTTTTTGCAAAAAAGTGAGGCACGACCATTATGTGAAACTTTTTCTTTTCTTTTTAAAATTGTGCCAGTATTACTTAAAAAAAAAATCATTTGTTACTGAACTCTCTCTGGTGCAAGATTAGGATGCATGGAATACTGGTGAATATATGTTAAAATTGAATATTGACAATGCTGTGTGCTGAAAATTCTAGGCTCACTGCTCACAATGTGGGAGAGATAAATGCATCTCCATATGCCCCTGGTTCACTGGTACGTTGCTGCTCTGTTTACCTTTTAAGTGGCATGAGGAACAGAATTATACCATGTGACAATTACATGATGAAAGGTTATAAGCCAGTTTTTGGACTGAGAAGAAGAAAACCCAGCGTGTGACAATTATGAAGTGAGATATGCTATCTCTTCTCATAAAATGAGAGGTCTGGACTGGAAGATTTGCAAACTTTCTTCTAGCTCTAATGTCTAATTCTATGATAACAATAGCTAGCATTTCTATAGGGCTCTAAGATTTGCAAAGAGTTTCACATGCTAACTCATTTGATCATCACAACAATCCTACGAGGTAGATGTTATCATTCTGACTTTACACATGAAGAAACTGAGGCACAGATTTTCTCAGCATCACACAGGTTGGGAGTATCTAAAATTGGATTCGAACTCAGTTGTTCTTGATGCTAAGTCCTATGCTATTGTAATAGCTATCATGGTGTGATTGGCTGGGGAAGAGGGTGCAAGGAAGAGGAGAGTCGGGGAGAGTGGGGGAAGAGACAGAGACTCAGAGGCAGAGTATAAGGGGGATCCTGGAAACAATCAGAAAGAAATGGGTGAGAGACGGAAAGTGTGCACTAAGGTGGGGGACGAGGGGCAAAAGCACTTGGTATACTCAAGGGATGGGACATTACTTAGTATCCCATGTAGGGGAAGTTGCTCTGCTAGGCATCTAAATATAAGTCAGGAGCTGCCTCTAATTCTTGTACTACAGATTTTCCTGTGTCATCTCTCCTTTCTCCAATTCAACATTCATACCTCTATCAAAAATAATTTCATAGTAAATGAGTAATGGTCTGATCATGTCACACCCCCCCCCCCAAAATGCCACATTAATGGCTCCATTTTATCTCTGGAATAAGTCTGGCATTCAAGGCCTTCTGCAATCTGGCTGCAACCTACCTTTCCAATCTTATTTCAGTGAACTTACCTTTGTGCAGCCAGCCACACCAGATAGGTCATAGTTCCTAGATTTCATGTTCTCTCCCACCTCCATACTTTTGTGCATGCCATTACCCAGTCCCAGAACGTACTCCTCTCTTCTAGTCTATGGCTAGACATCCTTTTCCTTAAGGCTCCACTCAGGTGCCACCTTCTAGCTATCTCCAGGTAAAAATGATCCTTCACTCTTTGAACTCTCTCAAGCCACTACTATTGACACCTGTGGATCATCCTCCCACTAGATTGCAAGCTGTTTAAAGGCTAAAATTCTTTTTGCATCTCCAGCATTTAACACAGTACCTTGCACATTGAGGTATTTAATAAATGTTTGTTGAGTTGAGTTATATTAATTGCCTTGGGGGAGTGCAAAAGCAATGTTATTTCACTGCTGGTCAATCATTTTCAAGGTATTGGATAGCACCTATGTTATTAGATTTAATGCCCTGTTAGGGAAATTAGGAAATGGAATATTTAAATGATACCTCTTGTTTCTTCCTGCGTAACTCCATGTTGTTACTTTAAGAGACAAAACAAGACATAGTCCTCTTTGAAATGATTATCCTGATTATGATTCTTTGGGTAGTGAGGATCGCTGAAAGTGCAGGTACCCTATATTAGTATATTTAATATAATTTTATTTGGCAAATCTGTGTTAGAAGACCATCTTTAGGTAACAATATTAAGTGACATTTTGAAGACCTTGTAACATAGTAAGTAGAAAGCTGGCCTCACCTCTAGACACATACTGTGGGAAGCCACTTAACATCTCAGTGCTCTAGGTCCCTCTCCAAGTAAGATTTCAAGGTGGAGAACATTAGCCTCTATCTTTCTACTTGGTAAAAGTTTCTTCACCGGGAACCATCTTACGCCAATAAAATCGTATGCCTTGCCTCATTCCCCACGCCCTATTTACTCCTCAGAGTAACCTTGTGAGGTAAATGCTGTTATTATCCCTACTTTACCGGTGCAGAAACTGACGCATGGGTAACACAGTTACCAAATGTCTGAGGTGGCATTTGAACCCAGGCTCTCCTGATTCCAAGTCCTGGGTTGCATCTAGTATGCCCTATTGTGTCTCTGCTGAGAAAACAAGGTTTAGTATTAGTTTGGGTTTTTCGTTTTTTCTTTCAGATGTTATCAGAAGTTTCAGTAACTGCTTTTTCCTACTAACTAGTGCCAATAGGTGCGCCCGCCCATGTTTTTACACATGCGCTCTGGCCTCTTTTATATGGAAATTCCAAATTTAAATACCGAAGCAAGCTTTGTGTACTTAGCGTCCCACCTAGAATCAGTCGGTTTGCATCCTTTCCCTTTCCCCCGATCCGTGAAATCCTCCATCCACCCAATGCGTCACTCAGGCTATGCTTTTCCTAGCTGCGTTGCACCGGGAGAGATGTACACTACTTGCTGTCTCCTAATCTTGTACCGTACTGACAATTCGGTGACCAAATTCAGGGGCCCCCCATCCTCCCACTCCCCCACCCATCCCCTCCCGCAGCAAAGCTTTGAAACAGCTGATTGCTGACTCAGAAGGGGTGGAGGAGGAGGGAGAGAGGGAGGGAGAAAAAACCCCAGCGAATCTCATTGCAGCTCTCTGCTGCATCCCTATCCCACAATGCTTTGCCCTTTTTGCTGCAGTCTTTTCAATACAAGCTGAGTGAGAAAAAGATGTACTCAATAAAGATTGATTGGTCTGAATCCTGAAGGGGGTCTCCCACTTGTTAATGCCCCAGAAAAAAAAAATTCATGACGACTTCACTGGGGCTCCTCTTCTTTCCTCCATTTTTCTTTTCATCTGTCCTCTTCATGGATTGGAGCATCACTACATGTAGAGTCCAAGCTAGGCTCTCTGTCGCTAAGCATGGCTGTGCTGCATGGTAGGACATTTTAAGCAGTGCTTCCAAACTTGAGACATTAGCAGGAATATGCTTTGTTCCTTTGGATTACTGCGGAGCTAACTGCAGCCACAGCCCTTGGGAGGACTTAATACTTTACTTCGTTGATTAATCTATTTATCTACAGAGATGGGTAGGTCTTAAATATTCAGATTTGCTCAATATTATGCCAGGTGGATATCTGATCTCTGCTCCTATTCTATTCTGGCTCTTTTTTTCCCTTCTCTCTCTCTCATGGTGATGCTGCATGCTCAGTAACTATAGGAAATAGAGAGAGAGACTTACTCTATGCTTAAACAAAGGCACCAGATTAACAAGAGTGGGGAGAAAAGTCGTGCAAGATTGTGCTTATCAAGCCTCTAATGTGAGTTCCTAGAATTTTATTATCGTTATTCTTTATTATGTGTGTGTTTTTAATCTTAATTTGTTTTGAGCTGCTGGGAGGGATCTTCTTGATTATTTTTCTGTTTGGGGGAATGGAAAAGGAGATGAAACCTTTCATCTACTAAATTCCACCCTGGCTTTCCAAGGGTGAAAGGGAATATTTAAATTAATCCATCCCCCACCCCACCTCCTTTCTTAAGAGAACCCCTGGCCTGAGTTCCATTGCTCTCCGTTACCATTAGAAACTCATTCATTCATATAATGCATGACTTGACCTCCTTGGATCTTGAATGTCATTGATGAGTAGCAAAAGAATATGCTGAAGATGATTTGGGGGTTTGGGTTTTCTTTTTCTTAATGGTTCTCTCAGCCATGAAGTAGTGTCTCACATCTGGGTGGAGTTCTGTAGCAGCGTTGCATGGGGAAAGTCTCTGGGCTGGGTATTGCATCCTGAAACATCAGGCTGAATTCCTTACACTAATGGGATTCTGGAGTTTTTATTCCTTTTGTATGTGCATTTTAATTATTATTAGTATGGAAGGAAAAGTGCAAAGACAAACAGTCATGGGTGTTCTTTAAATGAGGTAAATACAATAAATGTGTTCTAGACCTTAAAAGATACAGGAAAGATTCCCATTTCCCAAAGAAGAAAGAAAGGAAAAGGGAAAAAGACTATTTTGGTGTCCAAGCTTTAAGTGACAGGTGTAGGCTCAAGCTAGGGTATTTTTAAAATTCTTTTTTACCCTTTGGTTTCATTGCATAGATCAGGTTTCTGCAATTCTATTGCTCATGAATAAATTGTAGTCTTTTTTTATTCCTAAAGAGAATATGTAAGAGCATCCATATGAGTCCAAATTAAATTTTTGGGCTTTTTTCATGACATATAGGCTTTTCGTGACTTAAATCAGTAGATTTAAGAGTTCACCAAATCTAAATCTCTTTTTTCGCCATGACTTTCGTTAATTTCAGCACAGATTCTTTGATAGTTGTGTGTCTAACCAACTGTGATGTTAAATAATGCATGCCCCTCCCTAGCACACAATGAGAAGTTTGTGTGTGTGGTATGAGAGAGCAGCTTTCTTTCCCAATGAAATGAAAGGCCAAAGGCTTCTATCCAGTTTTCTCCTAGAAAGATACAAATGACTATTTAGTTTGGAGGCTTAAAACTCAGTTTAAAACACACTAAAGTCTTTCCTCATTCAATGAGTTTTTCCTTCTAAAAAAATTGTAAAGAAATGGATTTTCACTCACTGAGTTTGCACAGATCTATATACATTGTTATGTCAGTCTTTGCCTTTTCAGAAATAAGAGCAAAACCTATCCACCTGTTTCAGTTAAAAGTTACGATCCTGCAGTAAAGATTTGACTTACACAGTGGGAGAAACCTGTTGGATTTTGTTGTCCAACAGATAAAAATAAAAATAGTCAATCTTGATCATTTTGAGAAAAAAATCCTTCACTTTCATTACTTTAGTTTTTTTCCCCCCAAACCAATACCTGACACTTGAAACTACCACGTTTAACCATGAATATATCGTATCATTTTGACCTGCAGCTCTAAAATTTCTTGAAGATAAATACTTTTGCTTAAAATGATTAATTTCAGGAACTATTTTCTTTTTTTAAAGTGGCAGATTAAATTAATTTTTCTATATTTGTGGCAAATTGCAAGTGAATGACCATTAGTTGCTTTATGTTTTTAGCTCTGATGTCGAACCCTGTCTTCTAATGTAAGTGGCTTTGTATTCACAGAGCAGTTTCAATCTGCCCTAGAAAAGAAGATGTCTGCCATTCGACTATCTGAATTTGACTAGATTTGACTTAGAATTTAGATTTTTTTTTCCCCGTAGAATTTGAATTTTCAGGTTAGAGTAGAAATTGAGTAGCTGATGGGTCTAGGTTGATAGTTAGAATGGTCTTGTCATTGAAGGGACTCTCCATGGTTTCTTTCTTTATGCCCAGGAAATAGAAATCATCTTTCTCCTTATTTTAATCTCTCATTCTATTCTTTTCACCTTTTCTCTCTGCTTTCCTTCTATTAAGCACATTTCTTACTTTCTTCAAAAACCTGTTATTTTAATAGCATAAGCCAAAGTAACTTCCAAAACAGATTTCAAATGGTTTAAGACAAAATGTTTTCTCTATGGCATAGCTACCACTGGGGCTCTGTGCCTTGTGCAATTCTGAATCAAGAATGGTAATCCCCTTTTGCTACAGACAATAAGGGTCTAGTGCTAAGCAATCTGGTTTGCTGTGACCCTTTCTGCCTTTTGTAGTCCCATGATGCTCTGTTTCTCTCTGTCCTTCCCAATCACCTTAGGATAGCAAGGGGAGGAGAAGTGGCAATGTGATTGATAAGGGGACAGAAGACCTCACTTGTCTTTATTGCCCCATGGTACCAGATTACATTTAAACTGGCCTGCTTGCTCAAACACATAGAGACTCAGACTTTGGAGGGGGAAAGAAGCTGAAGGTTAATGTCATAATTCACTTCAGAAATCTGCAGGGTATTGTGATACTGACCAGCTGTTCCTCAACTTTACAGAGGTCAGAGTTGGAAGGAATAGACATATGTAGCTGAAAGAAAAGTGTGGATTTGGGGCTAAAAGAGAACTCCTTCCTTCCAACAGCGAAGCTACAGGGAAGTTCTCTGTCCCTGAAAACAGGAGAACTCTTCATAGTTTGCAAAGTGATTCCCCAGCACTTAACAAAGTGCCTGGGACATAGTAGGTGCTGAATAAATGTTTATTGATTGATCACAACAGAACAGTAAGAAAGCAGATAATACATCTATCTCCTGCCCCTTCCATTTTGCATGAGGAAACAAAAGCTCAGAGAGTTAAGTGACTTTCCCATAGTCTTCTAAGTGGTAGAATGAGATAGATCCCTGCCAGATTCTGGAGGGTCCTTTTCATCTCTAAGTGCTATAACCCATGCTCCGCTTTCCACTATAGGTCCTCTTCAATGGAAATTTTTGGATGGCTTGTGTATATTCTTTCCTATAGGAGGGGATTAGATTGGCCAACCTACTGACCTATTTTCCAGTCTCAGTATTCTGTGATTTCCTATATTTTATGTACAGGCAGCATATGGTATGGACAGACGTAGCATCTGACCTAATAATTTACAGAATAGCCCATCTGAAATAAGTTTTATTTAGCTGAAGTCAGTATAAATGGGCCACTTTATTTTTCTTTTCTCTTTGATTTGTCCTTTCTTACTTTCAGCACTCATTCATAATGGAAATGCCTGTGAGTGATAATACACATCCATACATCTTCTCTTTAATGATAATTCCTTGTTTTGCAATCATGCTTGTTTAATCCTATGCCATTACTGATTAGGCAAATTTCTCCCTCCCCCACACCATACACCATTAGAATCCTCAAATTCTTGATTCAGCATATTCTCTGCTTTTGTCATTAACCCGGTAATAACAGATCATACATTATTATTACAATGGAGATATAAATCTTAAATGACAGCAGAGAAAGAAAAAGCAGCAGTCCAGAAATATTAAATTATAAAAACCAAATGCAGTAGCCCAGGGCTTCTGTGTAATCCACAGCATGCTGCCTCTAACTCATGAGCCATATGAAATATGTTGATTTCCCAAAGGTATCCAAACCTTAGAAAACATGTACTTAAGAGTTTCTTCTCATTTTCTCCATCCCTACCAGGGCCTTCTTCCTTGCTTCTCCTCAATCCCACAGAATTGTGGGTTATATGTGGGGGCAGTTGGGAGTGGAATGGGTCAGGAAGAACGCCAGAGATGCTATGTGATGAAAAAATGCTTGGGAAGGATTTGTGTTTTTTACCAAGATTGTGTTTAATACATAATTTCTCTGTGAGGAATTTGGTTTAGAATTGCAGACACAAGAGAAAAGAGCTTCTGCTTTTTTATTGGCACTTTTTTTTCCATTTAAAGATCTCTCTGATATTTTTCTTTAAAAAAAAATCTTACTGCTTTTGGGGATGTGTTTAACTGTATTTAGTTGGGGGACATGTTTAAATGTATCTATGTTGAACATTACCTGGTTCTAAGTTCTATGAAGATAAGAAGGCCTTATCTTCATTATCTCTGCATGCCCACAAGTGCCCAGCTAGTACTTGCACAGTTGATATGAGTACTTGGAATAGTGATGGCAGTGAATGAATGAATGGATGAACAATGTTATATACAGAAGCAATTCAGTGCTTGATGCCAAATAAAAAACAAATTATGGAATTTGGTATAGTGTCAAACTATATGATAGAATTGTAGCAATTGTAGCAAACCTCTCCTTTCCCCTCCCACCACAGCAGCTTCCTTTTCCCAATTCAACACTAGAGTGCATTAAACATCTCTGTGTGTATAGCCATCCTGCAATTAGGGTGCTACACTGTAATAATGCTATATTTGTTTTCCATGACAATGAACATTAATCTCTCTTCCACATGTGATATATGATCTTAACCTCCCATAGTTGGTATTTTAGATATTAGTCTAATCTACTATGAGCCTGATGTTAAATATTTACCATAGTATTTATCTTTCTTTTTTTGGGGTGGTGGGTGGCGAGGAAGTGCTGTTTCATTGATCCTTCTGTTCTCCAATACTCGATTTTCCTTCCTACTGACCTTATACAGGTCCTACCAGTGACAAATTTCCTATGAAAATATAACAAAGACAAAGCTTGTCACACCCATGGTTTTAGCTTGCCTCCTCCATCTACTGCAGTTTTGCTTTCTGCATCTCTGGCAGAGCAGTGTTACTACCATTCCATTTTATTTTCCCAACAATCTCTTATTTTTGCTGACAATGTGAAAGCAAAGAAAATCTGAGATTTCAAAAACCTAGAGAGTCAGAAGACCAGTCCAGTGTCATGTACTTAATGCCTATTTTAAAAATTCATTGAATCCTGAAAATAGTGGTAGCATCCAACCCTTGACTCATCGATTGTTAGGGCTGGAAGAAAGCTTAGATATCATCTCATCTGACTTTTCTCATGTTACAGGTGAGGAACTGGGCCCAGAGAGGTGAACTGATTTGCTCCAGGTCATGCATCTAGTTTCTGGCAGACTTAGGACTGAAATCTGGGTCACCTTACTCCCAATACAGGTGTATCTCCACTACAAACCACATTGTATGAAGATGGCTTTTTTTTTTTTTGCTTAATTTAATGCCAAGTGACATTTTTACTTTGAAAAGAAGGGAGTTCTTATACCTAATGCTTCTTACTATGTTCTACTGTATACTTCTTTGTTGAAAATAAGATTCATTTGAAAAATAGTGAAGGACAGGAAAAGTGTCACAAGATGAAAGAGAGGCAAATGTCCCAGGTTTCAAAAAGAGGAAGAAGGTAGAATTTGCAAATTATGGGTTGGTGAACTTGACTTCAGTTCCCAGCAGAATTCTAGTAAACATTAAAAAGCAGAGTTTTTTGGGAAGATATATGTGAAATGTTGCAGAGTAAAATAAATAGGGAAATAATCAGGAAAACAATATACATAATGACTACAACAATGAAAAAAGGAGAGGAGGACTGGGGAGAGAGACAGAGAAACAGAGAGAAAGAAAGGAGGGACAGATGAGAAAGGAGAGAATGGACACATTTTGAAAATATGATGGCCAGGTTTGGAGGAAAAAAAGCATTAGTAAATGTACCCCTCTCCTTTTGTTGAAGAGGTGGGGATGGGTCTATGGTTGTGGAATGTTGCACATGCTGTCAGATAGAGATGATGTGTTGTCTGGTTTCACTGAACTTGGAAAAAAAAAATCTTTGTAACAAGGGAAGGTTCACTGGCCAGGAAGGATTATATACAGAAATTAAAGGGACATAAAAATGAAAAGCAATAAAATTAAAAAAAAACAGTTTATAAGCTTTTGAAAAGGAGAGTGATGATCACTAATGAATTTATTAAAACAAATCATACAACCTCAGTATTATGGAATGTTGAGAACTAAGCGAGACCTTGGAAATCAAGTTTAATCTGATCTTTTTATAAATGAGGAAACTGAGGTCCAGATTGGCTGTTACTTTCCCATGGATCTATACAGTTGATAGGCTGCAGAACCAGGACCTGAACCAAGTCTTCAGACTCCAAATCTCATTCCATTACACAATGGTGGAAGTCAAACCCTTTGTCTCTACTTGACAGGCTTATGAAACCGGTTGATCAGGGGAATGTCAGAGACATAGAGTCCCTGGATTTCACTAAGGCATTTGACATTCATGATATCCTTTTGGACAAGATACAGAGTTGTGGGTTTGATGATAGCACAATTAAATGGATTTGGAACTGGTCCAAAGGTTGAACAAATCCAAACAGCGATGAATGCAGTGGCTATTCACCTGGAAATAGGTCTTCAATAGACAACTGTCTCTTTTATTTACTCCATTGTTAGTGATGAGTGGGGCAAACTTCTCACATTCTTGGATGGCATGAGGTTGGGAGGGATACACTGAATGACAGAAACCAGATTCCAAAAAAAAAAATCTTAATAAGCAGAAACTTTGAACCATATTTAATACGATGAAATTTAATAGGGTCAAATGCAAAGTGCTATATTTGTTCAAAAAAGTACAAGTTCCAAATGGGGGAAATATGGCTAGACAACAAACAGTTCATGTTAGTTTTCATGACTTACGAAATCATTCTGAGTTGAATGTATAATCTGAAAGCAAAAAAAAAAAGTTGATGCAATCGTGGGCTATATTATTAGAAGCACTGTGTCCATAACAGGGGACTGCTGAACTTTTCCTTGATCAAATCACATCTGGAGTATTGTGTTCTGTTCTCAGCACCACATTTTCTGAAGGACATTGACAAAGTTAAGCTTGTATGGAGAAGGCTGATGATACCCTTGGAGACAAGATAGAGATATGCACACAAAATGACCATATATTTTGTGGGTTTGGACCAGATCTAGAGAGTGAGGATTTGATGAATACATGTGAATTTAAAGGGAGATCTTTAATAGTGGTTCTGTTCAATCGTTGTGTTTTGATCAGACTTCATCTATGGTCTGGTATTCAGTTCAGGGTGCCACACTTCAGGACGAGCAAGGCTAAAGGATGGTGAGGAAACTTGAAACCGTTCCATATAGGGTCAGTTGAAGGAATTGTGGTTGCTTAACTTGAGGAAATGAAGATTTAGAGACATCAAAGCTGTCACCAACTGTTTGATAGAACAGTTATGTTATAGAAGAGGGATTAGACTATTCGTTTATCTCGGTAGTTCAGAAGTAGCCATTGGAAGTTTCAGAGGCAGATCAATTGAATAAACATTTATTAGGCACCTATAAAGTACAAAGCATAGATAGACGCTAGGGACAAAAATAAAAACAAAACAGTCTCTGCCTTCTCAAAGACAGTGCTATTTTACATGATGAATAGCTAGAAACCATTATGGAAAGAATAATGGTGCAAAAATTGGGGCTGTTGTGTAAAGGGAAAAAGGTATAGAATTAAGAAAGAACACTATTTCAAAGCTCTTTGGATTTAATCATTTCTATGTCTTGATGCCCAGACCTTTTCCTTAAGGATCGACACTAGTTGAACTCTCTGACCACCCTCCCCATTTTGTTTTGGAGTGAATTCGTAGGATCAAAGGACTTTTGATTTAGAGCTGGAAGGGGACCTTTTAATCCAATCCTCTCATTCTCCAGATGAGGAAAATGAGGCCCAAGGATGTTGAGTGAAAGTCACAGGGATAATTATTATCTGAAGTGGGTTTCAAACCCAGGTCTTTGAACTCTAGAGTTAGTTTTCTTTCATTGGAACTGAGCATTTTATAGGTCTACCCTTCTCATTCTCTGCTCACACCTTTCTTTGTATCTCCTTAGCACAGTGCCTGACACACAGTAGGTGCTTAATAAATGTGTATTGACTGGCTATCATGGCAAGCATTTGTTTCTCCAGCTTCTGCTTGCTCTTCACCTTAGGGACTGAGAATACCCAAGTCTTTGGTCCTTAGGAAATTGATGAGATTTCACTTCTACCTCCCCCACCATCCCTTACTCCCGCCATATACAGCATAATGTACAATGCAACCTGATGTCTGCTGTAAGCACTTCATTCCCATAGCTTAAGGCTTCGATTCCTGTTTCAAATACACATTACCCTACCAGAAGTAACACTTCAAACTGTCATCTGTCATTTAAATGCTACTATAAATGAATTTCAGATCTTTTCTTGGGGTCTGCTTTGAGAGAGAGAGAAAATGTTTGGTATCAGGGACTATAGGGAAGGGGGGAGAACTGGGAAGGTAGGTCCCTTCTCCTCTTAATCCTATTATGAAACTGAATTACTGCAGAAGATATACGTGCATCCTCAAGTGCCCCCACCAAACTGGAATTTGTAATTATTTCAAAGATAACATAAGGACAACATTTTTCCATTCAATTCCACAAACATTTACCAGGCTCTTGATATGAGCCAAGCATGAGAGAATGGAAGGTAGGGAAATATAATGTATTTAAGTGCTTAAGAGAGCTTCATAAAATCAAATTATTCTGAAAACAAATAAAATAAACAGTAACAGAGTGTACCCTCTCTGTGCCCTGCAGCAACAGGCTTCCTGTTTTATGAGATTTGGATAGAGTTTAGCAATTCTGATGTCTCACCAGTCTCCTTAATAAGATTCTCCTGCTATCAGTAACATTATGTCCAAAATGACTCATCACCAGGAGCTTGGGCACCAAGTGATACATTTTTTTGGCAGGTAGGTGGTGCAGTGGATAGAATGTTAATCTTGGAGTCAGGAAAACCAGAGTTCAAATCCAGCCTCATGTATTTACTAGCATTGTGACCTTGGGCAAGTTATTAACCTCTCTAACTCAGTATCCTTGTCTGGAAAATGGGCATACTAATAGTCCCTACCTCCCACAGTTGTTGAGAGGATCAAATGAAATAGTATTTGTAAGACACTTAGCACAGTGCCTGGGACATAGTAGGTGCTTAATAAATGCTTTGTTTTCATTCTTTTGGTAGAGGCAGATGGTACAGTAGAGAAAATACTAGGAAAGAGTATAGATTGAAATTCTTGTGACCTTGGACAAGTCACTTCTCCAGACTTGCGTCCCTGATATACAAAATGAGGGGGTTAGACTTGAAGATCTCTAAGGTCTCTTCTGACTTGAGAACCACAATTCCAGGATCCCTCCTGATGAATTAAGATCGACACTGATAAATATATGTCTAAAATAAGCATGCTAGTATTAGCTCTGATGCTTCCAAATGACTTAAAAATGCTTTTCTTTGTCTCTCTTGCTTTTCATCTGTGTTAGCAGCATCGTGCAGGGTAAAAGGAATCAGGACCCATATGCCAATGGTCTAGGATGGCCAGTGAAGGCTCTAACATCCCCAGTCCTGTGGTGCGGCAGATTGACAAGCAGTTTCTGATTTGCAGCATATGCCTGGAACGTTACAAGAACCCCAAGGTACTTCCCTGTCTGCACACTTTCTGTGAGAGGTAAGCAAGCATCCTGGATGTGTGTGTGTGTGTGTGTGTGGTGATGGAGGCGGCAGCCAGTGTCCTTCCTCAACCTACAACAGCCATGCACTTTCCCAGAATTCCAGTTACCCGTGAGACAATGAGCCTTTTGTTCACTTGTTAAGACATCTAGTCACATAATCATAAGTTGCCAATTATTTGCTTTATTCAGACAACTGCAATTAAGAAACACCAACCAAACATCCACCAATTTGTTTTGACAAGGGCGGGGGGGTGGCGCAACATGCTCATCATTCTAGTCATCCTTGAAAATTTTTATTTCACTTTGATCTTTGTTCTCTTTGAAACTGCTTTCGCTAACCACGGTCGCCATGTGGGGAGTTCTCAGTGAGGATCAATTAAAAACCTGCCACTTCCTCCCACAGGCTAAGTCAGATGAAAACATCTATGGATTTGTAAAAGGCTCAAGGCCAAAAGGGCAGACCTTCATTCTTCCAGATACTTCAGAAGAGAATTTTTAAGTCTTTAACACTTGTACACTGAAATTTTATTTTCATGTGCTGTATGTGAACACCAAAACCTGTTTGTGCATTCCCTAAATATGCAATTTATGTGGAAACTTGTTTTCTGATCCCCTTAGGAGATGCCCATCTCCTTTGTAGATACCCTGCCTAAGCTCCTGCTGCATGGAGAGGGCCCACTCCAAATAGAAAAATTCCCCTAAATCACTTTGTCCATTCTGAGGAATAAGAAAATAGTTCCCTCTCGTTAATTTTGCCATATTATTAATGCAACACAAAAAATTCAATTAGTGAACGTTTGCAACTATTCAATAAGCCTTCTTTTTGATCATAGATAGAAGTTAGATATTCATTCAGTACGACAGGATTGTTTTTTCTCTTAAAACATTTAACTATAGTAAAACTACATTTCTATGGTAATTGGATACACATAATTTGAAAATGTCTTACTTCCCACTATAGAGAGAGAAATGGGTTTTTAGTAAATCAGGGCCTGTCAAAAGATTTAGTTTACATTGGCCTTTGCCTGAGTGAAATGTTCTGATAATTGGTTTATTTTGGAAAGCTTGAAGTGCCGAGGGATGGTCAGGGAATTTTTTGTTATTCTTATTCTGGTCTGTGGTATTGCCTTACCGTTTTGTGAAATGTAACTTTGTTTTGCAGCTTTTTCACAATGAAATTAGGTTAATAGGAGGCCATCTATTCCAACCCCCTTAGTTGATAGATGTGGAAACTGACTTACCCAAGGTCACAAAGCCAGTAGGAATCTGTGTTGAGATTTGAAGTCAGGTTTTCTGCCTTCAAAGCCAGTGTTCTTTCCTTTGAACCACAATGATTCCCCAACTCCACTGACTGTCATTTCCATGTCTACATATGGGTCTGGTGGAAAAACTGTGTCCTGAGAGAGTCTTTTCACAAAGCACACATGGAAAACTAGTTTTGTAATTTGCAGCTGCTATCTAAGTAGGCTCACAATGTTTGGGATGTGTATCAGAACTTGCCAGAACCGTGTGCTCAAATGTGGCCTCCCTTCGGCTCCCTCCTTGGCTGTTTGCATTCTTCTGTCTCCCAGCTGGGTGGTAGGATACTTCAGAGTGTCCTTAGCTCTTTCCTCTGCCTGCTCTATTTGTAGGTGCCTTGTCTTAGCTTCTGGGGCTTGGGGAAGTAAACCATTGAACTTTAAATATTAAACCCTAGTATACAAGCTCATTGAAGGCAGGGACTGCTTTCTCTGTTTGTATCCTTAGTGCCTGGTGCCCAAGAAGTGCTTGATAAACATTAGATGAATGGACTTTTTTTTTCAAAATTTTTGTTCATTTAAATTTTAATTTATGGAATAAGACAAGCATTTCCATGGCACAGTATGATTAAAAAAAAAAAAAAAGATGGTTGCACATGAAACTGCAAATCTATTATGCACAACTAGCTATTGCTTTTAAATATGTAATAGTTATCATGTAAATTTCTTTTTTCCCACCATATGCAAACTGGTTTTCTTAAGCAAGCAGATTTATTTTAAATTGATGTTGATTTTATTTATTAAAAATTTTAAAAGTCATGGCTTCACTGGTTTGGAAGAGACATTATGTTCTGTAAAGAATTCAGTGGGCGGATTGCTGCCTAGGTAGCCGTTTCTGTTTCCTACCTCAAGTTGAACCTGGACTTGACCTTACCCATATCATTTGTAGAAGACTGTGTTGGTGAGTTACAGAAGGAAAACCAATCCTCCTCTTAAACTGTAAATTATGTTGTCCAACCAGTGACCAACTATCCCATTGCCTTATTCCCCCCTCATGCCTACTTTGTGTGAAGCAATGTGTTAGGCACTGTGGAGGGATGTAAAAGAAGTGTAATTAATTCATGTCAGCAAGAACTTGTTAAGTGTCTGCTGTGTACCAAGTGCAGTCCTGTATTTTGGGGATAGAAAATAATAAAATGAAAACAGTCTTTGCCATCAAGGGGTTTACATTCTACTTGAGGGATAGTGAATTTAATATACTTCTTACCCCTGAGGTAATTTGCCTGATCAACCAAAGTGCTGCTAAAAACTCTAACTTCTATGGTACTTACCATTATTTCATCACAGGTAGGTAGGGCACATATTACCAGCCTCATGTATCTGACAAAGCTGAGGCTCAGAGAGGTTACAGCTTCCCCATGATTGTACAGCTAGTTATCCGTGAGGTATACAGCCAAGTCCAGCATTATAATGGCTTATGCTCACTGCCTCTCGACTCAAATAGGAATCTCTTTAGTTTCTAGAACCGAAGAATCAGCATTAGGAAATGGATCAAGTGCTGCTCTTGGAGTCAGAACAACCTGGGTTCAAATCGTGTCTTGGACAATTAGTATCTGGGTATTCCTGTGAAAGTCATTTCCTACATTGAAACCTGAGTTTTCTGATCTGTAAGGGGAGGGGGGGCATGATAATACCTATCTCATGTGATTGTTGAGAGGCTCAAACAATCAAGTATGTGAAGTGCTTTGCCAATTGACCTTTTTTTGGTAGGGTTTAAGCAGAAGTGGTCCTAGGCCTCTCTTCCTATTATTCTTTTATATTTGTATAGAATACTGCACATGTAGATAAAGGAAAGGGAAGGGAATAAGCACTTAGGTAACATCTACTATGTGCCAGACACTGTGCTAAGTGCTGTTTGGAAAGTGTATCTTATTTGGTCTTCACAACTAGCCTGTAAGGTAAGTGCTTGATAAAATAGCTGCTTTTTGTAAATCAATAAAAGTATTGGGGGGGGGGGGTGGAGCCAAGATGGTGGCTGGAAAGCAGGGACTAGCGTGAGCTCCCTGCCAAGTCCCTCAAAAAACCTATAAAAATGGCTCTGAACCAATTCTAGAACTGCAGAACCCACAAAGTGGTGGAGGGAAGCAGGGCTCTAGCCCAGGACAGCCTGGATAGTCTCTGGGTGAGATCTATCCCGGAGGGAACTGGGAGTGGAGGGGAGCTGAGCAGAGCAGAGCCCAGCATGGGCAGCGTGAACCAACCAGACCAGGAGCTGGGCAAAGCATGCCCTAGCACCCTGAATCAGTAAGGTGCAGCAGTTACCAGACTTCTCAACCCACAAACACCAAAGACAATAGAGTAGGTTAGTGGGAAAAGCTGCTGGGGACAGGGAGTTTGTGGTTCTGCCACTGCCCCGGGGGGGGGGG
>CM053623.1:326034298-326079882 GCA_028646595.1 Phalanger gymnotis | reverse complement strand
GGCAACAAGAAAATAAGATACACAGGCAATGGGGCATAGAAATTTATCTTGCCCTACAAGACAGGAAGGGAAAAGGGGATGGGAGGGTAGTGGGGTGACAGATGGGAGGGCAGACTGGGGAACAGGGCAACCAGAATATATGCCATCTTGGAGTGTGGGGGCAGGGTAGAAATGGGGAGAAAACTTGTAATTCAAACTCCTGTGAAAATCAATGCTGAAAACTGAATATATTAAATAAAATTTATTTTAAAAAATATAAGTATTACAATTACTGCTTTTATTAATAGTACCTCCCTCACAAATCTATGCTGAAGATCAAATGAGGTGTGTGTATGTGTGTGTGTATACCTCATTGACCTTCACAACAAATATGTGTGTGTGTATACACACACACACACATATGTATATGTAGGGAGAGAGAGAAAGATATAACATATATGTGTGTATATCTATTTATTACTTTGCAAATATTCAAGTGCTATGTAATTGCAATCTGCTGTGGGAGGTAGCTGGCAGCATAGCAGAGAAAACAGTGGGCCTGGAATCAGGAAGACCAGAGTTCAAATCTGACTTCAGACACTTACTAGCTGTGTGACCCTAAGCAAGTCTCTTGAATCCATTTCCTCATGTCTAAAATGAGGATAATAAAAGCACCTTCCTCTCAGAGTTGTTTTGACAGTCAAATGAGATAATATTTATAAAAGCCCTTAGCACAGTGTCTGGCATACAATTGTTCTCCCTTCTTTCACAAAGAGGACCAATGACATCACAAGGATGATGTCTTGACTTGGGCATGATTAGATCTAAGTGAGGCAGAGCTGCACAAGTCCTCAGCCGCACTCCTCCACTCCTAGAAGTCCAGTGGCAAGACAAAAATTGAGACGACTGGCAATGGCCAAGGACACAGTGGATGACCTTGGCTTTTCAAAATTAAAGTTTTAGTTTGTCTAAGGCATTGCCCATTCAATGACTAAGGGCTATTAGAGAAATGCTTATTCCCTTCTGTCCTCTTCCCTTTCTTATTATTAATATAACCTTATATTAATGTTATTAATAAAAGGTTAATTATAAAAAGTATCTATGAAGTACTTTTAAAAAGATAAATGCATGTATGTATATATGTATTATACATATATATATACATATGTATGGGTATTGTATATAACCATATATGTGGTTATATGTTCCTACGTTACCCTAAGTTCACTTAGGTTCATATTGTCATGCTGACTTTCCCCTGTGGTTATTTTTTTTCTCTAATAGGTGTTTGCAGAACTACATCCCAGCACACAGTTTAACACTGTCTTGCCCCGTGTGCCGCCAGACCTCCATCTTGCCAGAGAAAGGGGTTTCAGCACTCCAGAACAACTTCTTCATCACAAACCTGATGGATGTGCTGCAGCGAACGCCCGGCAGCAATACTGAGGAGTCTTCCATCCTGGAGACAGTCACAGCCGTGGCTGCAGGAAAACCTCTTTCTTGTCCAAACCATGATGGAAATGTAAGTGAGATGGGGGTCAAAGAAAGAATCATTCTTTTGGTTAGGGTAGAAAATAATATAGTGCACTTACACATAAAATGACACACAGCTCAATTCAACAAACTGTATTAAGCACCTACTGTATATAAGTTGTTGTTATTGAGACCTGTGATCTCTTCAGTGGGAGCAGAGGTGGGGGCTGGGGTGGGGGGCAGAGAAGAACACCCTCCATCTGATCCAGACCAGTACCTCACTTAGAGAGTTTCCTAGAACATTGAGAGGCGAAGTGACTTTCCCAGAGTCACATAGCTAATGAGTGTCAGAAGCAGAACTCAATTTAGACTTTTACTTTAAGGTGAGGTCTCTATACAAGGTACCATGTTGCTTCTCAAGGCACTTTCGTATACTAACATAATGATACTGATTATTATTATTATTTTAGATAACATTTATATAATATTTTTAGGTTTGCTTTCCATAAATTATCTCAACTATCTTTTTAAAATGAAACTTTATCAACCTGGCTTGTGAGTTCAGGGTGAAATGGGGAATAAATATGTCATCTCATGGAAAATCTTACCAACTCTTCTTTAGAAAGTATTTCACACAGTAAAATAAATAAAGATTCACTTAGCAAACATCCACTTAACCCCGATGAATAGACTGGTAGTTATCTATAAGCTGTATCTATTTTGGCATGCAGGCATGTGTGTGTGTGTGTGTGTGTGTGTGTGTGTGTGTGTGGAGAGAGTGAGTGAATTGTGGCTGAAGATGAAACAAGTTATTAAAATCTCTGTTATGAGCAAGTCACTGTCCTTGGTGCTGGGAATACTGAGGAAAAATTACTCTTACATTGCTCTCATGAAATTTTTAATCCATTTGGGAAAATATGAACTATATACAAATAGAGTGTGATAGGGACAAAAAAGTGATCCAAAATATTAGAGAAATATTTAAGTAAAGAGAGATCACTTTCAGTTGGAAGGATCAGAGTAGGCTTTAGGGAGTCAATGGCATCTGCTTTTCTTGAAAGAAAATCAGGATTCTGACAGAGATGAGGAGTCCAGACTAGGGATGAGGGGAAGGGTTACCCAAATGGGCTGAGACGTGAGATGGCTCGAGTTCCAGATTCAGCTCAGATGCCAGACTGAAGAGGTGCTAAAATCCACAAACTAGAAAGAACAATTAGCACATTGGTATTCTGCATTTCTGCTGTAAAGGATAATTGTGTGTTAGCTTAAGTGCCCATATGTCTGACTACAAATGTCATTATTGGAAAATATCCAGGCTCTTGTTAAGAAATTCAAGATCGAAATTCAAACACATTTTTTCTTACTGATAGACACAGATGACTTTATATAAATTAAGGAGGTCATAATACAAAGGATGATACTTCACAATTTGGATTTACATTGAATATATGTGTGTGTATGCATGCATGTGTGCATGTCACCTACAGTATCTACTTCCTCTAAGCTGTCATCCACACAGTTGCCAAGTTGATATGCAAGACTTCAGTGTCATAAATCAAGAACTAGAAAGAGTCCACAGATGCCATTTAATCCAACCTTCTTACTTTATAATGAGGAAACTGAGGCCTAGGATAGTTAATTGACTTGCCCAAGGTCACATAGTAAGAAGATGTAGAATTTGAACCCTGGTCCTCTAATTCCAGAGTTCTTTCTAATACATCTTATTGGTTTTTTAATGTTGAGAGGCTTGACTCATGTCCCTCTCATGTTTCACATTCTTTTTGATTAATATTTGAGGGCACACACCTAAGCCCCCTTTTTCCTCTTAGTTGTTGCATTGACTTTTTTCTTTTTTTATGTCAGCATGACTTCCCTTGGTGAGTTCCACTAAAAAAAAGGACCTTTGCTTATAGTTGTTGTTTAGTTGTTTTCAGTCATATCTGACTCTTTATGACCCCATTTGAGATTGGCTTGGCAAAGATACCTCACCTAGTGGTTTGCTGTTTCCTTTTCCAGCTCATTTTACAGATGAGGAAACTGAGGCAAACAAGGTTAAGTGACTTGCCCAGGATCACACATCTAGGAAGTGTGCAAAGCTGAATTTGAACTCATGAGGATGAATCTTCTTGATTCCAATGCTAATACTATATTCGCTGTGCCCCCTAACTGTCCAACCATTTCTTGTAATAGCCATGCAAAAGAAATCAATGCATTGATTGTATCTGAAAAAGCATACCTCATTCTGCATTTGTAGTCAGCCACCACTCTGCTGAGAGGTGGGGGAATCCTACTTCCTTGTTAATATTCTGTTGTCATAATTGGTCTTTATATTCATCAGAGTTTTGAAGTCCTTCAGTGCTATTTTCGTTTACATTATTATGTTTGTTTTTTATTAGTCATTTTCAATAATGTCCAACTCTTCATGACCCCATTTGGGATTTTCTTGGCAGAGATACTGGAGTGCTTTTGCCATTTCCTTCTCTAGCTCATTTTACAGATGAAGAAACTGAGGCAGAGTTAAGTGACCTGCCCAAGGTCACATAGCTAGGAAATGTCTAAGGCCAGATTTGAATGCAAGAAGGTGAGTCTTCCTGACTGCAAGCCTGGTGCTCTACCTGATGGGCCTCCTAGCTGCCCCTACATTATTATGGTCAGTATATAAAGTGTTCTTCTGGTTCTTCTCACTTCACCCTACATTAATTCATATATATCTTCCCAAATCTCTCTGAATTCTTTAGTTTCTTCCTTTCCTACATTATATCGTTCCATTCTTCTGCCTAAATTTATCTAGCCATCTCTAATCAGAGAGTGCCCACTTTACTTCCAGTTCTTTGCTACTATGAAAGGATTGTTACAAGTATTTTTCTATATATGGGGCAATTTCCATCTTTATTTTTCCCTCCTAGGGGTTTCAGGTTTTTTTTAACTCATTTTTGCCAAATTTAGGAGTATGAAACCTTAGAGTTGTCCCAATCCACATTTTCCCTCGAATTAGTAAATTGAAAACTTCGTTCCTATGATTCTTAATAGCTTATATTTCTTCTTTTGAAAATTTCCTGTTCATAATCTTTGACCATTTATTGATTTAAGAATGACTCTTATTCTTATATGTTTGTAGCAATTCCCTACATATCTTGTATATCAAACCTTTATCAAAGATATTTGCTAAGAAAATTGTTCCTAGTCAACTGCCTCTTTTCTAATTTTAGCTACACTAATTTTGTGCATGCAAAAGCTTTTCCATTTTATCTATTCAATTGTCTCTTCTATCTTTTATGATTACCTCTGACCATACTTTAGTTAAGAATTCTTTTCCTACTCATTTGAACAAGGTACCTCCTTCCATTCTCATTTAATTTTTTCTATATACCTTTTTATTTTTAGGTTGTGGATTCATTTGGCAATTAATGTGGTATACGATGTATGAAGTTAGTCTAAATTTAATTTCTGCCAAGCTTTTCTAAATTTCCAAGCAATATTTGTTGAATAGGGAGTCATTACTTCAGTAGTTAGTTTCCTTGGGTTTCTCATCCACTAGATTCCTATGTTTGATTGTTTCTGAGTCTTGCTTATCCAGTCTCTTCCACTTATCCAATTTTCTATTTTTAGCCATTATCAAATAGCTTTAATGATTACTACAAAATAGTATATCTTGAGATCCGATAGTGTTAGGCTCCCTTTAGTCATGCTTTTATTTTTCATTATTTCCCTTAAGATTCTTAACCTTTTGTTTATCCAGATAAATTTTCTTGTATGTTTTTAGTTCTACAAAATACCACCTTGGTAGTTTGATGGCATAGCACTCAATCTATAAATTAGAGAGCATGGTCATTTTATTATACTGGCATCACTGAATCATAAACAGTTAATAGGGATGGGGTAAGGCTTTGAATTATGGTTTCAATGGTTTCTCTACCAAAGCAGATTGTTATCTCCCCTACAACTTAGAGTTATAGGGAATCGCCCAGAGCAATAAGGGGTTAAACAGCTTACCAGGTTAACAGATCTAGTAGGCATCAAAGGCAGTACCTGAACTCAGGTCTTACTAGTTCTCCATCTGCTGGGCCATGTTGCCTCTGAACAATGGAAAGGTCTCCAATTATTTAAGTCCTCTATTGCTTCAAAGAATGTTTTGTAGTTTATTCACATGTCCTAGGTGTATCTTCATAGACAGACACCCCACTCTCCCCACCACCCCTGACAATTTTTAAAAACGAATTTTACAATTAACTTGAAGGGAAATTATTTTTCTGTCTCACATGGCTAGGCTTTGTTAGCAATATAAGGAAAGACTGATGATTTATGTAGGTTGGTTTTCTGTCCTATTTAACTGAAGTTATTAACTGTTTCGATTAATTTTTGTTATTAACTGTAATCTCAGTAAATCCACATATCATCTGCACAGAGAGAGACTTTTGTGTCTTGTTTGCTTGTGCAGTGTGGGAATACCCACAATTTTATACTTCATGTCTATAGGTAGTATTTTTAGAACCACATAACACAATAGCAACAATAGACATCCTTTGTTTATCTCTGAACTTTTTTTTAAGGCTTCTTTTGTTTCTCCACTATAAATAATGATAAAAGACACAAAAATGTTGGTTGAAATTATCTGAATTGGATTGTGGATCTCTAGTACCTTCCAGAGAATAGTTCCATTGCTATTTCTTTTAAGTGGGAAAATGGACAACTGTAAAGGACTAGAAAATTTGACCCAGTGATACTGATCTCAAGGATATTAGGACATGTCTGTTCAGCGTCAAAAGGATAGGTGATATCAGGGTAGTTATTTCTCCTACTGGTACAGATTATAACTTCTCCATCCTGTCGAAGGCCATTTTTAATGACCCTACCCCTAAACTCTCTCCTCCCTGCAAAACTCCCTCATTATACGGTGGTTACCTCTTTGTTGACAAACCTTTCTGCACTTTTGGACACGATTCCTCACTTCCCATTCTCAATGCCATTCTAGGTTGTGGTCACTAGGTGGCACAATGGATAGAGTATTGGACCTGGAGTCAGGAAGACCTGAGTTCAAATCCTGCCTCTAACATCTACTAGCTCTGAGAGCCTGGGCAAATCATGTAACATCTCGTCTTCAATTTCCTCACCTCTTGAGGTTGTTGTAAGGATCTCATGAGATACCATGCTAGTAATTATGAGGATGATGTTGATGTTGACAGAACCTCAACCTTAACCCATGGTCAACTCCACATTATGATGAAGAGGGAAAGGGAAAGAAACACGCATTCATTAAGTGCCTTCTATGTGTCAGGCATTGTGCTAAGACCTTTACAAATGTTATCTCATTTGATCCACACAACAACCCAGGAGGTAGGTGCTAATTTTATTGCAATTTTGCATCAGAGGAGACTGAAGCAGACAGAGGGGCAAGATGACTTGTCCAGGGTCACATAGGTACTAGTAGAAGTAGTCAGTATCTGAGGCTGGATTTGAACTCAGGTCTTCCTGATTCTAGTCCCAGTGTTGTATCTACTTCGCCACCTAGTCACCGTGACAAAGTATTGTCAAAGGACTTTAATGGATTTAATGGACTTTAATAATGACTTTTGTAGCCTACCCCACTCCCCAAAGACTTTGGACTCACACAGTCCACATACTACCATTGAATCATAGATTTAGAGCTAAAAGAGACCAGGTGACCATAATTATTTTGTATAATTGTTCCTGTTTTGTGTCAGTCTCTTTGTGACCCCTTTGGGTTTTTTGTTGGCAAAGATAGTAGAGTAGTTTGCCATGTTCTTCTCCAGTTCATTTTTTACAGATGAGGAAACTAAGACAAGCAGGGTTAAGTGACTTGCCCTGTGATTTGAACTCATGAAGATGAATCTTCCTGACTCCAGGGCCAGTGCTCTATCCACTGTGCCACCCAGCTGCCTCATTTTGTAGATGGGGAAATCAAGGCCCAGAGAGTTTAGGTGATTTGCCCTCAGTCACATGAATAGTAGGAGCAGAACTAGGATTCAAAACCAGTACGACACTCTTTCCACTACCCTGTGTTTTCTCTTCAGCTTTTTATTCATTTTCAAAGTCACACAATTGCACTATTTTGAATTACTGAGCAGCATAAGGGACTGCCTCAGTTTCCTCATCTGTAAAATGAGGGGATTAAACTTGATGGCTTCTGGGGTGCCTTCCAGCTCTAAATCTATGATGCCATGGAAATCCTATGAGTGGTAGAAGCGTGTGAATCTATAGAAAATCCTGAAACCAGGTTGAAGAGAGTCAAACTATAACCTTGATGCGGATATGTACATCTTACTCCTGTTTTGGCCGGTGTAAAAATCTAAATAACAGTAACTTGTAGCTGTCCTTGCTCTTTTCTCTCTCCTCGCTTTAGAATGGGAATGAAAGTACCACCCACCTCTTAGTGTTGTAACAAAAGTACTTTGTAAGCCTCACCGAACTAGATTAATATACACTGTTTTTATCCTATGGGGCGTTGCCAATTTCAAACGCATTTTGATTCCAGTTGAGAGTTTCTGAGTAAGAAGTACGTGGAAGCTAGTGTGTCTGTTTTATATAAAAGAAATCTTAAAATTTATCCAATGCCAATAAAGACACTTCTGCAGGAGTGTGTGGTGATAAACATACACCTAGTAATGGAGAGAAGGTGGCAAACATTCACAAACTGGGGGTTAATGGAGTTAAAAGAAAACACCAGGAAGTACACAGAATTTATAAGGACTAGAGAAGGTTAAATCAAATCCAGGCAGCAAGCCAGAGGGCAGAAAAATCTATGACCTACTTCCTCAAGTCCCATCTCATTTAGCAGAAGAAAGTTTGCGATTCCTGAGCCAACATCTTTGAGTAATTAGAAGTTACTGCTTTTTTAAAAAAAAATACGCACATGCTTTTCTATACACTTCAAAGGTTTCTGACCAAGTTTCTTTTTTCTCTCTCTTCCTTCGTGATATTCGACAATTTGGTATGATTCAATCAGTATTTATTCAGTACTTCCTATATCGGTTGCCAGCTCAAGAGCTGCAAGGGGCCCTACAGGCTGAAATCATTGGGGAGGGAAGGGTGATCCTGATCCTTGAATGGAGCCTGGGATTCTAAGAAGTGAAGAGAGCTTTCCAAACGTGGAATCAGAAGATGATAGATTGTTTATGGGGAAAAAAGAAAAGTCGACAATGTGAGGGAGGTTAGTGTGAGATAAATCTGGAAGGATAGAATGAAATCAGACTGTGAAGGCTTTACATGTCAAACTGAGGAGCTTTCATTTTATCCTAAAACTCAGAGGGTGCATAAGTACTGTCTGTCTCTCTATATGCACATATACATGCATGCACCCATGCACATACATACACATATACATGTGTATGTGTAATGTGTAATTACACTATATGTGCGTATATGTGCATGCATATATATAATTATGCTGTATGTGTATCTATGTATGTATATATATGCATAAATCCACATGGGTAGGTATATACATATATACATGTATGTCTATAGTGTGTAATATTGTATGAACTATATATTACACCTATGGTTGTTTTAATCTCACCATAATTTTATAATAGCTGTTATAGGCATGCACAAATTGACAGAATGTTAACTCAAAGGGACCTCACAATTAAACCTTTGAGTTGGTAAGGCAAGCATTATTCCACCCACTTTACAGATGAAGAAATTGAGGTTAAAGAGACAAGTGACTTGCATCTGGTCCCCACAGCACTATGTATCACAGTCAGGATTTGAACCCAGGTCTCCTGACTCCAAGTGCAGTGGTTTTTCTCCTATACCACAATTTCTATTAGTGTGGAAAAGACTAGTGGAATTTAGGAAGAGTAAAAATTTCTATAGCTTAATTTTCAAGTTACTACAACAATGGAGGAATGGCTAATATTGACAGCCTTCATCTATTTCTCTGGTTCTGTAGGGAAGAGAGGGCAGAATGGGAGGGGGGGAGGGAGGAAGAGATAGAGAGAATTGAAAAGAGGTGTTCTACTAGATCCTGAAGCCCAATTAAGCTGCAGGAGGGAGGGAGGGATGATCCTGGAAATGACAGGTCCCCAGAGTTAGCCCCAAGCCTTGAACCCTTAGCTTATTTGCCAGTTTATGAAGAGGTTGAGAGGTTTCAATTTCAGCTGAGTTAAAAACATCTTTTAAAATGAGCATTTATTTTATTATTTTCTTATTTATGCCAGAAATTGTATGCCATCATTATCACTGTCCCAGCTGCCTCCGTCTGAATAGTTTAGACCTCTCTGAAGTGCAGAAGATCTTCCCCAAGAGAAAAATAAACCCAGTCTTTGTTAAGCCACATAAGTCTTTTGAGTGCTGGGGTTCTTCACGTTGTAAAATTTTATATTCCACCAAGAGCCTTTGAAAAATTAGTAGCATATGATTTGAGTTCTCTTGTTGTTTCCTTGAGGAGGGCAGCTGGGGGCCACTGTGGTTCCTAGGCAGCTGGCTTCCATGTATATATATACCCACATGGAAATAGATCTGCCCTGCTGCATCACAGATAACTCAATCGCTGCAGCTAATTGCCAGGGAAAATCACTAAAGACAATTCAGGAGTCTGAAAGTTAATAAAACAGGGCCATTCACAATACACCAGGAGGCTGCTTGATACAGATTAGGACACGGGGACCAGAGCCCATCATCCATTTGAAGTGCTCTGATGCTATCTGGCTTCTAATTAAACTGTCTTGGTACACAGCCTGAATAAAAAGCAGAAAAATGAGAATCCTATCCTGGCAGGAACACATAGACCAAAGGGGTTTTCCGCCCACTGGGCAGCCATGTTCTTTCTTAGTTAGTTCTATGCCTCGCAAGCCAACCAAGGGACGCAGATGACCTTTTATACACATCTCTGCTTGTTTGAGTTTCAGACCACCAAAGAAGGTAAGTTGCTTGAGTCTCTGACCAACAAAGAAATTAAATTGTGTAATCTAATCCAATAAGCATTTGTTAAATTGCCTAATATGTGTGAAGTACCTGGGACTACAAAGACAAAAGAAAAATGGATAACTCACTTAAAATAACCCATTACCAGCCTCGAGAACTAATTTTAGAGGTCTGTTTTAGTATGGAAAGAGACTGAATTCAGAGTCAGAGGACTTGACTTTGCATTCCCTCGCCCTAGTGTAACTGTCTAGGTCTACTTCTCTACTTTCAGAAATGCAATAATATTTTTGTCAAAGTAAATTCTAAGAGATAGGCTAAGGAAAGACAGTAGGTGCTGAAATCATCCTCAGGAGTTGGATAGGAGTAGGATTTTTTTTCTAACTACAATAATTATGTTCAGTGAGCATTTGGGGGGGCGTGATCCATGAACTCTTTCAAATATTTCCTTTTCTATGCTCAGAAGTTCTGGGCAGTTCTTATAGCCAGATGATACAGTAGATGAAACTCTTGGGCTGGAGGCAGGAAGACCAGAGTTCAAATTCATCCTCAGACGCTTACCAGCTGTGTGACCCTGGCCACTTGACTTTGCCTCCGTTCCCTATCTATAAATGTTCTAGAGAAGGAAATGGCAAATGACTCCAGTATCTTTGCATTTGAAACAAAGAGCCAGGCACAACTGAAACAACTGAACAACAACAATATTACATTTTGTTGTTGTTTTCTGTAGTGTGGTTTTGAGATTTTTTTTTGTTCTATAATGATCTTGGAGACCTATGATCCTCAGATTGTCTCTACACACACTGTCTTCAAGATCTGCCTGTTTTGCTTATATAAGAATATTTTCTTTTAATATCATTGTTTATTTCTCCTTCTAGGTTATCCTCTTCTGTGTATTTATGCTCCCAGTCTGTTGTTGTATCTTTTGTTTCTTTGGTGAGATTCGTCATTGTAGATTCCAGTTTTTCTATTCTGCCCATCATTTTTTTGCTATGCAAGCTATGAATTCTATTCTTGTAATTCTCATTTCTCTTTTGAACCACTTAGGAATTGTGTTGTGGTTCTGTATTCTCCTCAGATTCCACAGGGTCCTCTGTCTCATTAAAGTGTCGCATCATTTTCCTTCATTTCACAGTATTTATTCATAGTTGCCTGAACTCATTTACTAGATCTGGAGACCACATTTCCTTCTGTGGTTAATTTTTTCTCTGTTGATTTATGTTTATGTTCAAGGTCTTTGAGTTTTCTTCTTACTGAAATCTTCGGTAATTTCAGTCTTTTTCTGACTTTCTTCCCTCTGATGATGGTGGTTTCCTTGGAAGCTGGATCTCAAGCATATCAGCCTCCTCCTACTCTGGGCAATTTAAGATTCACTGGCTTCGGTCTCTGCCCTAAGTGACTTTTGGGTAGGTCGAACTGATCCCAGCTGGATTCTGAGCTCATTCCCTTTGGCTTAGTGGATTGCTGCACGTATTGCCAAGGCAATATTCACGTCGGTTGCTATTGCTATGAATATGCCCACGTGGTTCTGAATCACAAAATATAACAGACTCTTCATATAGAAGACAGAAGCAAAACATTTATTCAGACACCAGAAAACCAAATCCCAACACCAGTAAACCGAATCCATCATAGCAACAAAGAAGTTAATATACATTATCATTGCAGAGAACAACTCCATCCCAAAGCCTTCCCACTGCTTGGGCCTTCCCACAAACAAACACTCACAATCCTAGCTGTCCTCCTTGCCTGCTTCTGCTCTCACTGCTCTCACTGCTCTGACCTCACTTCCTCTTTGCTCTGCTCCACCCGTTCAGCAAGCTCCTGCCACCACATGTGACTTAGGCTTCCATATGACTTAAGCAGGTCACATGGGCCTATTAATGGAAAAGATCTTCAAATTAAGTAAAAATACATTAACAGTACACTGCACAGCCCCTTATATGCATGCACTCATGCACACACACACACCGTATCTTGTCCTCTTTTCTTGTTCCATTCCATTTGTTTCTTAGTTCTCTGACCCAGCACTGGCTGTTCAGAGAACTGCCCTCTGATGCTGTTGCCTGCCATCAGCTGTTCAGATCTTTGCAGCACTGGTACTATAGGGTTGCCTGACTGGGCTTACTGTCATGGCGGAGCAGACTCTGAAGCCTGGAGCTGGGGTCTCCACAAACACTGAAAAGAGAGAGGAGATGGATGTAGGGTGGGGTTTTGCTGTAAGTCTGCGCATCAGGTTCTTGCATCTGCTAGTACAGTCTCAGTGCTGGTAACATGAGAAAAGGGTTAGAGGATGCTCAAGATTGTTTTTAAACTTTCTTTTGGATTCTGAGTATCCTAGATCATGGAAATGGCTGAAGTTGCTATATCTTTGGCATATAACCTCTGTTTTGGAGAGGTTTAAAAGGTTGTGAGGATCAAAGAAAATGTTTAGTCTTCCATTTTGATGTTCATATGACCCAGAAGTTCTCCTAATAAACACTTAATAAGCACATACAAGGGGGAGTTAGGTGGCCCAGTAGATAGATTTCTAGGCCTGGAGTCAGGAAGACTTATCTTCCTGAGTTCAAATCTGGCCTCAGACACTTACTAGATGTGTGACTTTAGGCAAATCACTTAACCCTTTTTGCCTCCGTTTTTTCATCTGTCAAATGAACTGGAAAAGGAAATGGCAAACCACTCCAGTATCTAGGCCAAGAAAACCCCAAACGAGGTCATGAAGAGTTGGACAGGACTAAAACACGCACAGGACCAAACAAGCACATACAAAGCAGTGTACTAGGCACTGGGGAGGTAGATAAAGAAATGAAAATAAAAACAGAAAACAATCTTTGCTCTCAAGGTCCTTGAATTCAACAGAGGGGGTAGAGGTAAGGTGCAACATATACACTGATAAATAAACACAAAATACATACAAAAATAGTGCAAAATAATTTCAAGAGAACACTAATTACAGGGGAGACATCAGGAAAGGCTTCATATAGAAGGTAGGAACTGAGCTGGACTTTGAAGGAAGCTTAGGATTCTGTGGGGCAGGGGAGAAGAGGGAGAACATACGTCAGAGATAGAATGTCATGTGCAGGGACCACTTAGCTAACCAATTTGGTTGGACCATAGGATATGTGAAGGGAAGTCGTAGATAGTATACTGGAGCCCGGATTGTAAAAGGCTTTAAATGTCAAATGGAAGAGCCTATATTTTAACCTCAAGGCAACAAAGACCCACTGAGGATGTCTGGGTAAGGGGTTGACATGGTCAGACTTGGATTTCAAGAGTATTAATTAGACAACTATGTGGAAGATGAATTGGAAAAAGAAAAAAACTGAAAACTTGTTTTTTATTCTAAGGCCCTATTCAGATCATGGCTCTTGTCCAGTCTTTTATCCTATCACCCCACAGGTCTAGATTATTTTCACTGGGTCTCCCTTCTTTTTTTTTTTTTTGAGGCATTCAGGAGTTAAGCGACTTGCCCAGGCCTCACACAGCTGGTAAGTGTCTAAATCTGGATTTGAACTTAGGTCCCAACTCCAGGGCCTGTGCTCTATCTGCTGCACCACCTAGCAGCCCCCAATTTGTTCCTTATAGTAGGGCTTACTGCCTCTAGGTTGTCCCACAGCCCTATTAACCATATCACTTTTAGCAGTCACAACTCAAAAAACAAAGGCTAGCTAAGCATAACAACAATGGTAGCTGGCATTTATATAGCATTTTATAGTGCCAAGAAGTGTAGGAATTAGCTGCTTCTAAAATACTGTGGGGTGGCGGCCACATCCTCCACCCCACCCCAAATGCCCCATTGAGTCTGGGCAATAGCCCAGGCACACAGGTGGACAAGTTTACATCTCTTCCTCTACCTCCTTAGTTTCAGTAAGGATGAGGTAAAAGAACTTACCCCCTGCCCCCACCTCACACACACACACTGTGATGGGCAGAAATCCTACTAGCTTTATGGGAGGTAGGAAGCAGAGGAGCAGCTTCCCATTGCTAGCGCATGTGACCCGTCAGGGGAGAGCTCTTTAATTTCCTGTGACTTTGACCTCCATCTTCAAACTGGGTCCCCTCATGGTAGTGATAGCACAGGATTATTGTGAGCCAGAACAATTGTGAATGAAGGCATTTTACAATTGCTGGGTATGAGCAAACTGGAAATAATGCATTCATCTTTTGGAGGCAAACCGGCGTTGGCAGGCGCATAGGAACTACATTGGCTAGTGACATGTTCTCAAAAGTCCCCTAAGCAGAGACAAAGGAGAAAATTGTGTGTGTGGGGAAAACCCTGTTTTTTTTTCCAATATTGTTTTTTGTTTTGCTTGAAAAAAATGTGGGTTACGAATGTTTTTTAGAGTAACTAAAATGGTTAAGACAGCAGTACTCTCCCTCATGTGATTTTTAGATTTTAAGTACTTAAATTATTTCTATATAAAATTTTCTATAATATCAGATCATCATAATTTATGTACACAGATACCAGAACATGACATAATGCAAATTCGAGAACAGGATTTCTTTTTTACTCTAGCAGGCACCAGCAACATTTGTTAAAGTTTTATTTGATTTTTACATCCTTTTTTTCCCCTCAAACCTCATTCTCACTGAACTCTCCATGAAATGAAGAGAAACAGTTAAGTAAAACCAACTGACATGATGACTGTGTTTGACAGTGCATAACACATTCTTCATCCATAAGCCCCCACTACTAAGATGAAAGAAGTGTGATCAGTTTCTTGGGACCAAGATTGGCCATCAACATTGATCGTTCTGTGATAGCCTTTTAATGGTATTTTTGTGTACATCATTATTGTCTGTCTTATCCTTCTGCCTCTGCTCATTTAATTCTGTATCAGTCCATATAAGTTTTCCTTGTTTCTCAGAATTCTTCATATTTATTGTTTCTTATAGCACAATACTGCATTACGTTCATATACAAAAATTTATTCAGCATTCCTCAGTTAATGGGCACCCCTTTTCTAGTTTTTCACTACCACATAAAGAAACATTGCCAATTAAATAACAGAGGGAGGTGGGCTGACTACCTTCTTTGCTTGAAACCTTCCTTTTATTGATTTTTGATCTAGAAGTTGGTGGCTCCATTGGGATCCCAGCAGTGTAGCATCAGTTTGCTTGAAGATGGAAATGTAAGTGATGATAGTGTGCTGAATTTGACTGGATTGTAAAAGAAACAGCACCCTTAGGTCTTGCTTTTGGAAAGACTCTTTCCAGTGTTGCAGAAGGCAGAATGTATCTTTGATGCTTGGGCCAGGAATAAAGCCTGGGAGTCTGCCAAGTGCATTCATCCTGCAACCTATTGCCAAGAGACCTTTGCATGAGACAGTCTGTGGTTCCTCTTGCTCCTAGCCTGCTTTAGATTCCTCCATTTTCCACAACAAATGAAGGAAACTGCTCTTCTCTTTGGAATGCCACCAAATCAATGTATCCTGTGAAGCTCTGAATCACCTTCTGACCCATAGGCAATATTTGTAGCCTGGGGTTCTCAACATAGCACTAACAAGGGTGGGGTAACTAGAGTCTGCATCTGGGGTACCAAGGGTAGCCAGTATCCGGAGGGTATGTTTCCTCCCTGAAGTGCTATCACCCAGCCCCGTGTTCTATATATTGCCACCCCCAGTACTTAACCAACCTTCAAATCGATACCCGTTGTTGGTCTACCAGGGGTGGGAAACGGCAGGTTCCTCTGGGTCCTCAAGTTCGACCCTTTGACTGAATCCAAATGTCACAGAACAAATCCCATTAATGAAAGGATTTGTTCTGTGACATTTGAATTCAGTCAAAGGGCTGCACTGAGGACCCAGAGGGCCACAGTTTCCCTTCTCTAACGCTTTCCTGGGTCGTTCCTTACCCCCAATTCTCCTACTTCCTCCCAGATAATTGGAGTGTCATAGACATCTTATGAAGAATCAGGAGGTTCTATGGTGTAGCACACAAGCAAGACAGCTTTGAAACAAATATACTGAATTGAGTATCAATATTCCTTATTAACTTTTTTCTAAAAAAAAAGCTGTACATAATGTTTTCTTTTTCCATTTTTTGGGCATATGGAAATTTTCATGTTTTTTTAGTTAAGAATAATTTTAAAATAATCATAAATAGATCTTTCTGGTTCATTTCTTCCCCTCTCAGATTCTAAAACTCTTGAAATCTTCTCCAATTAGCTTATTTCTCATACATTCAGTGACTCCTCTGTTAGGAAAACAAAGGCCAACGGTTGGAATTGAAATGTAAAACACTTATTTGGGACGGAAATGAACAGCAAAACAATAGAAAGTAATCATAGCCTGTGCTCCCTATGACTACAGTTTCTATCATCCCTTCTTTCCTGAATAATTTAGGGTTCATTTCCATCAAAGACTCCCAACTCCCATAAGGGAAAACTGGGCAGAGCCTCATAGCCAGTGTTTGTCTCAGAGGAGGAGATAGGAGAAGAGATTAAAGATGTCAGTGTGGACAGCCTTGGCATCCCTACTCAAAAATTGTTGCTATTGGAATCTGAAGCTTTTCCAAAGCCAGGATCTACTTGTTCTGCTTCAATCCAGGAGATTTCCATTTCTCACTGCTCTTCTTAAGCCTCCATGTTGCCTTTCTCATACTCATTGATATCTTCCTTCTTCCAACAGTTCTTCTCCCTCATCACTTAATCAGAACCTGCCAGGGCAGGTCAGCACCTTGACAAAGTAGGTTCTTGCTCTCCAGTGATTAATTCCACGAGACCCAGCAACTCATGGGATATGTCACATTCTTGCATAAGCTGCCATGCCCTGTATCCCTCCTGGACCCCATGCAGATGGATCAGGAAGAAAGGAATACTAATCTATTTGCCACATTAGCAAATGAATTGATACAGAATGGTAGAAAAATTTGCTTTCAACTAGGCAAAAATCTCATTTTCAGAAGTACATGAAAATGGTAAAAATCAAGTATCATAAAAATCAGAAATTGTGAATATTGTTGATTCAAGATTTACTAAGCACTTAAGGAATAAGTGCTTTGTGCTTGATATGAGAGAAATATAAAGTTTAGGTTATAAATAGTCCTTGCCCTCATGAAGTTTAAAATCAGGTAAGCAATAAGACATGTCTAACTTTAATACACAATAGGATAAGCCCATTAGAAATGTCCAGGATAGGGGCAGCTAGGTGGCACAGTGAGTAGAGCACCAGCTCTGGAGTCAGGAGGACCTGAATTCAAATCCCACCTCAGACACTTGACATATTTACTAGCTGTGTGACCTAGGGCAAGGCACTTAAACCCAATTGCCTTGCCTTTCCCCCCCTCCAAAAAAAAAAGTGTCTAGGACAAAGCTTTCTATGAGGTCCAAGAGGGAAAGAACAGTAGTTACAAAAAAGACTAGTTAAGACTTCACGGAGGAGAAGCAATTTAGTTGGATCTGAACGGATTAGTAGGAATTCAGCAAATGGAGAGGAGGAAAAGGAAGAGTATTACAGGCAGAGAAGACAGTGAGCAAAGGCACAGACACTTGAGGCCAGAAGATAAAGGGCGTGTTTGAAGGGTAATAAGTAGTTTAGCTAGAGCATGAGATGCATGGAAGGGATCAAGATTAGATAAGGCTGGAAAAATATAAGGATGCCCGATTATGGGGACTTTGAATGCAAAGCGGAGAAGTTCCAATTTCATTCATTAGGCAGTAGAAAACCTTGAGATTTTTGAAAAGAGAATCGACATCTTTGCAGAGTGTATATTTTAGAATGAAACTGTGAAAGATGGATTAGTTCAAGGGGGAAACAGTGGCCAGAAACCTGGTTGGAAGCTACTGCAGTACTTTAAGGGATGAAATGAAATAGTGACCCTGAAAAGGTGTGGGTAAATACAGGCAAGGTCACTGAGGTCAAATTGATAGGAATTGGTGGTAGCTCAGGTAGGAGAGATGAGGGACCAGGTATCAAAGATAATCCCAATGTATAAAGGTGGGAAACTGTCAGATGAGTGGCAGATAAAGGGCCAAAATACTGAAATAAAATAGATGAATGAGTTTAGGGAGAAAGACTACAGGCTCCATTTGGGCTATGTTGAGTTTGAAGTGACAGTGGGGAATTCAGGTGGGTCAGGTCTTGAAGGCAGCCAGGAGATGTCTCTGGGGGAGAGCACAGAGGTTTAACACAGGACATTTTTCAAAACCTCAGTGAAAAGTACCGATGCATCTTTGCTGTCTGTCTGCTCCATCCAAATCTGCCAGGAGTCTTCTACTGCTGGTAATATTTTCAAATGAGAGTTATTCAAATGAAGCTCTGTTTCATGAAACGAGAGAGGGAAATGTCTGCTGCTCAGTACCAGCCCCAAGTCTGTGAAGGAATAAAAACATGTAATCAACTCTCTACCTAACAAAAAATGGTGTTAAAAGCCCAGTCTGTGGCTCATTTTAAGCAGCAAAACATACAATATTCTGGCCTTAGGAAACAACATCTTGGAGATGATTGTAATGGAATTTTACCTCAATACAATACTTGGTAATCTTGTGTCTTTCCACTTAACTCCAAAGAGTAAACAATTGCCAGCCACAGACTCACATTTAGGAAATACTATATAAAAAGATCGAGAGGCAGCATGTCCTAGTGGCTGGAAGGCTAGTCTTCGAGTCACTAAGAAGTAATTATTTCTCTAATTTGAAGCCCTTTTTTTGGTAATATTTTATTTTTTTCCCTAATTACATGTTAAGACATTTTAAACTTTTTTTTTTGTTAAAGTTTTGAGTTCCAAATTCTATCCCTCCTTCCTTCACCTCCCCTCTCCCTGAGACAGTAAGCATAGACTTATCTGGATGTAGAAACCTTAGTACAGAATGAGACTTCGAATCAAATAATGCCCTATACTAAACCCTTTACCACCCACCCACCCCCACTCCTGGGCCTAACTACTTTCTGGGAGGAATTTAGCTAAACTTTTACTTTTAAGAAAGAGCCTTGAGCTCCTGGAAAATGATTCAGGGGGTAACCAGTCTTAGAGCAGGAACCCTTTAACCTAATTGCGGTCATTTCTTATCACCAACCTTGGCTAGATTTAATAGTTGAGGAAAATGATTCCTAGGATGTACTGGCCCTTTTAACTGACTCTCCCTCCATTTGCTGGATCAGTGCTGTTTGCTTAACTTTCACCCACAGTTGTTGAGAAGGTCCAATGCGATAACGCTTGTAAAGGGCTTAGCACAGTGCCTAGCACATAGTAAGCATTAGAGAAGTTATTATTTACTTCCCAAGGACCATTGTAAAGATTAAAAATATAATGTATATAAACCCCTTGGAAACCTCAAAGCACTATATAGATATCAATTATTGAAGTAGGCAGAACCACAGACACAATTTGCATAGAGCTGACAAGAATGTAAAGGCAAGCTCCTCTAAAAGAGAGCAGAACTCTGATCAAAGCAGTTACTAAATAATAATTCATATAGTGCTTACTATGTAAAAGGTGTAAAATATATTTATAAATATGTAAATTATATATTATATAATATCAATATAATATATTAATATAAAATAACATACTGTAGATATTATATAACTATAATATAAATATTATAAATTGAACAAAAACATCTATTGTAACTATAATAGCTAATATTTATATAGTTCTTTGAGGTTTACAAAGTGCTATATGTTTGTTATCTCATTCCATCCTCATAACAATCCTGTGAGGTTATTCTTGCTATTATTAACCCCATTTTACAGATGAGGAAGCAGAGGCAGACAGAGGATTATTAAATTGGCCAGGGTGACTTTGCTAGTAAATGGTTGAGATGGGATTTGAACTCAGGTCTTCCTGACTCCCAAGTCCAGTTTTTTATGCTCCTTATTAATCATTGTGATCGCTGTTGTTTTCAGGCAAATATAATATTCTAGACGGGAAAAGAAATGCCGCTATCTGTCCTTACGTCAAATGTGGAATCGCTCTTGTGCCCCTTAGGTGATGGAATTTTATTGCCAGTCTTGTGAGACTGCCATGTGTCGAGAGTGCACGGAAGGGGAGCATGCTGAACACCCCACCGTCCCACTCAAGGATGTGGTTGAGCAGCACAAAGCTTCCCTTCAAGTCCAGCTCGATGCTGTCAACAAAAGGTAGGCAGACGTGTCTCAATTTTCCTTCCTGATTCACTGCCATGAGGATGATGTTTCCTCTAGTCGTCCATCTTAGCCTGACTGTCATCTAAAGTAGGTTAGTAGGGTCACGTTACCACTCTAGGAACTGATGTTACAGCATCCGTTTTCACTACTGCTTACGGGAACAACGATGGGTCTGGGCTTTGTAGCTACTCAGAGGTGTTAGAGGCAGGTCTTCTGCGTCGCCCTCAAGCCGAGTTGTGTAATGAACAGCAGCGTTACTATGCAACTTATTCAGCATGTTTAAGGATACAGAGCACAATCAAGGGGTGTGCTCACATAGGAACTAAGAGATTTGTATCAGGGTTCAGCCTCTCTTAAGCTGCGAACTGACACCCATCATCGACTGTTGCGGGCTTTTGGGACTTTAGGGACATCAGAGTGAAATGAAATAAGGCTGTGTTCTGCTTTGCCTATGTTTATTTAGGGTGAGTCTCTAAACCTCTCTTGGCCTCAGTTTCCTCATCTATAAGATGGGTATCATAATACCTATAGTACCAGCCTTACAGGTAAAGATAAAAGGAGATTATGCCTGTAAAAGTTTTTTGTAAATATCAAAGCTCTATATAATCATATTGTCGAAGTCAGAAGAACCAAAGGAACAAATCGCACAATGCCTCTAATAACATAAAGGCAAACGACGATGAAAGACAGCAGGACTCCCATTTATTTTTTAAATCAAAGTGGTGGAATATGGTATGATGCATGCCCCTAGAATCAGAGGACCTGGGTTCAAATCCCGCCTCTGACATTGCCTGGTAAATCATGTAAGCCCGCTGAGGCTCAGAGCTTCATCTGTAAAATGAGGAGGTTGGACTAGGTGGTTTCTGAAGTCTCTTCCAGCTTTAGTTCTGTGAGCCTTGTTGTTGTTGTTTAGTCATGTTTGACTCTTTTCATGACTCCATTTGAGGTTTTCTTGGCAAGGGTTACTAGAGCAGTTTGCCATTTCCTTCTCCAGCTCATTTTACAGATGAGGAATTGAGGCAAACAGGGTAAAGTGACTTGCCCACAGTCACACAGCTATTAAGTGTCTGAGGCTGGATTTGAACTCATAAAGATGTGTCTTCCTGATTCCAAGCCAAGTGCTCTATCCACTGCACCGCCTAACCTGTCCCTATAAATAGATGTAGAGTATTGGAAAATTGGGTTTGTGAAACAAAGACACAGTGGGGAAAGAGTAGTATTTCATACTGAAAAAGAATTTGGAAATTTAGGAAAAATACACAGAGATCTGTCAATTCAAGGAGGCTTTCATGTTGATAGATGAGCCCATAGTAGAACCAAAAGAGACCTTAGATATCTGATCCAACTCCATCACTTACAGATGGAAACTGAAGTCAAGAGAGGTAAGTCACTCATGGAAAATCACCATACATAGGAAATAGCAGAGCTGAGATTTGAACTCAGATCCTTTGAGTCAAAATCCTGGGCTTTCACCACTATGCCACACTTGGCCTCTGCTTTACAATGCTTTTAGTTGTATTAGAATTTTACCCATGAAATACTGCTGTTTGATGAGCTCTGGGTTAATTACTGGGTTCATTATTTGCAAACATTCTGAAGAGAAAAATCCCCATCTGGGCAACTAGTTTTCTTCTTTCTTCTTTTAAGGGAAAACCTGTTTTAATTGTATTTTTTTCAATTGGCAAACATTTATTTTCTTTCCCTCACTCTCCTCCCAACTCTGGGAAGGAAGGAAAGAAGGAAGGAAGGAAGGAAGGAGGGAGGGAGGAAGGGATAAAACCCTTATAACAAATAGGTGTGTTTAAGCAAAACAAATTCCCACATTGGCCGTGTCCAAAACTGTGTATTTAATTCTACATCCTGAGTCCATCACCTTTCAATCATTCTTCATTATGAGTCCTCTGAGAATGGAGTCAGTTAGTGCATTGATCAATGTTCTTAAGTCTTTCAAAGGCATTTGTTTTTACAGTGTTGTTTTTGTACGAATTGTTCATTATAAGCAGGTTGTTTTCTTTTAGAGCTCAGGACTGATATAGAATGAGTTTCCTCACTGATAGTTCCCTACGTCAATAAAATCACAGATCCAGCCACTCGTCCCCAACACCCCCAAAAATCACAACTTGCATTTCTATAGCCTGTAAGCTTTACAAAGCTCTTTCTGCGCAGTCATGCTGAAAGAAATAAGTGATTTTCTGATTATGCATCATGTCTGGAGAATTAACAACATTACAGTTTAGTTCTGTTGGTCAAAAAACATTTACTAAGTGCCCACTGCTACTACATGCCACTCGCTGTTCCAAGTGCTAGAGATACAAGAAGAGACCAAAGCAAGCCCCTGCCCTCAAGAAGTTCAAAATCGAATGTTAAAACTATGTTTTAAAGGTAGCAGTTTTGAGTTCTAAATAGTAATGTGTTGTGATTTTCTTCCCCAGGCTCCCAGAGATTGACTCTGCGCTTCATTTCATATCTGAAATCATCCACCAGCTAACCAACCAGAAGGCTAGCATCGTAGATGACATCCATTCCACCTTCGATGAGCTCCAGAAGACTCTAAATGTGCGTAAGAGTGTACTGCTCATGGAACTGGAAGTGAATTATGGCCTTAAACACAAAGTAAGTGCTCGGGTCTTGGATTTTTTTAAATGAGGTTTGTTTTCTTGTTTTTCAAGTAAATGCCTGTTATCTGTGGGTCAGAAGGTTGCCTGAGATCCAGAAGTACAGAGAGATTCCCTAATGGATACAAAGGTCATTCTGTGCTTTGTGTGCATCATAAACTCTTCGGATGGGGGCTCAGGGATGTTTTTCCCCAGCTGGCACCTGTAAAGATGTAGGATCTTAAGCACCGCTTTACAGTAAATTATCCTTCTCCTTTCTCCCCACCTAACACACACGTCACTCTAATATATGAATAAGTGCCATTTAAAAAATTATTATTACAAACGTTTACTTAGCCTCTCCCTCTCACTATCTCCTCACAATGGAACAATGAAAAAAACAAAATTAAAAGCAAAACCAGCACAGTAAATACCCAGTCCCTCAAAACAAGCGTCCACAGTTGCCATGTTTAAATATTCACGTCTCACTCGGGATTTTAAGTCCGTCACCTCTTTGGCAGGAGGTGGGTAGTGTGAGTCATTTTTAGTCCTCTGAGCCCCTGGTAGATCATTCCATTAATCAGAGTTCTAAAGCCTGACTGCCACATCTTTAGTGTTTGCTCACTAACGCCTACACCATTCCCTACAAATAAGCTTCAGATAAGCAATCTCCATGGGTGCTAGTTTGCCTAAGAACAAAACTGGGGATAAAAGTAGGTGGGGTCTCTAGCCCAGAAAGGCGTTTTTGTTGGTGTTTTCTGTTTGTTTTGATCTCTGCAGTGATGAGAGGAAAGGTCTAGAATGATGAATATTTCAGATGTCAAGAGGATCAATTTACTTGCTGAGCTCTTTATAGTGAGGTACCCACCTGCTCACGTCAAAACCCTTTGACATCGGCAAAGAGCGAGGAAAGGGGAGGAGGAGAGGTGCATGCCTTCAGGGATTCTGAAGCATTGAGGATTTTTGAAGATGTCAAATATACCAAAATAAGCATCTACTAAGTATTATTCGTGTACGGCACTGGGCTAAGCGCTGATGTACAAATGAAAGGCAAAAACTCACAGATTCTGTTTTCAAGGATCTCTCATTCTATTAGGAGAGACAATGTGCAAAGAATTATGTACATCCAAAATATAGATAGTATGAATGGAAGGTAATATAGAGGGGAAGAACTGGTAGTGGAAGTATAAGGAGGTTGCAATATTTCTTTCTCTCCAAATCTTGCTACTACTTATAAACTTGCCCATGTGACTTTGGACAAGTCACTCTCCCTGGGCCCGTTTCCTCACCTGTGAGATGAAGGAGTTGTACTAAGTATCCTTTAAGGTTCCTTCCAGCTCTCGATCTTTGATTTTATCATTCTATGGACAGTTTCTCATTTAAAGTGGAATTTGCCCCCAACAGGTTAATTAAAAACCATTTGTACATTGTAAGAGCCATCCAATGAACAAGGTTTGTAGCCCTCTCCTTAATCTGCCAAAGGCACTACCACAAAGGCACCCCATCTCTCTCCACCCCTGCTTCTCTGTCACCTTGCTTGGACCAGTCTCATTTTGCTTGTCTGTTAATGCAATGAGTTTTCTAGTTGGAAGGTCAAATCTTATTCTTTCACTAAGCGGGCACCTTGCTTTGCTCCAGGTTCTCCAGTCACAATTGGATACTCTGTTGGAGGGACAGGAGAATATCAAAAGCTGTAGCAACTTCACTGCTCAGGCCCTCAACCACGGCACCGAAACGGAAGTTTTGCTAGTTAAAAAACAGATGAGCGAGAAACTTAATGAACTTGCCGATCAAGACTTCCCCTTGCAGCCCCGGGAAAATGATCAGCTGGATTTCATTGTAGAGACTGAAGGACTTAAGAAATCTATTCACAACCTGGGGACTATTTTAACCACCAATGCTGTGGCCTCTGAGACAGTTGCTACAGGAGAAGGCCTGAGGCAGACTGTGATTGGACAGCCTATGTCAGTTACTATAACAACTAAGGACAAAGATGGGGAGCTGTGCAAATCTGGAAATGCCTATATCACTGCTGAACTGAGTACCCCTGATGGCAGTGTGGCAGATGGAGAAATACTTGACAATAAAAACGGTACTTATGAATTCTTGTATACTGTCCAGAAGGAGGGAGATTTCACCCTCTCCCTGAGACTCTATGACCAGCACATTCGAGGCAGCCCATTTAAACTCAAAGTGATTCGTTCAGCAGATGTGTCTCCCACAACCGAAGGTGTTAAGAGGCGTGTTAAGTCTCCAGGCAGTGGTCACGTGAAACAAAAAGCTGTGAAAAGACCTGCAAGCATGTATAGCACTGGAAAAAGAAAAGAGAATCCCATTGAAGATGATTTGATCTTTCGAGTAGGTAAGGAAAACATGGAAGCTTACTGATACAGACCTTGGGAAAGATTTCTTTGTCTACCGATAGCTTGAAAAGTTTTATTAAAAGCAAGATTATATTAAGATTTCCTGCTTGAAAAGTGTTATAAGATACCAGATTATCCAATTATGTGGAATTATCAAGTTTCCTGTAGTTTTGTGTGTGTATCATATTTCCTAGGTTTCTTGAGGACAATGAATGTGACTTTTTCATTTATATACTTGGCTTCTTAAAATTAGCACCAGTGTGACCATGAGCAAGACACGCTGTAGAATTGAACTGAATGTGTATCTGGGTAAAATTAGCTTTTTCTTTTGCTCTGCACCTCAATGAATTGAGTCTTAAATACAACCTGTAGCTATAGAGGAACAGAATTGGTATGGAAAATTGAATGGCAGATAGTCCCAAGGTTCTGTGAGTTTCAGCCTTATTGTCTGACCCATCTTTTAGCTAAATTGACTGTCTTGAGTTTCATGCCCATTCAAACCCTGCAGTTAGAAGACCAAAAAGAATTTACTAAAAGGCAGGTAGGAGACAGAGGATAAGCAAAGTGTGTGGATAATCAGCTCCCAGCTCTCAGCTATGTATCTGTATCTGTCATTGGTAACTGGAAAACACATTTTAGTATTCAGGCATCATGATATCATTGAAAGAGAGATGGATTTGGAGTCAAAAGACCTGGGTTTGAATTCTGGCTCTGTAACTTAATACTTATGTGAGTGAGTGAGTGAAAATGAAATGTTTATCATTTGCCAAACGCTGTGCTCCAAATACAAAAGCAAGGTAGTCCCTGTCTTCCAGGAATTGAGATTCTAATGGTGGAAGACAGCGATAAGGGGAGTGGTATCCAGGAAGAATACTTTGGTCTGAGAGTGGAGCCATAGGATACTTGATTGACATGCTGTTAGTAGTAGTAGTATTTAGTTATTAGTAGTAGAAAGTATTTAATTACATTCCACAGCAGAAGGGGAAGAAGAAAAAGGCAGCTAGTATGCTTCTTCTTTTTCTTCTTCCTTCTTCTTCAGTCATTAAGACGACCTCCTCCTCTTTCTTCCTGTTTTGGATGAACACTCTATCCTTACTGTGAAATTCCCAATGACATTCATGGGAATTTTGTTTCAGAGAACTTGGCTTCTAAAAATTAACATGAATAGGATTCTGGGCTTAGCCACTCTGAGCCTCAGTTACTTCCTTGGTAAAAAGGAGCTAAAAAATTAGCTAGAGGAGCTAATTCTAAAAATCCCATGATTCCATCTGTCTTTCTCATTGTTAGTTGATTCTTGTATCTTAATGGTTAAAGCTAAATCTTCATGAAGGCTGTGATGACACTAATTGTTTGATCTGTTCCATAATGGAGGTGATGTAACAAATCCACTGGCAGAGCAGCTGTTGGGGCTGGAGCAGTTAATTGCAGCTTGGGTGCACAGGTGGCCGAGATGTGCCATCAATCAACAAGCATTTAAGAGGCAGAGAGTGAACGATTTTTTTTTTTTACTCTTAACTGCATCACGAGTTACACCGTGCATCCAGATTGCATGCTCTTCCTCTGTGCTCTTGCCTGCTACTGAGATATAGGCACAAACAAAATATTTCCAAACTAAATTTGCTGGGCTTTAAGAATAGCGGTTGTGTGTTAGCTGCTCACATAAGCCTGGGGCACTCTAGAATGATAATTCCAAATCTCTTCACATTAGTTACAAATGGGAAAGCCCTTTGTCAGTATTCAGAACCCAGTTCTCGATGAGAAACATGAAGAGCGATAAAGATTTCCCTGACAGTTAATCACCTCTCCCTTAGAACTCAATTGATTACCACACTCACCTCGTGCTGATGATATGTTAATAATTGGCGCACAGCTCAAAGATTTGTACAAGGACACTATATAGCTAGAGTGGTACATAGCAGGCAATTAATAAATACTTGTTGACTTGTAGTGTCGTGGAAAGAGCATTGGATTTTGCAAAAGATCCCAGGTCTAGCATTTACTAATTGGGCAAATTACGTCACTACTCTGATCCTCACTTTCTTCATCTATAAAATGGGGATAGTTAATGCCTACTATTCGTTCTCTGCGGGGCTGTTCTTAGGCATAAATGAGATGATTGTATAAAGCCTTATAGACTAGAAAGAACTGGATAAATAAATGTCAGTTACATTTATTATTGTACTATTTAGGAATAGACCATGCTTACTCCAAAACTCTCCATGACATCAAAGGGAGTGTTTGGTTTATTTGAGTTTTCTCCAGGACAGAACTTGGCTACAAAATTTGGGGAGCTTAGAATTTGATTCCTTTCTGAAATGCCTTTTTATTGCTTTTGTTTTCTAAAGAAGAGATACTTAATACTCTCCTTCTCCTTCTCAACCCTGAAAAGCTAATCATTTTGCTTTAATGAATGAATGATGATTGGGATCTAACACCATCTCAGAAAACTGCCTTGAAATGGAAATGTCTTAGCTAAGTAACCTGAGCATCTGTGCAAGATAACAGGGCCTTGAAATGTCAGAATTCTTTTCTTCAATGTGTTCCAGTTTGCTGACTAGACACCATAAGCTAGCTCTGTCAGCTCCTCAAGAAAGTCCCTGAACAAAGAGAAGAAACCGGAAGTTGTGAAAGTACAGCCAGGTGCAATTTAAATATGTAATTAATATGCTGCCTCCCTGGGTACACAAAAAGGCTTTTGAATGGAAGTCTCCCTAGTAACGGCATTTGTACTCAACTTTGCCTTTCAGTCTAAAATAGGGTTCGTAGAATCATTCAGGTTATTTAGGTTAGATTCAAATGCCTAGAAAGAAGAAATTCTTTTATCATTTTTGCGGCTTCATGTGGGTTCCCCCACCCCCACCAAATGTACACATGCATACTTTTCAGATGGCAAGTCATGTTTCATCGGTTACTAAGGAGGACTATATGTGGCCCACAAATTCCATCCCTTGAATGGGCTATTCTTTGTATCTCTATTTCCCTTTGGAGATGTACACAAGAATAGACACAGTGATTGGCTTATAATAGGTGGTTAATAATTGCTTTTTCATTAATTTAAGATAATAAAATAAAGGTTGAAAATATTCATAAGAGAAATAAAAGTTGAGAGGATATAATTGTGAACCAAAAGAATGATTATCCCAATTATAGAAATCAGATGTTTTAAAGAACTCTCAGGTAAATCCATCCTGTGGTGATGTGTAGGGCGTTTCAGAACATGGAATGGTATGTAACAAAGAGTATTTATTAAGCAGTTACTATGTGTCAAGCCCTGAGATAAGTGCTGGGGATACAAATATAAAAATGAGATAATCCCTGCTCTCAAAGAAGTCATAGTCTAATTAAAGGAAGTCTTACATTCATGGGATACAATCCTGGCATCCCAAAACTGGTCATTGACATGAGACTCTTCTCATTGGTGGAGAAAATGTTTACTCTTCACTGTGTTCTCTAAGAGGGCAAAGGAGAGTCTTATATCAATGCCCAGGCTTGAGCCCCGGATTACATACAGGTCATGGCATATGCAAAAGCCAGGCATTACTTTGGTGGATCAGGACAGATCAAGGCCCAGAGGATGTCTGAGTTCTTGTCCTGGTTCTGCCATTTACTAGCTGCATAACATTGAGCAAGTCACCAGTCTCAGTTGGCCTCAGTTTCCTCATCTGCATAATGAGGGATAGCCATGGGACCTGTATCGCAAGGCTGTTTGGAGGGTTGAATGAGATAACATACCTTAACATGCTTTGGAAATAGTAAATCTTCTTAGAAACATGGGGTATTATTATTATCATTACCTAGTGTTTTCCTAGTCTATTTTGATAAGTTATTAGAAGTCTAGATTCTTGCCTTTATCTTCGGAGATGGACTATGGTTAATCTTAGAGTAAGGTTGGTCATTAGATTAATTTGTAACTTCAGAAATTGCTAGAATTGAAGGCAGCTTAGAGGCCATCTGGTTCAACCTCATTATTTTATAAATGAGGCCTAGAGGTTAAATGATTTGTTCAAGGGCACACAGCTTATTCATAGTAGAACAGAGATCCGTCCTTAGCTGATGAGAATTAAGTCCACTCACAAGTTCCTTTTTGCTTGGTAGCCCATCATAATACGGCATAATATGCTCCCTCATTCAAATCTTTCCCCACTCCAATCAGTCCTCCAGTCAGTTGCCAATATGATTTTCCTAAAGTGTAGACCTGCCCCTCCCCCAATCAATTCCATTGTTTCCCAATCTCCTTATTATCTCTAGAATTGATATAAAGTCCTTTGCCATTTAAAGCTTTCTACAATCTGGTCCCTTCTTTCTTCTCCAGTCTTCTTACACTCTCCTCCCTTCCATGCCCTCTATGACTCAGCTCTACTAGCCTTTTCACTGTTCCTTGCACCCTAAGCTCCATCTCCCACCTCCATGTCTTTTCCCTGGCTATCTCCTACACCTAGGATACTTTTTCTCTTCATGGCAGCTTTTAAGTTTTCTTCAAGGTATTTCAAACCCCAGCTTCTAGAAGGGACCTCTCCAGGCCTGCCAGTGCCCCCTCCCCCCTTTGAGATTATATCAACTCTTCATATATCTTGCTTGTACCATTACTTTCATGTTTGTCTCCCCATAGGAATATGAGCCCTCAAAGACAGTGACTATTTTTCACTTTCTTTGTGTATTTTTTTAAGTGCTTAGCACATTGCCTGGCATATAGCAAGCAATCCTGCTAACTGGGCCAAGATAAAATAATTTAGGAAGAATTTCCATTCTTATAACTTTAATTTATATTTATAATTTTAAGGGACTATTGCCATACTCCTTTAAAAATCAGCTTTAAAAGCACTTACCATTTATCAAATCAATACTGGTGTCTTTTAATAAGATCTTCCAAATGAAGTACAACCTAAAAGGTTCCCTGGGTAAAACCTATGGAAATTAGATGTCACGTTAAGAAACTTCAGGACAAAACATGGATAAGCTTCAGTATATGTTTGGGACTTTAAAATGATTTGTCTAAGCTTTTATAATGTTGTACAGCTTAAAATGTCAAAGAAGCAGCAGGAACACAAATTATTCTCATCTTGTGATTGCTCATCTTAGTTTAGTTTAGTTCCTGGCTGAAATAACTACAGGGACTTCCATTTATGTAGCGCTCTGCAGTTTAGGTAGGTCATTTATAATACAAGCATTATCTTCATTTTACAAACGAGATAATTGAGGAACTGGGAGCTCAAAGTAAGTTATCTAAGGTCACATGGACAGTAACTAGTGGGTCCAGGGCTTGAACCCAGACCTTTCAGAGTCCACAGATGTATGTATATATCAGAAGTCATCTAGTTCAGAATGCTCATTGCATAGATGAGGAAAACAGAGGTCCAGAGAGGTTAAGCAATTTGCTCAAGGTTACACAGGGGATAAGTAGTATGATATAGATTAGCTATTGTAATGGTTTTGGCATGCTCTACAGGTAATGATTTGAATTCTGGCCACTGGTACAGGTGTTGCAGAAATTTGCTTAGACTAGATAGAAACGACCTAGAATGTGGAAAAAAAAAAACCCATCCCTCAGCTACAAGGGAGACTGTTGTCTCTACATTAGGGCAGAATAGGAAGGCTTTGTCTTGGTGTTCACTAGAACTTCTGCCTTTTACCTCTAAGAGGGATGTTAGACTAAAATCATATCTACTACAGAACAGCTATGTACAGTCTCAAGGTGCAATGCTCTTTTGGGGGTTCAAAACAAAAGCCACTTTCCTTTCCTATTACTTTCAGTGCGAAGTAGTCCCACTGCGGACCAGGAGGATAATAGCTGACAGTAGGGGGCCAGCTCAGCTCCCTCCTACCAGATGCTTACCATGTAAAAGAAACAATCATGAAAAGCTAGCAAACATGTTTTTATCCAAGCAAGAGGAGGAAGTAACACAATTAGAGTGCACAATAGAATACACCAAAGCGAATGAGCCCTTTGGCTCAGGAGCAAGATAAAATTTCAACCAAAGAAAGAACACTCTTACCAGAGAAGTCAGCTCTTGACAGTCTATGGGGATACAGGCACTGGAAATCAAGGGCTGTGTTTGGGACTGATTTTCCCCATATATCTGTGATTCTGGAGCTCCTAGCTTCTCCAAAATTTATGATTTTTCTTTATCTCCCTGTCAAAATCTCCCTCTCCATGAAGTACACATTCTATAGTGGCATGGGCCCACGAGGCTTTCAGCCAATCAGGAGTCATCTTTCTTTCCACAGCGCCCATCATCGTGTGTTGTCTTTCAGGTGACTTTTAAACTTGCATGGGGTTGTCAGTGGGGCAACAGTAGCAAGAATTAAAACCCCAAATCCAGTGCTCTTTCCATTATCCAACACGGTCATATGGCTCTGGATTATAATTCAACAACAGATGATTATTCTTAGCTTGGTTTGGCTAGAACAGAACATATCTTTATTTGTCCATCAGGAATATACTGACTTAAGATTACATTCATTTTAAAAGATAACGATGTGATTTTGCTATACATTCATATGTAATTGAAAACACTAATATGCGATAGGCATTCCCTGATAAAGGGTCTCCATTTTGAAACTGAAATATATTTGTGAGAATTAAAAGATAGAAATAATGTCAATCTTACCCACTCAGAAACTGGAACACAGTTCTAAAAAAAAAAGAGCTTGTTGATGTTTTGTTGATCCAGGACCCAAATAATGACCAACCCTCCATCAGCACTTCCTCATGTTACAGTGAAAATAATAAGGGAAACAAAAGAGGGCAGCTAGGAGATATAGTGGAGAGATCATCTGGAGTCAGGGAAGACCTGAGTTCAAATGTGACCTCGGATACTAGCTGTGTGACCCTATTTACCTCAGTTTCCTTATATGTAAAATGAGCTGGAGAAGGAAATGGCAAACAACTCTAGTATCTTTGCCAAAAAAAACCCAAATGGGGTCAGAAAGTCAGACACAACTGAACAACAATAAAAAAGAGGGAACACCAAGTAAGTAGATATGGTAATGTGACGTTGTCTATACTTTGGCTTCTAGCAAAAGTAATAATTTACTTCCAAAATCAGACATAACTTCACTGGTGTCTCAAAAAACAGTGCCATTACCCCCCTTCATTCTAGAGAAAGGTTTAAGCAGTGGGTGAGTGGGATCCTTTTGTCTAATTAAAGTGGTCCACAGACTGAAAATGTTTGAAAAATATGAATTTAGTGCCTCTCCACTTTTTCTTTATCCCTATCTTATTTTGTCCAACTCTTGGTTACTTCTTACCTTTCTTAGTTTCCTTATATACCTTCCATCTCTAGGTTTATGATCCTATGATTCTTTATTTCACCCAAGTCTCTTTGGTCTTTTGATTTTCTTTAGAATGCTTTTGTCAAACTAAATTTTAATTCTCAGAAGTCCTAGATATGCCACCATGGTCTTAAAAAAAATTAAACAAGCATTTATTAAGCTCCTACTGTATGCTAAGAGCTGGAGATAAAAAGTAAAAAAAAATGAACTAATCCTTTACCTCAAGGAACATACATCCTACTTTCTGTGTAGGAGGAGAGGATACCCCAGTTATAGAGATAAGTAAATACAAGGAGAGGAGAGTATGATATCTGGTGAGTACAGGAAAGGTACAATCTGTTTCACAATCCTATTAATTTTTATGTCCTTACTTATAGTCAGTGCCTTTAAGGGTTGAAGCTAAAGCCAGTGGGATTGGCTGACTCCCATTGAGCAGGCATAGCTGCCATCCCTTCCACTCTGGTGCCACATGTCTGAACGACGACTCCCCTGTGTGACAGCACAATAACACATCCCTATTCTCATTTGTTGACAGTCTGTACTTATTACCACCTATCTAGGGTTTTGGCACTCTCTCACCTAGCCCCTATGCTTGAAAAGGAGAGACTGGAACTTGGACACATCATTTTGGAGTGCTTTTCAGTACCTGACATACTCAGTGGTTGGCACATAATAGGTGTTAATAAATGCCTGGTTGACTGATTGATAGACTTAGGGCTGGAATGAAGCTGAGGCACTGGGCTTGGAGTCTGAAAGACTATGAATCCAGCCTCAGATACTTAACCATCTGTATGAACCTAGGCAAGTAACACTTCCTCTCTTTGCCTTCATGTCTGTAAAATAAGAGTGGTGAATTCAAGGACCTCTAAGGCCCCTTTCAGCTCTTGATCTTCCTCATTTTAGACATGAAGAAGGAAACAGGGTCAGAGGGGTGCCTTGCCCAAGACTATTCAGGTCTTAATTGGCAGAGCCCACATTTGGATTCTGGGCCTCTCACTTCAAATCCATTATTCTTTCTACCATACAGCAATGCCTTTCATGAGAATTCACATGAGAATGGCTATCTAGGACACGAAGCTACCCACTCCAGGAATTCCATAGAAATGTCTTCTGTCTGTCCTGCTTCTTTTGAAACAAAATATGTTGATTTCTTCCACTGACTACAATCTGTATTTCTGTGAATGTAGGCCCTGGTCCTTCTCCCTTAGTGACAGTGGTTAACAGGCTATTGTTTAACAGGGTCTAGCGTTTTCAGGAATAGGTTGTGTTGCCATGCAATATTATGACAGGCCTGGCTCTCTGTTCTCCCGTCTCACCTATAGACCCATCCCTACTCTGACCCTGGGACCAAGATTCAAAGTTCAGGTAACTCAGTGGTCTTGCTGTTGGCTCCTGACCTTTTAGTCCATCCCAAATGACACGGTCCCTGTATTGCAGATGTTCTGAACTCTTTTGTCTTGGACCCCTTTGGTACTCTGGCAAAACCTATGGATGCCTCAGAATGATTGTTGCCAACATTTGTAATTAAAGGAAATGATAAATTTCAGCTTAAGATTAATAAAAATAAAGATGTAATTTTTTCCTCATTCAGCTGCACAGTCCCTGAAATCTTTCTACAGATCCCTTAGATTAAAAACTCCTGCTCTGTTGCTTTCCTCTACTAGTACTCTGACTCGTACCCCATTCCTCTGGGACTAAAACCTAAGCTGGTTGTAGTAGTTTCCTTAGGGAAGGGAACCCTGCCACAAATCACATCCCCTCTGGCTGGGTCCTTCACTTTAGCCAAATACTGACCTCGAGAGTTGGATCATAGATCGTGCATTTATACCAGGAAGGTGACCTGAGAGGCCATGTAGTCCGTCCTTCCTCCGCCTTTTTTTTCAAAACAGATAAACCAATATCCCCAGTGTGAACTGTCTTGCTATTTGCTGAACATCAATTCTAACAGTGGTCCACATTAGGCCCTATTTTTGTTGTCCTTGGGTTGGAGTAAGGTGGAGATGAATTCTGCTTCCAGCCACCTCACTTAATATCTGTTTTATTACAACCTGGCTCTTCTTAAGAATCTTACCAGTTACTTGAATGTTGCCAGGACTGACATACCTTTCTCTCCTCATTTATAAAGATCCATGTCATTTTCCCTCTCCCTAAGGAAATCATCGAACTTAGTCATTATACTTGTTGACGGTCAAAGAAGTCATAAAGTGGAAATGGGATTTTCTTCCTTTGAATTGTGAAAAGTGTTGCCTGACTTTTGGCCCTGAAGCATAGACATGTCTCCATCCTTTTTGAGTGATGTTTCTTCTTCTTCCCATGAATATTCTTTGGGGGGAGGGGGTGGAGAGGCAATCAGGGTTAAGTGACTTGCCCAGGGTTACACAGCTAGTAAGTGTCTGAGGCTGGATTTGAACTCAGATCCTCCTGACTCCAGGGCAGTGCTCTGTCCACTGTGCTAACTAGCTACCTCCCCCCTGCCCCCAGTATTTATGTAGTTCAGTTGAAGGGGATCATTGTACTTGGGATTTTTTTTTTTTTTGCTATAAAGAACTCCCACCTATAAAGTAAAGTCCCTTTCCCAATGTAGGTCAGCACTTTCTGTCTCTGAAGGCACTGGAGAGGCAAGGTGACTTGTCCAAGGTCACACAACTGGTTAAATATCCGATGCTGGATTTAAGCCATGTTCTTACTGACTCCAAGCTCAGTGCCCTACTTTTGTTCCAGCTCTATCATTAAGTCAATTAAACAATCTTCAGGCATTTATTAAGCGCAAGTCAGATATGGGACTTGAACCTAGGTCTTCCTGTCAGCCCAGCTTACTGTCCACTACACTATGCTGGTGGCACATTGGATAGAGTGCTGGGCCTGGAATCAAGAAGACCCCAGCTCAAATCTGGCCTCAGACACTTAACTAGCTATATGACCCTGTGCAAATCTCTTAACCCTCTTTGCCTCAGTTTCCTTATCTGTCAAATGAGCTGAAGAAGGAAATGGTACACCAATATAGTATCTTTACCTGGAAAGCCCTGAAGTCAAGAAGAGTTGGACATGATTGAAACAACTGAACAACAACAACACCATGCTGCCTCTCAATTCAATTGCAATGGGTTCTAAATATCTCTGAAATACAGTAAACATCTGCTACTCTTTAAGGTTCCTTGACATTTTTTTTTCTCCTTGCCTCATCTTGTTTCCTGGTACTCTTTGCAGGAATCCTTTGGTTGAATAAATTCTGTTATGCTTTGCTTATTAGCCTGGAATGGACATTGTTAGAATATTGTTTATATATGTAGGAAGAAAATGCACTACTTGGATGACCATTGTGTCAGTCCTTTAGAAATAATGTTCATAAATAAATCCACTTCAAAAAAACCCACCTGGGGCTTTCATCTCTTACTTTCTGCAGCCTTACATTTTGATAGATGGAGTTAGAGTCAGGTGTCCTATTCTTTCTTGTAAATGCTGCTGATAGCCCAGCTTCTCTCTCTGCTAAATGGGGAAAAATACTTGCCACTTATCTACCATGAGGAGGTCAGTGAAGACCAAGAATTGTATTGGCTGATTGCTTTGTGTTCCTCACGTGGGAAATAGAATTTTTTTTCTTATAAAATAGCTCTTGGTTTCTGTACCTCACCGACAAATGAAAAAAAAATAAGCCACTGTGAGTTCAGTGCCTTGTAAAGGGAAACCTACACCACAGAGAAAAATCTAACTCCTAAAAGGCAGGAAAGCAGAAGAAATGTTGTCCTCCTGCATTCAGGCAGCACCAACATTTGTGGATGTCAATAGGATTTTCTTACAACCATCCAAAATGCTCTTTTCCCCACAGAGGCAGCATGATGTAGTAGATAGAGAGCAGGGTATGTGGTAAAGAAAACCTTGCCTCAAACCTACCTTCAACATTTATCAGCTCTGTGATGCTGAGCAAATGATTGAAACCCTACATACTTCAGGCAGCTCTCTAGGACTTAGATACTAAGCCACAGATAAATTGCAATCTGCGTAGGTGGAGGAAGTTCCCACACCAGGCGTGATCCTCTGTGTTTTCATGTACATGTATACACACACAGACATACACACACACATACAAAAATGTGATTGGGTTTCATTTGCTGAAATATTTGTGGAACTAAATCCTGTTGAAATCATGGTAATATGCATATTTTATCCATGTTGACAAAAGGAAAGAAACAAGCATTATTAAGTGCCCTTAACAATTATCAACCCATTTGACCCTAACAACAACACTGGGAGGTAGGCACTATTATTATCCTCATTTGTATTTGAGAAAACTGGGGCAGACAGAAGTTAAGTGACTTGCCCAGGGTCATACAGCTAGTAAGTATCTATCTGAGGCTGGATTTGAACTCAGGTCTTCCTGACTCCACACCCAGTACTCTAATCCCAGGCTACCTAGCTTCCTCTGTCTAAAGAGTGAAAGAATAATGGGAAAATGCTAATGTAGAATAAGATAAAGGGAAGACCACCAAGGCAGGAAAACAAATTAAAGAACAAATTACCAGGACTGGGATAGAAGAGCATCTCAGGAGTAAAATCTGGAGCAGGAGCTATTAGTAAGACATGGGGTCAAATTCCACTTGTGATGCTGACAGCCGATGTGACCATGGTCAAGTCCATGCCCCTCATTTGTAGCATAAGAACATTGGACTAGATTAGATGGCTTTTGAAATCTCATCTGATTTTAGATCAAGAATTCCAGTGCAGACTTGACACTACACCATCTAATTGTAGAGAAAGGGTGTATTTCTTTCAGAAAAGTATTGTTCTGTGTGGCTTAGATTTTGTTCTATTTCATTCTTGAATTTCGAAGGCTGGTGAGAAGTAAAAATCATTAGGAAGTAAACAAAGAACGCCCATGGAAAGAAACCTGGTTGTTCTTTCTGCTGGAATTGAGAGACCTAATCATCTAGTCCTTGATATCTACTGTTCTGTGATTGTTTTCAGGTACCAAAGGAAGAAATAAAGGAGAGTTTACAAATCTTCAGGGGGTAGCTGCATCTAACACAGGAAAGATATTAATTGCAGACAGCAACAACCAATGTGTGCAGGTATGATTTGAAAATTATTAATAATAACAGCTAGCATTCATGTAATCCTTTTAAGATTTGCAAAGCGCTTTACAAATATTATTTCACTTGATCCTCACAATGAACCTGAGAGTTAGGTGCTATTATTATCATCTCCATGTTACAATTTAAGTGATTTGCCCAGGGTGACACATTGAATAAGTGTCTGAGGCTAGATATGAACTCAGAACTTTCTGACTCCATGTCTAATGCTCTATCCACTGCATCACCTAGCATCCTCATAATAGAAAATGAACTTAAAAATTGAAGCGACTATTTTAGGAGAATGGATATGAATCCAATGTTTATTATTTAAGTATTGAAAACACTTAGGCAATATGGTCTGTGTGTAAAAAACTAGCTTAGAAAATGGGTTAACAGGATGTTTCTCAAGGGATAGAAGCATGTTCCTGTTCTGTGTGACTGAATGTATTAATCGTAACAGATGGTCTTATTTATGTCACCCTCCAGTAATTCTTGTGCTATTTCTCATGCTTTTTTTTTTTAACAGATATTTTCCAATGATGGCCAGTTCAAAAGTCGTTTTGGTATCCGAGGACGGTCTCCTGGCCAGCTGCAGCGGCCAACAGGGGTCGCTGTTCATCCCTGTGGGGACATAATCATTGCAGACTATGATAATAAATGGGTTAGCATTTTCTCTTCTGATGGGAAGTTTAAGGTGAGTTTAATACCATACACTGGGCAGAAGGCAGAAGGATGAGGAAAGGAGAATAGAGTTTGTCTTTTTTTAAAAAATCAAGAAAATAATCATTATTTCAGTAACAATCCCTTCTTACACCCTCAATTTGATTTTAAAAGACTGAGAGCAATGATATAATACTATAATAAGGCTGATGAAGAAACACACGGATAGAATATGGATAGCTAGATTTTAAAAGGTAAGTAATTGGAGGCTGAATGAAGATCGAAGCAAACTTTTTTGTACTTTATTTTTCTTGGTTTCTTTTTTTTTTTTGGTCTGTATTTTCTTTCACACCATGACTAATATGGAAATATGTTTTGCAAAACTCCATATGTATAACCTATAGCAAATTGCTTGCCTTCTGAATGAGGGAGGAGGGAAAGAGATAGAAATTTGGAACTCAAAATTTTTAAAAATAAATGTGAAACATTATTCTTATATGTAATTGGAAAAAAATAAAATTTTTTTAAAATTTAAGTAAATAATAAAAAGTAAATTTTTCAGTTGCTTAGTTGTTTTGGAGTAGTGGAAAGGACAACAAATTGGGGAGTCAGACAACTTAGGTTAAATAAGTCTTTTCTGTTTTTTATGAACATGGCAGATTTGAATAGAAAATGTCTCCTTTCTCCTCCTCAGCACATGTTGGTTGTTATTGTTATTAATGAGATGCTGGCTCAGTTTCTAGAACCATAGATCTACTCTAGGAAGGCTGATTAGGATAATATTACACAAAATGGGATGAGGAACTCTTTCCTCAACTGATTACATGGAAATAGGTCCATCAGTTTCCATTTTAAGTTGTAGAACAATATGTGTGTTGGGAGTGTGTCGGGGGGGGGAGGGAGTAAACTGTATTTACTGGCTTGTTGATGGTTTCAGTAATGGGCAGTAGAGTTCTCGGAGGAGGAACCCATTTGTTCTTAATAGAAATTGCAATGAGTCTGAATAGAAGACGGCTTTTCTTTGTTTTTCCAGAAAAAGAATTTAGGAAACTGATTTAATTATTTCTGACTGACTTGTTACCTTCCCAAACTTCAGATTGAAGGCCTAGACCAGAGCAGCCATGTGAAAATATGGATTAAAATATAGCGTGTCTCAATACCATCATATTGTGCTCATTTCCTTCACAGCCTCCCAATTTTTTGGACGATTGAGTCAGTATAAGCTATTAAAAGCTCCTCTCTTCCTCCCACATCTCCTCCTTTCTTTTATTCATGTCTTCTTGATTAGTTTGGAATAAGCTGTGACCAAATTGACCACTTTAATGGAGACAGAATTTTAAAATCTAATAACTTATATGCAAAACATAAGTACAGGATTTGGAGTCAGAGAACCCGGGTTCAAATCCCAGCTCTGCTGCTTACTCCCTTCATGACCTTGTGCAGATCCCTTCAACTCTCTGGGCCTCAGTTTCCTCATCTGTAGAATGGGGGAGGGATGGACAAGATACCCTAGAAGGTCCCTTCAGCTCTAAGTCTATTATCCTTATGATCTGTGATTTTATTTCATCTTGATTCCTTCCTTCCATGATCTGGTGATATCTTGTTTTCCCACTTTAGGAAAACTTTGGTATATGACTGATTTATTTTGCTGTCTGTTTGTGTGTGTGTCTGTGTGTATACACACACATATGTACATCCGTACATGCATATATAGCATTAAATTTCTATGCAGTGGCTTGGAAGAAGAGAGATCAGGAAACATCCCAATCACCATCCCTTTGCAGAGATAGAGGGTACACAGGTGTACATCACACATATTTCAGCTTTTTTTTTTTGCTGATTTTTTTCCTCTAAGTCTTTTTTTAATTTGTTTGGCTTTAAAATGCTATTTATTTTGCAAGACGGCTCTCTTGAAGGGAGGACTGGAGTGATATAGGGGGGAAAATGTGGTAATATTAAAAATCAATTGAAAGCTAATTTTTAAAAAAATATGCTGAAATAGGATTCAGTTACTAAGGGAGAGGAGTTTCATATTTAGAAGTTCCTAAGTTAAAGCTTTTTCATTCAGATGCCCAATATTCTACATAAAGTGGGGGTTGGGGTCAGGAGGGACAAAGCACACATTAAATAAAATAATCATTCATTCACTAATATTGTGTAGTCAAAGAAAATGCACTAAAGAACACTTTCACCCCCTAGAGGATCACAGGCTACTGTACAGCATAGTTTCAACAAGACCTTTAGTTGGAAAGTATGGATTGTAAGTCCAAGGTCTAAAAGGAACAAGGAAAAGCCACTCCTTGCTTATTGAAATAGTCATTGTTCAAGGTGTGGAGTTGATATCTATATAACAGAAAGCCTCTGTTTTCTCCATTTTACTATACATGGGCGACTTCAGAAAATCAGACCTTGAGTCCAGATTTTGGTTCCTCATATTGTAAAATCCTAGGCTTGATATAATCATTGTATTATTCTATTTTCTCATTAAAATTTCTCACTGTGTGACCCTGAGAAGCTTACTTAGCTTCTGCCTGTGTCCTAGGCAACTCTCTCAGGCTATAAGAGCCTGCGAGAGCCAATGATTTTCCTTACTGGAAGTTCTTTACACCAGTGAAATCACAGTTCCTGACCAAAACAGAGATAAAAGCTGAGGTTTTTTGTTTTTTGGGGGGTTGGGGGGAAGGCTATACTAACGCTTGTATGGTAGTGCCTGTGTGCTGAGTAGAGTTGTCAGTTAACCTTGCTTTCTCGATACCTTTGGTTGAGCCCGAGTACTCCTTCCCTTGGGAACAAGTGCCTCTAGCCACTCCCTAGTCTTCTCTCCTATGGAAAGGGCTCTCAAAATGCACCCTGGAAGAAATCTTAGAACTGGCTTAGCTGATCACAGCCCCCCAGCTCCTGCTGATTCATTCATTACCTAGAGTAGGGATTCTCAATTTAAGTTCTGTGAGCTTGTTTTTTAAATATGGTCGTTCAATACAGTTGATTTCCTTCATAATCCTGTGTATTTTGTTTTAAGCATTTAGAGTATTATTCGGAGAAGGGGTCCAGAGGCTTCGCCAGACCACCAAAAGGATCAATAACTTTCTGACGTAAATGTCCGGATCCTCTCTGTCCTGGGACATTGTAAAATCGAATAAATAATTCCCTTTTTTTCCAACCCAGAGCTCCAAAACAATAATAGACTACTGGCAAAAGTCCTACAGCTTCAAAATCTGTCTTATCCAGTATACTTCCCAATTGACCTTTTCCATTGAACTTGGGCAATGCAGTCGTTAATAGACCTTATCACAATTTCTGGCATCAAATAAAAAAGTTTAAGGAACTGTGTGATAAACATGTTATACCCAAGAAAAGCATCAGGCCCAGAAAGGGAATGATCATTTATTAAACACTTACTACGTGTCAGGCACTGTAGTATGCGCTTTACAAATATATCTCGTTTGATCTTCACAACAACTGTGGGAGGTAGGTGCTGTTATTATCCCCATTTTACAGTTGAGGAAACTGAGGCAGACAGCCAGGGGTCCAGTGACTTGCCCAGGGATACATAGCTAATTAAGTATCTGAGGCTAGATTTGAACTCAGATCTTCCTGACTCCAGGGCTCAGTGCTCAATCTATTGTGCCACTTAGAAAAGGAATTAAGGATCACTGGCTCCAGGCTCAGAAATCTTAGCAGTTACAGCAGCAAAGCATTTGCCCTGTTTTCTAGGCATGATTTGATCACACAAGTGTGTCCTACAAACCATGATGGCCACATGTCATTTCTTGCTTCCCCTTTTCTCCTCTGGTCCACACGCTGTGGTGGCTGCCCTGTTCCACAAGCCCTTAGAATGGAGAAGGGCTAATTTATTAGTCAAAATCAGCCTATCCCTCTCCCATTTGTCCCAAAACCATGGAACATTCCCCCTTCCCCGATGCCCCAAGCAGCACGAGCAAGGAATTCTGGGTAGACTGGCTTTCATCTCCAGCATCCTGATCTCTTTCACAGCACCACACAAAGAACACTAAAAAGGATTTTCTTGATTTGTTTGGAACTCAAATAGCAAGAGAAGAGAGCCTTCAGCGGCTTGGGTGTCAGTTGGTATGATGTTAGTGAATGACAAAGAAAACTTCCTACCCCTTCTGTTAGATCTCATTGACTAAAAGAAAATTATGGCTAGAAGAAAACAGAGAATATTTCATGAGGAATCTTGAGACCCAGAGAGGCCATGACTTTTGTAAGGTCAACGGCAAGTCGAGTTCCTGAGTCAGAACTAGAAATCCCAGATCTGCATGGTTTGTTTCCATGACACCATGTTTCCTACCGTGAACAAGCAATTCCCTCTCACTGACATATTACATTCAACTCTATTTCACACTTACTATGCCTATGTGATCCTTGGTGCAGGTGCCGTATCCTACTGGAAGCCTAGAGACATACTTTCCCTCCCTCACCTGTACCCCACCAAATTACAATAATGAGGGTCTAAAGTATTTTTTCATGTGCTTTCTGTGGTTTGTAAAGTCCTTTACTAATATCCTCTCATTTGATTCTCACAAAAGCCAAGCAAAGTAGGCGCTATTATTTTCCTCATTTTACAGATGAGGAAACTGAGGCTGAGAGATTAAGTGACTTGCTCAGAGTCACACAGCTAGTATGCTTGAGAGCTGAGACTAGAACTTACTTCTCTAGGACCAGGTATTCTGCTATCATTTTGTTTTGGAAAATCTCTGGCCCAGGATCATAAAATCCTTCATTAAATGTCTGCAGCCTCGCCCCTGCCACTGATGCAGCTTGTCAGGTGTAATTAGATGGCTGAAGTGTCACAGATTTGCTATCTCTAATTTTCTTATCGAGGTAGCAGAATCATCTACTGCTTCAGATATGCTCATTTATGTGTGTTCTCTTAATTTAAGCCTGAGGGAGAACGTTTAAATCCTGCCTCCCCATCCTGTCTCTGCTTTTCAGGTTTCAATTCTTCATGCAACAGTAATATAGATCAATTTCATTGACCACTCCAATTGCTTATGGAAATGATATGCTAATAGTTGTTTGTTTCAATATAGTTCTGTCCTTGTTCATTTGTCTGACTTTGTAATCATTTGCATATCTGTCAATTATAAAGTCTATTATTCATAATTTTCCTATAATTGGCTATTTGATAAATTTCAGCTTGTTTCTAGTTAGTTTCTTTTCTTATAATTGCAGAAATCTGTTGTGAGCTCTTTAATGACTGAGCCATAGAATAGAAAGTTGAGGTGGCCAGCCGCAGGGTACATCTGAAAGTGTTGAGCCATCTAATTAAGACAGACCTTCGGGGGCAGTTAGGTGGCACAGTGAATAGAGCACCGGCCCTGGAGTCAGGAGGACCTGAGTTCAAATCCAGCTTCAGACACTTGACACATGTACTAGCTGTGTGACTTTAGGCAAGTCACTTAACCGCAATTGCCCTGCCCCACCCCCAAAAGACAGATCTTTCTGTTATGCATATCCATTAAGGGATAGGGATGATACCTGTGATTTTATTAGTACTGAGTGAAAACACTATAATTATGTAGTTGTCACCTTCTCTGCGATTTATAATTTTTAAAAGTATTTGGCATGACCTATAGTTTAAGAAGCACTAAAGGGATCAGTGGAAAAAGTTTAAGCCCTGGCCTAGAGCAGTGAGAGGTTATGTGACTTACCCAGTCATTTTTGCTGAAGGAAGCCAGCCAGTATGAGTCAAAGGAAGGAATTGAACTCTTGTCTTCCTGGTTCTGAGAACAGTTGTCCTTCCCTGGTGGCATTCTCTTCCTTTAATTGCCATTACAACTTTCTTAGAATGCATTGATATTCCATAGAGTGCTGCATTTACTTCTAAACTAGCTATAAATTAAGCTTTTTAATGGTAAAATGTCTTTTTTTAGGGAACATGACCAAATCCAAGAGGCAAAATTTTCTCTAAGCCAGAAATTCTTAACCTGAGGTCCCTGAACTTAAAAAAATTTTTTTTGATAACTGTATTTCAGTATAATTGGTTTCCTTTTAAATCTTATGTATTTTATACATTTTAAAAACAGTATTCTGAGAAAGTGTCCATAGGCTTTGACCAGATTGTTCAGGGAGTCCATGACATAAAGAAGGTTAAGAAGCCCTGCTCTAAGCCATGTCCTTGAAATAACTACTTTAAATTTATTTACTTTACCTGGGTGTAGCAGTCTAAGTACCCACAATATCCATGGTCCAATGGGTATAACCTAAGGACTCAAGATCTGTGGTCCCCAGCCAGATTGTGGCCCATAAAGTACACAGATTGATGGATCTTGAACAACATTACTTGTGATGGTTTATTTTCATTCTTTTTTCCATCCATAATAGAGCTTGGTCTGCTCAATTTATAGAGTATATGTCTTCATGCTAATCATGGAATTAAAAGGTGGGCCTATGGTCATCCAAATGGGGGAATGCTATACTCTAGGGAGGAAAATAATATGGTCTTTTCTTTTAAATAGTATTTTATTTTTTCCAATTACACATAAAGACAATTTTCAACGTTCATTTTTTTGAAAGATTTTGAGTTCCCAATTTTTATCCCTCTCTCCTTCCCTTACCCCCTCCCTAAGATGGCAGGCAATCTTATATAGGTTATACATATGCAATCATGAAAAACATTTCCACATTAGTAATGTTGTGAAAGAACAGAACAAAAAGATAAAGCCACAAAAAAACCAACAAATCGTGAAAATAATACACTTTGATCTGCATGCTGACTCCATCAGTTCTTTCTCTGGATGTGGATAGTTTTTTCCATCACGGGTCTTTTGGAATTATCTTGGATCATTGTATTGCTGGGAAGAGCTAAGTCTATCATAGCTGATCGTTACACAATGTTGCTGTTACTGTGTATAATGTTCTCCTGGTTCTGCTTACTTCAGTCAGCATCAGTTCATGTAAGTCTTTCCAGGTTATTTTTTCTGAAATCTGTCTGCTCATCATTTCTTTTTTTTATAATTAAGATTTTTTATTTTTAGTTTACAACACTCAGTTCCACATAATTCCAGATTTTCTTTCCCGTCTCCCTCCTCCCTCCCCAAGATGGCATGGAATCTGATATATCTTCTACACATAACTTCACATTGAACTTATTTACACAATAGTCAAGTTGTAAAGAAGAATTATGACCAATGGAATGGATCATGAGAAAGAAGAAACAAAACCAAAAAAAAAAAAAAA
>CM053623.1:326018112-326033798 GCA_028646595.1 Phalanger gymnotis | reverse complement strand
GTTCTGCTCCACTCACTCAGCATTATGTCATGTAGGTTTTTCCAGGTTATTATGAAGTCCATATCATCCCCACTTCTTATAGCACAGTAGTATTCCATTACCTTCATATACCACAACTTTTTCAGCCATTCCCCAATTGATGGGCATCCCCTTGATTTCCACTTCTTTGCTACTACAAAAAGAGCTGCTATAAATATTTTTGTACATATGGGTCCTTTTCCCACTTGTGTGATCTCTTTAGGATACAACTCTAGAAGTGGTATTGCTGGGTCAAAGGGTATGAACATTTTTATAGTCTTTTGGGTGTAGTTACAAATCGCTCTCCAGAATGGCTGGATCAGTTCACAACTCCACCAGCAATGTAACAGTGTTCCAATTTTCCCACATCCTCTCCAGCATTTATCATTTTCCTGTTTTGTCATTTTAGCCAATTTGACAGGAGAGATGTGGTATCTAAGAGTTGTTTTGATTTGCATTTCTCTAATCAGTAGTGATTTTGAACATTTTTTCATATGCCTATAGATATCTTTAATTTCTTCCTCTGAAAACTGCCTGTTCATGTCCTTTGACCATTTCTTAATTGGGGAATGACTTGTATTCCTATAAATTTGGCCCAGCTCCTTGTATATTTTAGAGATGCTCATCATTTCTTAAAGCACAATAGTATTCCATTACATTCACATAGCACAACTTGTCAGGCCATTCCCCAGTTGATGGGCATCTCCTCAATTTCCAGTTCTTTGCCACCACTATAAATATTTTTGTACGTGTAGGTTCTCTTGCCATTTTTTATGATTTTGAGGGGATACAGACCTAGCAGTGCTATTGCTAAATCAAAGCTATACACAGTTTGATTACCCTTTCCAAATTGTTCTCCAGAATGGTTGGCTCAATTCACAACTCCACCAGCAATCTAATGACATGGTCTTTAAGAAAGTTCTCTATTTCTTCCCATTGCTATCTGGCACCAAGTCTATTGTTAGGTTCCCTTCAGGACCATTGTTATGGCTTCAATATGCCCTTCATGAGAAGTCCATTAAGTAGTGGATTATATGATGGGATGGGAGAGGACTCCTCGTCCCTCCCTTTTGCCAAAGTTCTCCCCTGCACTAATGCTCATTCCTGACTTGGGAAAAAGGACTCCATGGAACTATCACAGAAGAACTTTCCCTTGCATCCATTTTGTGTGATTTGAGGAAAGCCCTACCCCCACACACAGACAGCCTGAGTGAATATCTCCGGGAATGCCTAGCCCCAGTGCTAACTGCTCACATCCTAGCCATCCTGTTCTTTAGCTAGAATGACTTTTTCAGCCAAATGCTGAATAAGGAAGAGAGTAAGGAATTTCTCCAACAATTACATAAATTAAGCTGGCTATGCCAGGGTTTGTTGGTTTATGAGCACCTGAACCAGTTGCAACCCAGCCCCCCATAGCCTGTATTTTTCACTATTACGCTCACTAAAAGTTGTTACCAGGTACCTAATACCCAGTTTACTACTTGGCATTCTTTCAGGCTACTCAAATAACACAGTGTATGACCATTATAACATTCAAAGCAATTCCTTACTGTGAACAGAAAGAGTTAATGTGCCTCCCCAGACATCTAATTTACTAACAGAGAGGTATATACAGCTAGCTAATTAATTGCATACAACTCATTTGGGATTTAGTGCAAGCCGTCAAACATGGCAGATACGCAATAAATTTTTTTAATTGAACTGAATGATGAGCTAAATGGCTCTTTTGAACAATTTACCAATCATTATTTTGATGATATTTACAGATATTAATCTTTCAATGAAAATATTTCATGTTTATGAATGAAATGAGATTTTTTTCGAAATAGGAAAATCTGTTTGCATTCTTTTAATTCGAATATTTAATTGGGAGGAGATAGTTAACAAAATTGCAGTTGTCGGTGGAACAAGTCCCTTATCCATTTTTTGTTTGTTCTTTATAACACCAGAATCATATTTTTTGAATCTAATCTCTTCCTGAACATACCGCTAAATTGAATTCTCTTTGAAGGGAAAATAAAGAGAAGTATATACTGAAAACTATACAGAATCTCTATATTAAAACCATAATATAAATGCTTTTTTAAAAAAAAGTTTAAAATGTTTTCAATTTTTAAAAAATTATTTAAATTTAATTAAAGATGTTTTTATTCATTTTCATCATCATTGGTCTCTTCATCTTCTGCTAAGAGTACTATTATAATCTGGACTCTGGTTTTATATAAACCAAATTTTGAGGAGTGAGATAGGAATATGGACAGCACTTTAATTAGAATGGGATTACAATGGCTTTGCCAGGGCACCAAAATTCAGAGGGTACAAAAACTTAAAGCAAGTGAGCTTTTGGCCTTGGTCGGCCCCTTCCAAAATAATGGTCTCGTGATGTATTAGTGTCTCTCCTCATGATGATTGATCTCTGTGGTCTCTTCCTCCTTGCCATGGACAGGGGAGTTAAGCAAGGTATTTCCCATATGGCCAGTGATTTGTGTACCTGCCCTGGGCATAAAACTGCTAGTTATGGCTCTGAGTGTGACAATAATTAGCATTTTTTAAATCAATATGACATATAAAGAACATTTTGGTGACCTGGCTTACTGTGTCTCCACTAGATTGGTTTTAGAAGATAATTTACTTCAGTAAAGTTTAGCATAAAATGTCATGTCTCAACAATGTAAAATTATTTTAGTCCAGAAATGATGGCCTGGTATCCCTGCTACTGGGGGAGCCTGAGGCTAGTGGATTACTTGAGTTCAGAAGTTCTGAGCTGCAGTACTGCAAAAGCCAATCAGGCATACATACCAAATTCAACACCAATATGGTGAATCATTGGGAACAGAGGAACAGCATCCTGCCCTATAGAAAAAACAGCCAATTGAAACTTCTATCATCATCAGTAATGGGATAGGTCAAAGAAGTGGCCACTACCTTTAGCCTGGGCAAGATGGAGAAACCCAATCTCCAAAATGAAAAAAAAAAGGCTCAAAACAACAACAACCAAAAAACCCCAACCCATTTTATTATTTCATCTTGTCCCAACACCAAACTGAATCATGTACTATTATTTTTTGTTGTCAGTCATTTATGATTCTCCATAACCCCATTTTGGGGGTTTTCTTGGCAAAGATACTGGAGTGGTTTGCGATTTCCTTCTCCAGCTCATTTGACAGATGAGGAACTAAGTTAAGTGACCTGACCAGGGTCACACAGCTAGTAAGTGTCTGAGGCTGGATTTGAACTCAAGAAGATGAGTCTTCCTGATTCCAAACCCAATGCCTTATCCACTGGGCCACCTGGCTGCCTCCTCCCCACCATGAGGTATGAACTGTTACTTAAAGTAAGAGTAATAGAATCATGGAACAATAAGAAAGCTTCATTTATCCAGTTGGATCCAATCAATAAGAATCCATTAAGAGCCTACTATGTACCTACACCATGCTAAGCACTAGGATATAAATATAAAGAATGCAATGATAACACAGCCATTCTGCTGGGCTTCCAGAGATGGGCTTTAGTGCCAAGAGATAAAGTCAAGGGAGTTGTGTCCTATTTGCAGCTGTGTGATGCAGTTCAGGCCAGTTCCCAACTTAGGAAGGGGTTGTGTTCCAAAAAGTTTGTTTATAACTTGGTTATTTGGAACTCAGAATGCCTTTTTTCCACTTAAAAAAAGGTTATAAATGGCTATGAATTCCCAAGGCATCCTATGGAAGCTCATTTAACTTATTACAGACCTTCAATATTTTGGTAATGAAAATACCACCGATCTGGAGCCAGAGGACCTGGCTTTGAATACCAGCCCTGACAATTACTAGCTGTGTCAGATTGGGTGTGCCAGTCACCAAGATGAGTAATGAGGCATACATTTTTGAACAGCCCAATGGGGGAATTTGCTTTGTTTGTGCATGTTTATTACAAGGTTTTTTTTTCTTTTCTTTTCATAGTGGGGGATGGGGAGAAGGATTGGTAGAGGACGATAATAAATACTTGTGAATTAAAAATAAAATTTCCCTTTGAAAAAGATTGTGCCACTTACTTAGCTTCTCTGTGCCTTAGTTTCCTCATCTATAAAATGTGATGATTAGGCTACCTCTAAGGTTCCTTTCAGTTCTGGCTCTGATTCACTGATCCTAGTGCTAATGGAATTACTGTGGCTACAGATGTAAACACCCCACTTAGCATCATTAACCTGTTCTTTTAAAAATTTACCATCTTCTAACTGGATCTTTGGCAAAATGCAAAGTCTGTTCACTTTGTTTCATTTGCTACTTCTACAAAAACTAATTGTCAACCCTGTACTAGATTTGACTATTCATAGGATTGGACACAATGATAGGTGATGTCGTGGGGGGTACACAGCAGCCTTGGTGTCAAAAGACATTGATTCTTGTCCTAGCACCAAATTTACTGACTGTGTGACCAATATAATTTATCTGAGGGTCAGTTTCCTCACATATAAAAGGGAGGATGATGATAATTGCTACCTAAACTACAGAAATAGTAGGAAGAAAGTATTTTGTAAACTCTAAAGTAGACTATACAAAAATATATATAAAACTCATCTCTGTCTTTAAGAAACTTTCCTTGTAGTAGGAGAGGTTTGCTTAACTAGGTACACACACACACATATACACACACAAAATTATAAGAAAGTACATAATGAGTAAGTTATGAGTAGAACACACTAATTTTGTAGACGTTCAGGGGGAAGTATTACTTTTAGCCAGGGAGGGTATCATGGAGAAGAATGTGTTCAAGTTAAGACAACAAATCAGGGAAGGTTGGTGGCACAGTTGATGAGCACCTGCCCTGGCATCAGGAAGACTTGAGTTCAAATCTGACCTCTGACAATTACGAGCTTTGTGATTCTGGGCAAGTCACTCAATCCTGATTGCCTCTCTCCCCACCTCCACAAAAAAAAAAAAAAGAATGGATGAGGTATCCACAGTTAGAAGGGATAGGAGAGCATTCTGCATAGAAAGTATGAGCAGAGTCATGGAAGCAAAGAAGCACAAATTGTGTTTAGGGAAAAGCAAGCCATCTTGCTTTTTCCCATACTTGACCAGAGTATGGAGAGAGAGTAGGGGTACTTGAGGGAGAGAGAAGGCAGATGGTTGAGGGCCTTGAAGGTCAGGCTCAGAAGTTTAGATTTTTTTTTAGCTGGAAATAGGCAGTTATTGAAGTCATCTAAATCGGATAGTAACACAATCATAGATATGCTTTTGGAATTTAAAGGCAGTGTGTAGAATGGGTTAGGAAGGGCAGGGAGACTAGTTAGGAGATATTTGCAATAGTCCATGGGACCGTTGACAAGGTTGACCATGTTTGTAGTATGAAAGGAAAGAAAGAGACTGAGGAAAAATCTTCTCTGTGAAGGAACATACAAGTGGTAACTCATTAGTTATGAAAGCCAAAGATAAGTAAGAGTCAGATGATTTGAGGTTCCAGACTTGGGAGGCAGAGAGAATGATGGCACCATGAACTGAAATTAGGACATTTGGAGGAAGAGGTGTTTTGCAGGGACATTTGGGGAAAAAGTGTTTTGCAGGGACATTTGGAGGTGGAGTGTTTTGCAGGGGGATATAATCTGCCACATTGAATTTGAGGTTTCAGCAGCACATTTATGTGATGATGTTTAGCAGGCAGTAGAAAATGAGGAATTGGGGCTTTCAGAAGAGATGGAAAATAGAAACAGAGATTTCTCAGTTGTTTGCCTAAAGGTGATGGTTGAAATCCTGGAAATGAATCACATAGCCAAGGGAATAAGAAGAGATGAGGGCCAAAGATAGAACCTGAGAACATTACTGATGAAATAGGACAAAAAAAGTGTGTTAGATATGTATTGCCTTCCTTTCTATCATTATTCAATAAGAAATACAGATCCACAGAATACCAAAAGTGATGATGGAATCCATGCTTACCAATGTCCACCTTTGTCTGAACACCTGAACTATTGATGGAGCCTATCAAGTTTTGGCCTCTAAGTTGACTGTAAAAGCATCATGTCAGATCCAGCCTATTCAGAAAAGAGCAAATGTTAATATTTACTGGATATTTTATCCTTAGCTTACAAAAATCAGATGCTACCCTTTTTTTTGAGGGGGGAAGGCAAGGCAAGTTGACTCTCCCAAAGCCACACAACTAGTGTGTCAAGTATCTGAGGCAGGATTTAAACTCAGGTCCTCCTGACTCCAGGGCTGGCGCACTCACTGCACCACCTAGCTGTCCCATACTCTTCTGGTATAATATGGTAAAATACTTGGATTGTTTCATTATTGTTGTGACCATCTAATAATTGCAGACTCTGGATGGAATTCAGTGTACTTCTCCAACTTGATCTCAAATTTTCAGAAATACCAAGTAATAGCACAGTTAAGGCAAAGTTAAGCAGGCATGCTGCCTGCTTAAAGCCCAAACAAACTAGTGAATTACCGGTGTAGTATCAGAGCTTTGGAAATGAGATTTTGAATGATGGATCTTTGAATTGTTACGTTAATTGTTTCTCTTCCTGTAAAAGGCAATTATGACTTCTGAAAAGGAAAGTAACAATTTTAGCAGAGGGCTTTTATTTATTTATTTCTCTCGCTATTTATGTACTTATTCATTTGAACAAAATAGATTTTATGACATCTTGGGATAGCCAGAACTGTATCTCTTCATTTTCCAGGAATGATTCCTATTTCCACAGTTTCTACATACAAGAATATTTAAAACCCTAGTTGCAACCTGATCACCATCCTTTTTGTCTCTTACAGACAAAAATTGGATCAGGAAAGTTGATGGGACCAAAAGGTGTGTCTGTGGACCGCAACGGACACATCATAGTGGTAGACAACAAAGCGTGCTGTGTGTTCATCTTCCAGCCCAATGGGAAAATCGTGACCAGGTTTGGTAGCCGAGGAAATGGGGACAGGCAGTTTGCAGGTACACTCGATGGTAATATGTAAATCCCCTTTATATATTATGCTTCTTCTGCTCACATATGCATGATGATGGAGCATGTTGAAGAGGCCATATCCCCAACATGTTTCCCTGAGTTTGGAAAGATGCTGGAGATTGAGGCCATGCCAAGGCATGTTCAGTGCTTCTCAGTTAACCACAAGGGCAGAAGGAAGGATGTAAGTTGGACAGACACCTATTCTCATGTTTTTAATAGTTGAGGCTTCAGCGGAAGTCTACTTTGTAGAACTCTAATCCATGAATATGACCTTGAAGAACAAATACCGAGCCCAATTATGGCGCCATTAAAGAACCCCAAGCAAACAACCTAGAAAGCCCTAGTCCCCTTTTTAGGTGATTGATTTTTTAAGAGAACATCAGTTTAGGAGTACTTCCCAAGAATGAGAAAGGCATCTTGTATCATTTCTTTTTAGAGCACTGTGTTAGACCCTCCACTCCATTTAGGTGTTCACATCTGCAATAAGCAGCTGAAAGTTATTTTCATAAGTTTTCTTTGATGACCTTTTCATACATTTTAACACTTGTGCCTGACCTTGGTTTGTGCTTTATCTCCAGTTCTGCCAAGTTCTGATTGTCACCCCAAATTTTCAAGTGTGGGTTTTCTGACACATTTAAAGATATTATTGACATAAGACCTTTTACTGAGCCTGAAGAGATACAGTGTCTTTCCTCAAAAAGAGCTTCTCTTGTAAACAATTCCTAGGAACTCAGGGAAGCCGATAGATGTGACTTTCAGATGATGGCATGAAGGATGGATTATCACCGCTTATTGCTTATTCCACTTCACTAGAACTACTAGAAATCTTAACCTTGATCTTAAGAAGGCAGAAAAAAAAACCAAAGGAAACTGAATTTGGAATACAAAAACCCAAGTTCAAATGCTGTTGACTAGAATATATATGACCTTGGACAAGTCATTTAACTTCTCAAGGCTTTGCCTATGAAATGAGGTCATTGGATTAGATGATCTTTTAGGAACTGTAAGTCTAGAATGTCAGCGACCCTTCAACTTAGAGTCAGAGTGGTCATCACTCTGATGACCAAATTGACCTCTCATGGTCCCTTCTGGCTATGATTCTTTGATTTTTTTTCTTAAATTATTGAATTAATATATTGAGAGTTTTTTAAGTAGTAAGGCTACTTTATTATTGTTGTTAATAATATTGACTTCATCATCACAGGTTGTTGTTTCATCTTTTATAGGTCCTCATTTTGCAGCTGTTAACAGCAACAATGAAATTATCGTTACAGATTTTCATAATCATTCAGTCAAGGTACTATAAATTAATATCACTTTTATCACCATCCCCTCACCCCAGCTCCCTTTATCATTAACTTAAAATTTTTTTTACTATTCCAAATAGGTATTTAATCAAGAAGGGGAATTCATGTTGAAGTTTGGTTCAAATGGAGAAGGCAATGGACAGTTTAATGCCCCAACAGGGGTGGCAGTGGATTCAAATGGAAATATCATTGTGGCAGACTGGGGAAATAGTAGAATCCAGGTAACTAAAAATGCTGATTTATGGATATATTTGTTAAAATCAGTTGGTACTGGTGAAAAGCAGAGGACAGATGGTCAAGAATATTGGATTCTGTTGCATTCTTAATGCAATTCTTAGAGTAGTATAAGGCAACTATTATGACAACAGGGCATAAGTCAGGATGACTGGGAAATATAGAAATCATGATGAATTCATAAAGTGTTTCTGACACACCCTAATTATAGAAAAGCCTGTCTTGTTGTTCTTGCACGTCATGTACCCACATGTACGTTGAATGGAATGGGTCATACCAATGAGAATGGTCATACAGAGGTTCGGTCATGTCCACTAGTACAAATTACGTTCAGGTTAACTTTACTCTAGAGTCTGGAAAGCACCAAATCAGTCTTCTTGGCCCAGATCAATATGACCCTTGAAATGTCTCCCTCACAATGAAATAAACTCTAATTGGCAGCCTAGAAGATCAAGATGTCTAAACCAGAGTCCATGGACTTCTAAGGAATTCAGAGGATTTTTGAACTCGAGGAAAAAAGTACATTTTTATTTTCAATAACCTCTAATTGAAATTTAACATTTCTTTTAACTATGAATGTAGGCAACAAGCCATTGTTCGGAAAAGGGGGATTCATAGGTTCCGCCAAATTGCTGAAGGGCTCCTTGACACACAAAAATTTGAACAACCCCTGTTGAAGATTATTTACTTGAAAGAAACCAAGTTGAGATCCTAAAAATGCATTGTGTACTGTTCTAGGGAGATTGCTCAATTTCCCCATAGGCATTTACTTACAAAGGAGGTAATTATCTAATAAAAATTATATTAGACCCATGTGAAGGAGGTAAAGAAGGCCCAAATTCTGTTTCTTCCATCTAATTATTCTTGCAAGTTATTACAGCAGAAAGGAATGGGAAAATGAAAGAAGGCTAAGTCACTGAAACATACAGATCAAAAAATCATCTTATATTTTGCTTTCTTCAAAAAAAAAAAAAACATTGTTCCCCACTTACGTAGGGAAACTAGGGAATTACAAATGCAATTTTTAAAAAACTGGATACAATGATTCTTCCAAACTAATGCCTTAAGGTCAATCTTTCCATTGCCTGACTTAATTTTGTATTTTCTCCCATTGGTCCCCAATTATCAAGAAAGTAGAGACTGAAGAAGAGTCAGGGAGAATAAGTGCAGAGATAGCCATTTTTCCTTATCTGTTCCTTTCCTGCCCTATTCTTTCTGCCACCCCAAATCAAGTTTCTTCTTGACAAGATTCATTCATCAGGTGACACCTGTGGAGAGAGAAGGTAAAAAACAAGGTGTTTTAAGGTGGGATCTGTGTGGGTGATCTGAACTGGAAAGTGTGGTAAAGTTAATAAAATTAAGAGTTCTTATTTATAACTAGCAGCTTTACTATTCTCTCTGACGCAACAATTTTATTTTCCTGAAGGTTTTCGATGGAAGTGGATCGTTTTTATCCTACATTAACACATCTGCTGATCCACTTTATGGTCCACAAGGCTTGGCCTTAACTTCGGATGGTCATGTTGTAGTGGCAGACTCTGGAAATCACTGTTTCAAGGTCTATCGATACTTGCAGTAATAGCAGTAGCCCTAAGCCACTATCCTGTACTATAAGCTGGACTGGATTTTTCCATGCAGAACCTGACTACAACTAGACTGAGTTCATTTTCATGTCTGAAGGAATCTCCATTGGATTTGTTCACGGTTGTTTCAAATGTGACTGTTTACTTAAGACTATAAGACTGCACTTCTGATTTCCATAACTCATCTTTAGTGTTTAAAAAAGAAAACTCTCTTTTCCCAAATCCTTTAAAACAGCAGAATCTCAAACCTACAAACTTTGGCTGGTAGAACAGGAATTTGCATAGCTGACGACTCATTTTGTGAATCAAACAAACCAACTTTTTGGAAAAGCTAAAGCATCTGAAGACGTTTATTCAACCTGTGAATGGTAGCTTTTGCTCAGAGCTTCCACATACAAAACTTACTGTAGATATATGTTATTTAACCCAGATGTAAGATCTGGGAGTGTTCTAGACCTCAGCTTTCATGGTATGTATTACTCGTGGCATTCTTCAGTCATCACCATCGGCAACTATAACTAAATAGGTTCTTTTACAAAGTAAGGCTGCCTTGCAAAATCCTTATTGCTCTGATTGTCAGGCCCAAGATGCCTTGACATTAGCACTATAAGAATCAATGCAAATTTCCCATTTATTTGGGAATAGATCAAAGACCCTTTCTGTGTGTTCTTTTCACCTTCTTTTGCTCACCTGGTAGCAGAACACAAAGTATGCTTGCAGGGGGGCACCTGATATTCCTAAGGCTTTGAAATCATTGTCACACTATAGTAGTTAGTGCTACCTTTCAATAAACAAATAATCCCATTAACACAAAATGAACATATTGGGTTGTAATAAGAAAAAGCCAGTTCTTCCACGTGTGCCATGCTCCCACATTCGTCCTTTGGTCACTCCACAAAAGTGTAAGCTCTGCCTTCCGCAACGCATCAGCACAAATGGTAGGATACACAGTATCGCCTAGGACAGAGAGCCATACAAATAGCCCTTGGAGGACATGGGGTGGTCAGCCAAAGGTATGTAAGCGATCGATGAATGGTCTCAGCATTAAAAGCAAGTGTTACCAAAGTTGTGTTACCTTAAGAACATTACAGGTAAGAGCATGTTATGGTTATTTATCACTGTCTGATGAATAGAAAGGTTAAGGGATTCTGTATACATGGTTATAGGATAAGGTAGAGTGTATTATATATATATACATATATACATATATATATATATAGCCAAGCATTTGATGATGTGTTGAAATAGGCGGCACCCTGAAAGAGGAGACCATCCTCATGTCAGTTTTTTGGTACATTCCTTTACTTCCCAACTTAATTAAATCATGTGGACACAATCCCTTTTTTGGAAAATGCTTTAGAAGACCATTTGCCCCTGATGGTGGTGGTGGCCACCTTTTAGTTTTGTGATTTTCACAACATATGTGAAATAGTTTAATCCATCTTAAGCAATACTTTGAACATAATTAGCTCAATGGTTATAAATATCGCTATTACTGTTAAAATAATATTGTTACCCCCTTTCCCCTCTTAATTTTCCGTTCAGTTGCAATCAAGACGGTGTCAATTTGAAAGAATATTTGGGAGGGTTTTTTTTTAAGCACCTTAGAATTTTTTTTTTAAATTCTCCCTTCTGTACAAGTATTTGAAGCCTTTTTGTTTTAAAAACTAATAATTGTTTTATAGAGGATTTTTCTTTTTTCTTTTCTTTTTTTTTTTTTTACACAGAGCAAATCAGTCTATCATTTCTAGTTGGCTGTTAAGAACCATTCTACTCCAAACAACCATTGAGCTTCATAAAGACTAAATAAATTTTTTTTGAGGGAAATGTACTTTGAGGTTTGGTACCTCTTGTTTAGGTGGAATTTCTAAACTTTGTCTTTGTTTTGAGCCTACAAGGTAGTTGTAAAATTCAATAAAACTTTTCAGAATGTTTAACCATGATACTCTTTTCCAGAATAATGGCAGCAAGCCTACAACTTTGACTTTGGTTTGTCCTAATACTCTGCAGGACAGGGAGGACAGACTCACCATGGTTATCACATTGTTTTTAAGCCTCAAAAATGGGTACAATTAAATTAACTTTAGTTTATCTCAGAACCTAAAAGAATAACAAAGCCTTTATATTAAGCATTTTTTTTCCACAGGCTTTCAATCTTAGGAATATTTTACTTAAAGAGAATTTTCTACTTGCATAAGATTTGAATTATGTTCATGAACTAAGAAAACATTGAATCCAACTATCCATTTCATTTCTGATATGGAGTACTAATCCTGGCTCTAAGCAATGCTTTTTACCTGGCTTAATACTACCCGGAAGAACCTAAATGCTTGTTTAGGCTCCTTGGCTTTGCTTATATTCAATCGCAATAATAGTGCAAAGTGGAATGGAATTTACTAGAAACTGTAATTCTGACCTGTCCCACACTATCTAAATATTGCTAAAAAAAAAACAAAAACATATCTTTTGGGCACTCCAGGAAACACTAAGTTTTAAAAATATATATTTATACTTGTATGTCAAAATATAGATATCATTTCCTCCTTGAGTGTATATGCGTGCATTTACTGTATCCCTTTTCCCTGAAACATATTCTAGAAGTGCTTCTGATCAGACGTTAATAAACAAGATTTCATTGCAAAAGCTGTCATATCCTAGTGAGGTCAAACTATTTTTGGTATGCTAAGAGAAAGATCTAGAGAGACAGGCCATCTCTTAGGCCTCTGAAGTTCTTTGTTTTTTTCATTGTCAAGTGTACAGAATCTGTCTCATGGTGATTATGAGGAGCACTTGAGTCACTAATTCAGATTCCCCCGGGGTACTTAGAATTAAACCCTGCTGATAAATGTTGAGAAGTCGGTGAATAAAGCATTCTACCACAGTCATACTACACACCAACCCAGCTTGACACAGGGAGACCAAGATGTCACCTGATTAGCCAGAAACTCTTGGATTAAAAGCTTCCAAAGACAAATGTTCGAAGACCAGGGTGTGAAAAATCTGTATTTTTTTTCCTTTAAGAGACTTGGTATTTTTGTGCAAATGTTTTCCAATAACGAAACAAACCCCACCAGTCACCCATCTTTAGTTACTCCTTTTGTTAACCACTAGACAGTTGTCAAAAGTCCCTGTTCCAATTGCTGTTGACTTTACAGGGTATGTGTAATCTTAAGAGTTAACTAGAAGAGCAGCTGAGTAGTTGGTATTGGTGGAGCGCCAGCAATGCAAGGCTTTAATGTGGAGGCTTTAAAGGGCTCTGAAGGCCCTTCTGGGCAGAATCTGAAAAGGAGAAGTTGTTAGGATCCTATAACACTCACTCCAATCCCTAGTTTCTAAAACAAATAACAAAACAAAACAAAAAAAACAGAAGAAGAAAACAATGACTAAGAGGAAATGCACATTTATTTCAATCATACTCAAACATTAATGAATTTTTACATAGGTTAAAATTTCAGCTATTTTGCTGCAAATGTTTCATGGTAAACATTTGTTGCAAACATCTGATATTTCTTCAAAACATGATGCTGTCAATAACCATTTGCAGGGCTTTAAATTTTATATTTTTGTTAATATTTTTTATAACAAAGGATCTAGTGTTGCCATAATGGAAATGAAGTGCCCATTAAAGATGTGTTTATTATGAAGAAATGATTTTTTTTGGCTTTGCTTTTGAATGACAGCAAACTACCCATTACAATAATGTAACTAACCCCCCAATACATTCTGAAGATAAGTAGTGTGCACTGCTTGCGTGGTTTGCATGTGAAGTTGATATGAATGATATTAGCACCCTAGAGTAGACGGATCAGTGGGCTATGTTGTTCAAATGAATGTACAGCACTCGATGTTTGTAAAAAGCAACACGGCCTTACTCTCAATGCTTGTGCTCTTGCTTTATGACGTGAGAATGTTTCTCTCATCAGCATTGTTAGCGGAACCCTGTGCCAGAGTGCTCATTCATTCTCCAGTTTGGACCCTTCTCCTCCTACTCCTGGGAATGAGGATGCGAAGGGACTGTGTATGTGTGTATGTGCGCGTGTGCGGCTCAAGCGTGGGTGTATTTTTTTTTGGAGGGGGGTGGGCGTGTTTGTACATTCCATTATATTAAGTCCTTTTCATGTTTTATGTACAGAACATATAATGTCTTGCACTCTTGGAAGCTGATACTGAAATATTCTCATTGTTTCTCTTACAAAACAAAACGCTGACTGCTTGTTTCAGGTTGAGGATGAAAGCTTGTATCAAAAGTGTTTGCGTGAGTGTGAGAGTGTGTGTGTGTGTGTGTGTGTGTATGGCATCATGTGTACCACGGTACTTTGGATGCTTTAGTCTACAAATAAAAACTTTAAATTTATTCTGTCATGAAATATAGGAGAAACAAAGATTCAAATGTGTATCTTGACCGTGCACAAACTCTCAAAATGTTATAATAAAGCTCGTTTCCTCTGTTGGTTTCAGGGTGAAGGGTGATTTTTCTTTGTCCTTAAAGCTGTGTATTTTGAATCTGTACCCACATAGTACAATGCGCTGGACACAATTAGGTGCTTAATAAATACTTGTTATTGTAACACTGTTCATTTTACCTTATAGTCTTGTTCCACAGAATACAAGAAAGGAGAACTTAAAATAGCTAACATTTATAAAGTACTTTGAAATTTGCAAAGCACTTTAGAAATATTAATTTGATCATCCAACAATGCTGGGAATTAGGTGCCATTGTTATCCCTATTTTATAGATGAGGAAACTGAGGAAGACAAAGTCAAAGCTCTTTGCCTAGGGTCATAGAGCTCCTGTCTGAGACAGGGTTTGAACTCAGGTCTTCTGGACTCCAAGTCAAATGTTCCAACTACTGCACCATCTAGAATTTGTGGTGGACACTACTCAATGTAGAGCCTAGTGAGAGCCTATGGATTCCTAGTAGGTTGTAAAGATAATAAGCTATTTAACATTTAGAATACATCTGCAATAGGGGATCAGCAGAATTGGGAGCTGTAACAACAATGGTGCTTACAGATGCTGTGGCGGTGTAAGACCAATAACACCAGCACACAGGAGGGCTGCTAGCATAGGTTCTTTGATCTGCTTTTATAAAGGAAAGCAACTTTAGAGGGGTCAACAATATTACTTTAATCAAACACACACATATGCATATATATACGTGTATATATATATATATGTATATACATACACACACATACATACATACATACCATTCATTTAGTTCTGGGGAAAAGTCGACACCCTGAACTTCAGAGCAAATACAAACAGAAATTATGAGCAGAAATTAAAATAATACAAATCAGCAGACAAGAATTCTGTCATAACAATATATACATAGCTACCAGAGAGAGGTCCACCAACATCAAAGCCAGGGGGCTCCTTAACGGTTACCCAGAGTCTAATCTGGCTACATCACACGAACACTCTTCCCATGAGTGAGCCCCAAAGCCAAATGCCAAGTATATATACACTTCTTCAGGGTCAGAGGGCATCACAACCCTCATCACCCAGGCTCATGTAACTTAGGCTTCCATGTGACTTTAGCAGGTCACATGGGACTATTAATGGGTGGGAAAGATCTTCCCATCAAGCAAAAAATACATTAATAATAC